>CM032126.1:1247500-1702500 GCA_018894105.1 Jacaranda mimosifolia
GTGAGGATTCTTGATGGCTGCATTGATAGGTATGCTGAGTTTTACGGGTCGGATCAGAAGATCGCCAGTTGCATAACTGAGATTGGTGTTCCTGTTACCAAAGAACTCGGTTTTCATCAGGTAAAATTACTACGTTAGAATTTCAGAAGATTATGCTTTTATGTCATAGACAGTGTTTGGCTAATCTTTTTTAAAAGATGTTATAAGTTCATGTATTTTATAAAATATTTTTAGAGTTTATAAGATGTTAGATGTTTTTTTTAAAATAAATTCTTAAAGTATTTGGATAAAATAATATCTTGGTGCTTATAAGATATTCGTAATGGTATTTTTGTAATTAATATGATTAAAATTAAGTTAGCTTGTTAAGATCTTTAAAATAAGTTAGGCATTCCTTATTTTTTTTAAAAAAACTTATAAGCCCATAACATCTTATTTTAGAAGCTTATAAACTCTTTTTAAAAAAAATTCACCAAACACTTTTTCACATTTTATAAGCTCTCAAACATATTGTAAAATGCTTTGAGGAACGTATAAGCTCATCCAAACATACTCTTAATCTTGTTAATGATGAAAGTAATAAAAATTAGAGGTCCACACTCTTTAATTATACAATTTTTAGAGTCGAATTTCACCAATTATTTACATTGTTAATGTTGAAGCTCTTCGTTTGAGATCCTCTACTACAATTGATATTCCATCTTTTACAAGTGACCACTAACATTAAATGAATATTTCTCTAAAAAATATTAGAAAAAGAATTTATATGTATTTATTTTTCGAATAAATTGCAAAAATGGAATTATAACTATTGCCAATTCATAATGCAAGCCTGAAAATTGGAGTAACACAAAATTATGACAAAAATTCATAAAAATTTAAAAAAAATAAAAATACGACACTAGAAAGCTCAACACTAGTAATTACTTGTGTGGCGCTTGTTTCGATACTTCACACATGCACCATGCAGGGAATTATTGGGGTTGACTATGCTTTTCAGTAATCTTTATCCTTTTCTTGTCAATTTTTAAAAGTTTTAATCTTATTTTTGTATTATCGCAAATTTCAATCCTATATTGTGAACTAGTCAGAGTTATAGTCTTATTTTTATAATTTTCTACATACAACAGAAATATATATATATAATATAAAATACTAATCGAAATAGTCATTATAATTACATTGAATTTTTCTTTTACAGATGGATATACGGGGAAGCCCATATGGGTTACTTTCGGCCCACCCATTAGCACCCCTGGTTTCTCTACACCATCTAGACTACTTCCAACCCTTATTTCTAGGCATAAGCCGGGTCGACTCCATCAAGCAGCTCATCAAGGCCTATAACTCCGACCCGAGCCGGACATTACAGCATAGCTTCTGCTACGATCCGACCCGGAACTGGTCCATTTCCATTTCATGGGGCTACACCGTGCAACTATACCCATTTTTTGTTACAGCTAAAGATTTAAGCACCACATTGCAAACATTTTTGACTTGGGGTACTTGGAGCCAGGAGCCCTTCACATTTAATACCCGGGTCATGGGCCTCCGACCCTGCGAAAGACCCATCATTTTTTATTTCGATAGGGTTGACGGGTTTGGTAAGGAAAAAACATTGACATTGTATGAGAAGCCTCATCCTGAGCCAAGCCGGCAGCAATGCGACGCCGAAAATTATGCGGCGGCTTATAAAGTTACAGGGTTTAATATCTCGGCTGGTGTTCTTGATCCTGGAATATGGAATAAGGTACAAATAAATTATTTCTTTATTTTTATTCTTTTTATTTTTGAAGAAAATAATTCTTTTGGTATCATTGCGAGTGGAACGTCTGGCTAATTATTTTCATTTAAATAAAAAAAAAGGCGCCACGTAGACAGTGCTGCGAGATAATCAACGGCTCGGATCAACTGGACGGCGTGATACAGATCAGGATCAGGGGCTGCAATCAGTGGGAATCGGTAACACCCCCTTAGATCAACGGTGGTGGTTGGGGATTTGGGTTTGACTTTGGGTGCCACAAAGTGGCCTGCCAGTAATGTACAACTTATAATGCTAAAGGTACAGCAGGTAGCCATTGACTCTGGCAATGCCAATCACATGTATAGAGAGGTTGCAGTTAATCGGATTCTAAAGTTCCAAGTTATTGCTGTTTTTATTTTCGGGTTTTTATCTTATAATATAATTGATATGCAGGAATAAGATGGAAATAAAATGGATATTTTCAAGTCTATTCCTAAATTCATAATTGCTTAATTGGTATAATTTATATATGGGAATACTCATTAGTTATTCCTGTCGAAATCCCCATTTTCAAAAGATGAGTTTAGCCATTTCCTCCATCTCCAATGGATTTAGCTATTCCTAATCCATCGAAAATGAATCTATATTTTTTCTTTTTTAACAAAATTACACTCCATAATTTAACAAAATACTTTTATATTTAAGAAAAGAAATCTAAACTTTGTAAATATTTGATATATATTCCAACTTATTTGATTGCTTTGTGTTTTTATTTAATTATATATTTTATGCATATATTTTTTAGTAATATTATAAAAATAAAAAATAATAAAAATAAGAATAATTATGTGCATATCAATTTTTATAATAAAAAAAAAATAGAAGTATCATCAACTTGGTCCATGCTAATGAAATATATATAGTTTAAAATATTATTTATATCTGCATATCTTCGAATGACTAAAAAATATATACAAAACTAATAAATGAAAATTTGTCCATTCCATCAACAATTCTTCAAATTAAACTTATAAAAAAGTTCAATAAATCGTTATAACCTTATCACAAAAAATTAAGCACTTTAGTTATAAAGTATTTTATAATTTTTTAATTATATTTTATCGAAAAATTCAAAAGAGCTTACTAAATTATAATAATTTTAATGAAATTGTGCTTCTACTTTTTTGTGTAAACATGTATAACTTATAGATAACATATAAAATGCATATATTTACTAATGTAATTCGAATAACACTAAAAGTAATAAACTGCATAATTATAGACTTGCTTAAAAAAAATACCTACAATAATATATAAAAAAATATTTTACTAATAAATCTTTTAATTAAACTTATAAAAAAGTTCAATAAATCGTTATAACCTTATCACAAAAAATTAAGCACTTTAGTTATAAAGTATTTTATAATTTTTTAATTATATTTTATCGAAAAATTCAAAAGAGCTTACTAAATTATAATAATTTTAATGAAATTGTGCTTCTACTTTTTTGTGTAAACATGTATAACTTATAGATAACATATAAAATGCATATATTTACTAATGTAATTCGAATAACACTAAAAGTAATAAACTGCATAATTATAGACTTGCTTAAAAAAAAATACCTACAATAATATATAAAAAAATATTTTACTAATAAATCTTTTATTTTAATATTTTTTAAAAAAAGGATAATTTTATCATTTAAAAAATTTATTTCATTCCTACTGGTTGTTCCTATTTACCAATCATTAGAATGGAATTAAGGAGGGAATGATGATTCCATTCCTTGTACATTTATACTATTTTATGTAGCACAACGTTATGGGGCTTACAATTATACAATTTTGATTCTAATTGTTCAATTTTGGCCAATTGTCAAATTTTTAGAATTTTGAATATTTTAATTCAGTTGAAAATTTTTTATTGATTATTTATTTACTTTTATATTTCATTTTAATACGACCAGCTTATTTATTATAACTAAAATATCATGTTGTGTTTATTTAGAATTATGATATAGATTTCTATCTCATAAGATAATTCAAAATATATGTATAATCATATTTTTATCTCACTAAATAAGTTTATAATTTAAAAAAATATTTTATAAGCATCATGTTAAGTACTTGATGAGGGTTTGGTTCTTTGTATATTGGTTCAACTAGAAGATTGGATGAAACTCGACCTCTTTGGTCGATATACTTGTTCAGGTCGGCTGAATCCTCCAATCACCAGCAAATGTCAGGCTAGCCGAGGGCTAGATCTCCGACGCTCAAGTCAGTACGGGTCAACGAGATAATCATAGTAGCAGAGTATGTGCTTTTTGTATATATGAGAGCATACCTCTAGAAGGTTGGATTGGGGTATTTATAGCATTCTCCACCTGGGGATTTGTCTGTGATTCCCCCGACGAGCAGGGAGGGCCTTAGTCCTTGCATGAGGGGCTATTGGACAATTCTCCTCCTTCAGCCCCTCTAGGTGGCCCTCTTTCCAGACTTTAAGGTAGTGAAGTACATTGTTGGAGCGCTTGCTGTGTCAAACGGTAGGAGGGGGGGCAGCATGCACCATTAATGTGGATGCATGCCGCCCGTCAGTGCATTTAATGCGGAGGCAGTGTATTGTACTGTATCGACCTCTCTGTCGACCAGACACTGTTCTGGAAAATCGATCAGAGGCACGAGTCGAGAAAGAGATCGACCGAGGTCGATTGCGCCTATGGGCCTCTGATGCAAAGATTGGGCTTGGTGCCCCATCTCTGGGCCAACTTGGTTCGGGTCGAGCTACTTGGGCCACCCCATATCAGTACTCTTATCACAAAATTCTATCTTATAAATTTAATTTATCACTAGATTAATAGATAAATATTTTATTTATTATATATATATTTTTTATTATTCTACAATTATTTTATAGTAAAATGGTGTGGGACTCATAATGGTGCAATTTTAATCAAGTTGTTAAATTTTGAATTTTTTAATTAAATTTTGATAATTAAATTGAAAGCATTTATTCCTTTTAAAGATATCTAAATTTTTGAAATAATTTTATTGATTAGAACAAATTATTCTTTGTTTATCTCAAATACCAAAAAATTGATTTTATTTAATCTACAAAATCTCTTTCATCTCTACTCTCAATATGTGGAAGATACCTGGATCATTTGAATTCTATAGTTTGACAAGTTGTTGATTATTTTCTCTTATTTTTAATAACTAGTATATATCTATACCACTATACATAGAGTGTTTTAAAAGTTTTTTTATTAATACTCTCAATTTTAGCATTTTTTTCACTATATTCTTTGTCTGCCTCTTTATTTTCTAGCATTTTTTTCCCTCTATCTCTTTGTGTGCCTCTTTATTTTATTTTTCAAATTGTTTATTATTTATTGATTGTTTGATTTTACTTTTCACTTTTTTTTTTTTTTTTTAGGGATTTTACGTGCATGATGGAAGAGAATTTTTGGATTTTAATGCTATAATTTTCTTTTCAACCACAAATAAAGTCTATCATTTAGATTTTATTATTATTAACTTTGTAAATTTTTATTATCTTTTTTGTTTATTACTTAGTCTAAGTTATCAATTCATTTTTTAATTTTTAAATTTTAAATTCCTTTTTTGTTCTTTTAATTTTATAATTTTATGAGATGAGATATATATTAATTGCTCTTAATATTTTTAATTTAATTTAATTTTTATTAATTATATTTTTATCTTCAATAATTGATAAATTTTTTCAATTAATTTTATTTTATTTAAATCGTTATACATTTAGTATCATTTAATTCATTCTTTGAATTAAGTTATTAATTTATTTGTTAGACTTTGTAATTTTTTTTAAATTCTCTTATTTTTGTTTATCTAAGTTTATAATTTTATATGACAAGATCTATTTTTTGGTTTTGTTATTTGAGTTTGTTTCACATTTTGAATATTTATATTTTAAAAGTATATCATTTAATTTTTATTTTTTATTCATATATATATATATATCTAATTGTGTATGTATAAGTATGTATAATTCGTACTATTTTTAGAATTTTTAAATACTTTTTATCAATATATATTATTAATTCTTTTTTTCACTTAATTATTGGATAACTAAATTATGAGTCAATTAAAGGTTTAACTTATATACTAACGTTAATTTTAACTTTATAATTATTTTATTTTTTGATTTTTTTTCCTTTAGCATCATAGTTATGTCTTGGTTTAATTGATTTTTATTTAAAAATTGAAATTAAGTAAGATTTTAAAAAAAATGAAAATTGACAGTCAATATATTATCTAATTGTTTGTATTTTAAGTTTTAACTTAATACATATTCATTGTCTTTTAAGTCTAACGTAATTTTAAAATATTATAATTAAAATTTTTTTTCAACAACTTTTAAACCAACAATCTTGTGTTTTTATATCATTCTCATATACTTTTATTTTTTAATGAAACTATCTATTAGTTTTTTGTTGCCTATTATTTTTTCTTTTAATAAAATATGTAATCATATTTATAGATTTTTATTTTTGAAAGTTTAGGTTATTTTTTTAAACTTCTCACTGAGTAATCTTAAATTTACTTTTTAATTATTAAATCATTTGACCATATTTTGCGATAATTTTATTTTTATATTGTTATTTTAATTATATTTATAATTCACTAATTACATTAATATATAATAATTTTAATGAATCCGTGCATCGCACAGGAATAATGCTAGTACCAATTATAGGATAAACCATTCCCAATTTCATTTCTTTCCCACCTAATTTCATTTTTGCATATTAATCACCACCTTATTCAATTATCAGCTCATTTTTGGATTTTTTTTTTAAAATAGTCATATTATTATTTTAATAATATTGATTAAGACTAATCGAGTATAATCTGAAATCAAGAATTTGGAGGCTTTGTATCTTATCACATTTTTTGTCTTCTTTTCCGCGTTTCTTAACTGGAAATCATGGGTTTATAAAATTATAAATCCTTTTCACATTTGATCATCACTCATTTTGACCCAGATCGCTACAAGTTAATCTTAAATCAATTTATTTTTACATCGAATAAATTGGATGATTAAAATCACTAAAATCAGAGCAAAGTGAGAGGGGTTGAAAGGATCTAAACGAAAATCTTTCAAATTTAAGTAAGTATGAAATTGAGTGATCGAGTGATAATATAAAAATAAATAAAATAACATAACAGTAATTTTACCCGCCTTAATTACTTACTATGTAGTTGGGATATTTATATGATTTCGTAAAGGATAATATCTATGGTTTATCTTAGGTGTAAAGTCGAAATGCTGTCATATATCTAAATATGACAATTCGAATCGAATCGAGTTGAGTTAAATTAAATTTAAATAAAGGCCAAATTATATGGTAGTGTTTGAATATTTTAAAGACTAGGACATATAATTTTGGTGTTACGTGCTTTTTCCGTGTTAGGTGTCTGTCAAGTTCTTGAGTCTGGTCAAGTCATTAATTCAAGCAATCAACATCCACAGAAGTGATTGATAACTTGTGGAAAAACAAAGGAAGTCTGGAAGAAGGATCATTGAGAAAAAGCTGGAAATGTGTAATAAAACAAAATTAACAGCCCTGTTTGGTTTTATTTTTATTATTTTTAAAATTTGAAAAATTTGTTAGTAGAAATGAATTGAAAATAAATTTATATTTGGATAGAATGTTGGAAAAATAATAATTATGTTGGTTTTAATAGGTTGTAAGTGGAGAGAGATAGAAATAATGGAATATAGAGAGAAGATATATATAAGTTATTGAGATAATATAAATGTGTAAATGAGATGAGATGATTTGCCAATGGTTTGGACTCGACTCGATGAAAGCTCGTATTCGGCTTGATCTTTTCGAGTTCGAGCCGAGCTTAATAATATTCGGCTCGAAAAGCTCGCGAGCTTAAACGAACTTTTTATTATATACATATACAATTATAATCTAGGCTTATATAATAAAATCTATAAAGATAAGTAAATAATAATAATAATTTAATTTTTTATTTTTAGAAAAATATATAACAAAATTATTTAAAAAAACTATTATTATAGATTTATTGTGAGTCTAAATGAGCTCGAGTTAATTCAAACTTATACAAGCTCGAGTTTGAACTCATCCGAGCTTATACGAATTGAGCTTTTCTACTTTCTTATGATAAGTATTATCAAATCAAGTTCAATAAGGCTTGCCGAGCCTTCATCCATTCCAACGAGCCGATCTTGAACTTGGCTGGTTAGGCTCAAGCTTGAGCTCGCGAATTAATAAAGGAGCCAAGCTTGAGCCTACTAGATTCGGGCTCGACTCGGCTCATTTAAACCTCTAGGAGAATATATATAGATTATTGAAGAATGTATTTTAAAAATAAAAATAAAAATAAAAATAAAAATAAAAATAATATTGAATGAGAATATGTAAAAATTAAAAATTAATGTATTTTGTTTTTAAAATAATAAAAAATATAAAAATGAACTTTGAAAATGAACCAAACGGACCCAAGTCGCACGAATGTACGCGGGGTTAAATGACTTTATTGCGGACAGTGGGAAGTGGGAACAAAACCTGAAATGAATTTGCTGACTTGGTAAAAAATATAAATTATAATGACGTCGAAGAATGAAATAACTGAAAGTTTACAAATTACAAGGACGTGCAGTGGACGTTTCAAACTATGTATGTGTAATTGAAATATTTCGATTTAAATAAAATAAAAATAAAGAGAATATTTGGTTATATTTCCTCAGAATAATATTATTTTGAAGAAACATAATTAAATATATCCCTATTTTTTTAAATTACACAATTTTCAATATATATATACATATATTAATATATATTTTATTATTTTTTGAATATTAAAATAATTATTTAATTTCATTTTCACCTTAAAAATCCAACAAAAAAATATTGATTTGACTGTTAAAGTAAAAAATATCTCCTCCAAAATATAAACAAACATACCAAAAAATAACTTTCATATTTTCTAATAATTCATTCTCCCAAAACACATAATAAAATCAAACAAAAAACATAATCAAATATTACCAAAAGTTTTCACCTTCATTATTGAGTGCGTGCACGTCATTAACTCAAAAAATTCTTTTTTCTATTCTGAAAGTAAACATCTTGACAGAGATTCCCGTGTTCACATGACTTTCTAATCTTGTTCATATTATTAATTATTTGTTAATGAAGAGCGTCTAATGCTCGTCAAATGTGCACATCTTGTGACTCACTGACTTGTGGGCTAAATTCATGCTAGAGCCGTCTCAATAAAGTTGGAAGCTAAAGTGAGACGTAAAAATGAGGCTTTTAATATAAAACAAAAAAAATAATTTTTTAACACACACATCTTTTTAATAGTTATTTAATATTTTATAGGAAAAAACTTCTCGTATAAAATATTATTTTTTAAATTTTATTTTTTGGTTTTTTTGAGATACAAAATTATTAGTTATACTTGTATAATTAATCTCATCTTCCATTCTTTTTTAATTGATAGCATAACTAACCCATTCTATCTTTCTTGAAATGCTGTTGATAGATTTTATTAGGTTCCGTTTTGAAAAACTTTTCTAGAAAAAGAAAAGAAAATTTAAAAAATAAAACTTTGATTTATAGTAATTAATTAAAGAGAGTTCATGTTAACACTATTTAGTGATTAGCTAGTATTGAAAAAGAATGAAGAGATGGAGTCTTGACTGGTAAAAGAATAAGAATTAAAAGGATAGAGGAGATTTATGCGAATCAAAAGTAATAAAATTTAAATTTGTATTTTTAATTTACTATATTTAATTAATTATTTATTCTTAGTTTAACTAATAAGATCTCCAAATCAAAGGCCTTATACTTTTTTTTTAGGTCTAAACTTTTTGAAAAAGAAAAAATATATATGAAGCTTCTAAACTACTTTAAGCATAAATATGTTAAAAAAAAGAATAGGCCTTATTTTTTAATTTTTGAGGCCTAAAATATAGAAGAAAAGTACATATAAGGGGTGTTGATGGTGATACGGATACTCAGAGAACTCCTCGACTGGGGAGATGGTCTTGAGTCTACCACGTGAAGTATTTCGAACTGAGAGTGGTGTGGGGTGGAACCTGTAGCCAAGTAGCACACGTCAGGTTAGTCAAGAGAGTCATCAGCTAAGACCCTCCAATGGTTAAGTCAGTTACTCGACCAAAGTAAGAGGTAAAACGGGCAGAATAACAGTTCTATCTAGAATGAATGTCTCACCTTTGGATTGAGGGATTGAAGTATTTATAGTGTATGCTCATTGGTGAAAAGACAAGAATTGCCTTAACAAGCTTCCAACAAAATTCCCACTGGTAGGGTTAATCTTGGTCATTTTGATTAAAGCCCATGCTTTGCCACTATTTACTATACCAATCATTAAGCTCTATGGAGGGAGACCGTCCTGCCATTAATGCAGACGCGACAGTATTAATGGCGAAGGTGACACGCTGTCATAGCGTTAAATGTGGATGGACGGGTAGTTGAAATGCATGTAATGCAGCAGATGGGGTGGTGCAAGCTGTCATCGTTAGCTACTAAACACCTGGATTTGCTAATCAGGTCGGCCTATTCGACCTTGTAGGTCGAATGCTCATTTCGGCCTCCTCGACTAGATTTGGGCCTGATTTCGAATAAGGCCCAATGATGGGGGGGCCTATTTCGACCCTAAGGTTGAAACTGGATCAATTTGTAATTGGGGCCAGTAAGTTTATTAGGCTTTTAAAGCCCTAATGGGCTAATCCTATATCAAGGGGCCTCCAAAATTTGAAGGCCTAAGACAGTTGCTTTTCTCGATAAAAGGTGGAGCCATCCCTGATTCATGCCATGTGGCTAATTTCTCTCAACCTTTAACTTTTACAAATTTTGTTTTTGATACTACTATTGGAAACAGTCTTCTAGTCACAAATTGATCCAATTTGAGTTTAGGTCAGATATGTTGAATCTATATTACGAAATTCATAAAATGAAATCTAAAGTGAGGCTAAAGTTCTTGAAATTTCCAATAAAAACTCTATAATGCTAGTTAGTATTGAAGGGGAATAAAAATATTAGGCTAAATTAGGGATGCAAATGAATCAAATCGAGCCGAGCTTTGATAATTTTTTGGGCTCGAACTAGAGCTCGAATTAAATGAATTGAGCTCAGCTTGCGCTCAAATCAAATGAACTGAGCTAAGCTCGAGCCGACAAGCTTAGAAAATTGAGGCTCGAGCCTATGTTTGGGCTTGGCTCAACTCAGCTCGATTCATTAAGTTTGAAGTTGTAATAAAGTTATAGGCTCGAGTTCAAACTTGAACTCGAGCTCGAAAAGTAAAATTATTTTATAACATATAAAAAAATTAATGTATTATTATAATATATATTATTTTTTATTTAAATATAGGCTCGCGAGAAGACTCGCGAACCTATGAACAAGAATTATTTGGCTTGAACCTTATACGAACTCAACTCGAGCTCGAATACTTTTCGAGCCAGCTCGTCAGACTCGCGAGTTGGCTCGATTCACTTGCATCCCTAAGCTAAATTTTAAAATTACTTTTATAATTACATATCTATAAATATTGAAGTATAAAATAAAGTACTTGTAATTTGAAAAGCAAATCATGACTGAGCTAGCTTGATGTAAACCTCCTAAATATAATTGATTCAATGAGTATAATTCATCGGATCATCGAGCTATCAAATCTAATCAACCCAAATCAAATAAAAAATCACAAATTTGACAACACTATTGCAATATTTGTATTTTTTTCAAAAATCTTGAGATCATCTACATCAATTTATAATATAAATATTTGAAATCATACTATCAAATCAAAACTTAACTCAAATATGAATGAATTTATATATATTTAAACAAAATATAAGATGGCATATAAATATATCAAAAATGGAATGAAATAGACGAAGGCAAGTGTATTTTTTTTTTAAAATATTTATATGTACATTAGGAGTTCGTTTGAACTTGAACTCGTGACTTTTTACTTTATATGAAAAATTTATGCCATTGGACTATAGACTACTCCACAATTGGTGATAAGTGTATTTAAAACAAAAAGAAAAAAAATTAACAGACCGGTAATTATGATTGTAGAACGTCGGCATTTAACGTTAGCAAATAAGAATTAGTCAAACACTTCATTGAATTCTCCATCACTCATCCATCAATAACATTAAATTCCTATTAAGTGACGGTCAACACTCAGATCCACTGCACTAAATAAGCACTTCAAAATTCTTTACAGGTCGACGAAACCAACCTGTCCATTTTCCTTGCTGCAAAGAGAGCATAATCCTGTTTCCCACTGCAATTCCAAACGCGTATAACCAAATTCCTTCGACCTGCTGCTGTTGCTCCTCCTTTAAATCAACCTTCATCCTAAAACCCTTTAATGATCATTGGATAATTAATTAAGAACAGTAATGGTTGGATTCAAGAGCCTGGTTTGGCTGCCGGAGTCCAGCACTCACCGCCGTTTCTTGGCCGGCGGGGAGAAGAGGGAAAGCTCCAATCTAGGAATTCTTGCCTTCGAGACAGCGAAAACTATGTCGAGATTAGTCTCCCTATACAAATCCCTCTCTGATGAAGAAATTTCCAGGCTGAAAAACGACGTTATTAAATCTGAAGGAGTTGCGTTCTTGAACTCCAGGGACGAGGGGTTTCTCCTGGGCCTCGGCTGTGCTGAAAGGCTTGAAGATCTCGATCGTGCAGCCGGAGCTGTTTCTCGTCTAGGCAAGAAATGCGATGATTTCGGGCTCAATCGGTTTGATCTTCTTTACACCGATTTGAAACTCGGGATCATCAATTTTCGCAAACTGGAATACGGGTCGAGAGTGGCTGAGAAAAAGGTGCGGAAAATGGAGAAATTAGTCTCAGCCACCGCGGGTTTGCACGCAGCATTGGAGGGCTTGTCGGAGCTGGAGATTTCGGAGAGGAAGCTGAAGCTGTGGAAGAACAGACAGATTGAGGTGCAGAAGCAAAACCTTGGTCTTTTTAATCAGAAACTGGAGAATCAGCGCAAGGAAGTTAGATATTTCAGGGGGATTTCACTTTGGTGCAAAAGTTTTGATAAAAGTGTTGATCTGATGGCAAGAATTATATGCGTTATATATGCAAGAATTTGCTTTGTTTTCGGGCGGCCAAGAAAGCTTTCTTATGCTGAACTAATTAAGCAAAAAATTCTTCCTCATTCGGGCCCTCTTTTATCCACATCGAATCCTGTCATGGTCCGATTTTACAGCCGAAGATCAGCTTTCTTTTACGATGAGGAAAACGATGTGAAAAACAACAGAGTGTTCCACGCCGCAGGGCCCACCACGGTCGGCAGCGCCGGCCTGGCACTGCATTACGCCAATGTGATTCTATTGGCAGAGAAGTACTTGGATTCCACAGAGTCCATAAGCCATGATGAGCGCGAATCATTGTACCAAATGCTGCCGGAAAATCTGAAATCTCTGGTGAGAATGAAGCTAAGCAAAAAGATGAAATTCGAGGAAGAAGATGCATCCCTGGCGGCGGCGTGGAGGGACGCCATGGCGGAGATGATGGGGTGGCTTGCGCCGGTGGCGAGTGATACGGTGAAGTGGCAGATGGAGAGGAATTTCGAGAAGATGAGGTTTGATGCGAAGCCTTGTGTGCTTTTGCTGCAGACTTTGCATTTCTCTGATAAAGAGAAGACAGAAGCCGCCATTGCCGAGGTGTTGGTTGGATTGAGTTGCATTCTTAGATTCGAAAATCGCCGATGAAGCCAAATGTGGAGATTTACTTCGAATTTTATTTCATTATTTGTTGTGATTTATTGATTATTAATAAAAACTAATTATCTGTTAATATTGTGATATTATGATGTATTTATATTCATTCTAAAACATGCGTTTTTTTTTTTGTTTTTGTTTTTTTATTTTTATTTTTAGAAATATATGATGGACATTCATTTGGAATGCAAGGTATGTGGAATTAGATGAGGTTTGGCTTTCCCACCCCTTCACATCATATTTAATTTCACAGACAAATTCTATGTTAATTATCAAACTAAGGCCAAAATTTAATTTATATTTGAGGTTAGAATCTTCGCAAACACCTCAAGGGGCTGTTTACTTCAATGGATGTGAGGGGAAGAAAGCCCGAATCCAACATAATCCAATGTTTACTCCATTTGATGAAAGCTCAGTGGATGAGGAAGGCCCAATACTGTAGAAACAATTTCTAGGATATAGAATCCAGTCAATTACTAGGGATGGAAAAATTCTTCATAAACGGCTTTGTGGGTGAGAGATTAAATTACCTTTAAACACTTAAGTTGCCACGACTATATATATTTAGTTGTAACATGAAATATTTAGTATCCCCACCAAGTAAACTTCTAGTGGTGCTACAGCTTAAAAGAATTTCCTGCCACGGCGTTAATCAAACAATTTCAAATTTTTATTTAGTATTACTCGGGCGAGCAATATAAATTATTACATTTATAAACACATTTAAGTACAAGGTAAAATTAGCTAAATTGTGGAAAGGTTTGACCGATCTAGTCTCATTTTGCATATCATATCCCCAGCAAAGCAATAAATATCTATTTTATTTATCCTTTCTTATTCAAGAGTATTTTAGTCATTTAAAATTTATCTTAATATTATCATCCATCCAAATAAACATCAATACAATAATCCGCATTCATTATTCATCTCATCCCACAAAGTAAATATAATTTAAAAATTACAAAATTATCCTAATCCTTCATTTCATCCCTGCATCACCCTATCTATACTATTATATATAGCACAATGGTGTGGGACCTACAATTATGCAATTTTGGCCAAGTGGCAAATTTTTAGAATTTTGAGTTTTTTAATTAAATTCAAATTTTTTATTAATTGTTGATTATTATCATAACCGATATGATCATATTTTATCTCTTATTTTCTTTCAACAAATAAATTTAAAATTCAAAAGGTGTTTTATAAGCACCAAATTAAGGACTCCTACAAAAAAGTTATTCTATAAATTTCATCCCATTAAACAAATCATAACTTATTTATCTCTACTTCCACTCTTCCCCTTCTTCTTCTTCTCCGTCTTCTTCAAGATAACTCTTTCATTCTAAATTTTCAAGTGGACTTTCATTACATTCTATCAGCATTCATATATTTTTTTCATCTTTATATTGATTCATTTTCAATATACGCATGAGAAACATAACATCATGTATAGATGTATTTGTTGCCCAATTATCATTTAAATCTTTGTTTTTCTTTCTTTCTTTCTTTCTTTTTTTTGGTGTGTGTGTGTGTGTGATGAATAAATATTTTGTTGATAATAAAAAATATTCAGCAAAATTGTAAGTAGATGGTCTATATTTAACAATGATAAACCTAGAAGATTAGAAATTATTTTTCTTTTCAATTACTTGCAAACTACATTACTTATTTTTTCCCTTTATTTTCACATCCGCTTTTGTCATTTGGGGTTTTGAACCTTTACTAGCATGTGTAAGGTATTTCTTTAAGTTGCAAGTTTTGCTCTTTTTCTTTCTCTTTTTCTTTCTTTCTTTTGTCAATTATAATAATTTGGTTTAGTTTGTAATTTATTATAATTCCTTTTTGTTGGGTTAATATTTTTATTCAATATTCTCTAAGTTCATATGTATTTTTCTTTTCTCTATTTTGGACCATAAATATCATGTTTGAAAGGTATCTTTTAATTCTAATTTTGTTGTGGTTTTTATTCATATTTTTTTTATCAAATTAATTCAATTTTTTCAAGTTATCTTTGTGTAAATAATGTATGTATAATATATATACATATACATATATATATGCACCGGTTTTTCACTTTTCATATTTACTTGGTTTTAAGGACTACTTTTTAATTTGTTTTTTCATTTTCATTAATTAATTTAGTTTTATTTATTCATCAAATCTTTTTATTTGATTAATTAAATAACCCAAGTTTCTTTATAAATATCCCATTTTGATGTGTTACATAATTTTTGTAGTTTTATTCCTATTTATAATTTTTTTTTATGCAACAAGAATTTCTTAGACAATATTTTATATATTTCTGAACTGCTTCTTGATTTAATATAGAATATTCAAACTAATAAAGAATCTTAGTATTTTGGACCAAAATAATTTTATTACTAAAAGATATTTTGAAATAGTTTAGATTTGTATTTTTTATGTGGAACCACTTGATCCAAATGAATTAGATCACGACTTGAAATCAAAGTCGTTGATCCCCTACAAGATAAAGTTTGAAGTGGATAAGGTGTTGGTATATAAAAATATATATATATATACATATATATTACCTCATATGTTACGTATGTTGCTCTCTTCACATTAACAATTTTATTTAAAGTACTATAGCATTTTTATTTTAATGAATACTATTAAATATTTAAAATAATATTTTCTTTTAAAAATGATAATATTTTTTATAGAATATAAAAAATTATAATAACTTATATGTAAAATTACAAAAAATTAGTTGCATATTTATATTTTTTTAATTTATTAGTTAAATGAATATACCGTGCATAGCACGGAGTTTATGCTAGTATCTTATATTACAAGATAAATGGGTCCTAAGTAAATGAAGATCCACGTGTTTCTATTCAAACAATTTACTTTATTCAAATCAATCCACAACTCTAATGATCTCAATCATTGAATTAATTGTTTCTGTTCATATTTTTTGTGCTTTTAGAATTCTCATAGATTCGAATCAAAACTCTTTCAACCCAAAATCTATCTCGACTCAATTAATTGTTTTGGTCCATACATTTTTTTATTTTTTTATTGTTTTGTTTTTTAGCTTTTCGCTTTTTATTTGGTTCATTTTTTTCTTTTTTCAGTAGAAGTATTGGATCATGTAGACTGTAGCCCAAACCCATAAGCAATAAAGGCCAGTTATATGCTAACCCAACCAAACGGAAAATATTAGTTGGGCCGAATGTGGGCAAACCTATTAATAGGATTGTCAATGGATTGGATTTTAATTCAAATTCGATCTGAATTGGATTCGAATTTTAGAATTTTTATCTAATTAAAATATTTAATGGATCAAATCTGATTATAAATATTCAAAATCCAAAATAAGTGGATCGAATATGGAATTAAGCAATCCGATTCGTTAAAGATTCGAATCCAAACCTTAATATTTTTTTATTAAATTAATATTCTTATATATAATATTAATAAAGATTTTAAAATAAAATCTATGTATTATATTGACCTAATATCTATATTAACGTTTATATTATACTATTAATATTGAGTTTTTAACTTAAAAAATAAAAGGGATATTGATAAAATATCAAATACAATAACATATAATAGTTCATTTATACATTAATACAATATAAAAAAGAAAATTAGTATTTAAATATTTAACTTTTAGACTAATATATAATAAAAAAGTTGTTAAAAATTCAAATATGACATATATTTACTTTATAAATACAATATTTTTTATAAAATTTAAAAGGAAAAAAGAAAGAAAGAAAGAAAAAATAAATAAATCGGGTCGGATTTTTTAATCGAATTTCAGATATCCATCGAATTTGGATATGATACTGACTAACAAAGATCCTATAGGATTTCAGTTCGAATTTGGAAATGAATTTTTTTTAATCAAATTCGAATTCGAATATGGAAGATCTGATCCAGATCCAATCCGTTGATAGTCCTACCTTTTTAGGCAGGTGACATAAAAGGAAGGAACACTGAGCCTAGGCTCTAAATGGAGCGGATTTTAATCCGAATTTGACTTAAATTCAATTTGAATTTTAAGATATTTATTCGATTAAAATATTCAATGAATCGTATCCGGTTATAAATATTCACAATCTAAAATAAGATGATCGAATATGGAATTAAGCATTACGATCCGTTAAAGATCCGAATTTGAATTTTAATAATTATTTATTAAATTTATGCTCTTTTATATAATATTAATAAAGATCTTAAAATAAAATCTATATATTATATTGACTTTATCTATATTAACATCTATATTATGTTATTAATATTGAGTTTTTAGCATAAAAAATAAAAGAAATAATGATAAAATGTTAAATATTATAATATATAATAGTTGTAAAATAGGGATTTGGTATTCAAATATTTAACTTTTGGATTAGTATATAATAAAAAGTTGTTAAAAATTTAAATATAAAGTAAATTTAATTTATAAATATAATATTTTTATACGATACAAAAGGAAAAAAAATATTAAATTAGGTTGATTTTTTTTATTATTATTTTTTACGGGTTTTAGATATTCATTGAACTAGGATATGGTATTTACTAACAAAGATTCTATAAGATATCGAGTTGGATTTGTATATGAATTTTGATAATCAAATTTGAATTTAAATATGACTGATTCGATCCAAATCCTATTCGTTGACAGCCCTAATTGAGCCAAATTGATTCTTGAAATCCAATCCACACGACCACGGTCAGCAATCCAAATAATTAATTAATACCAATAAGAGTTTCTGTCCTTTTATATTAGTCAGGGCTTGATTCGATTATACTCCTATCTGACTCAAAATTTTTACTTTGAATGAGGATATGTGGTCAAATCTGAAACTACCACTTAAGATTAATGATATTAGGACATTTCAATAGAAAATTGTAAACACCATGTCATTTGTCGCAAAGGACACGTGAAAGCGTACACCTTTTCAACCTAGGTTTGGTTTATAAAGGAGCTGTTTTGCACATCTTTCGACCAGCCCTGCCACCTTTTGCTTCGCTGGGCTGAGTACTCCCTTTCAGGCTATCCTGGCCCAATATCAACATCACTTCCTTAGTCTTTTGTGTCAGATGTGAATGGCCGCAAATTCATCTGGAGTTGGAGAGTGAAATAACAAAGAAAAAACTTTCTCAAGAGGACTGCCTTAAATGCCCGTCTTCTTCTTTTGTTCTGGTATAGGAAAAGGCATCGACCTTTCCGAGGGCCCCAACAGACTGCGAAATGAGGATAATGAGCACAGAGCCCGCTTGGCGGGGCAAAACTTGACCTCTCTACCTATTCCTCTAAACAGACAGGCACAACAGTTTCTTTAAATTGATTATCGAGTTTGACTTCCCAATTAACAATGATGTCAACCAACTTCTGAATCAATTAATTTATTAATATCCAATTGACCAACATAAAAAACTAACGTGAATACTACGTGGAGAAAGATGGTCAGCCTTCTGAAAATTAATCAGGTTCCCCGAAATTCTCCAGCTTTTCAATTCTTCAATTTTTCCAGTAAGGTGGGTTCTTAACTTTTTCCAAAGCATACCAAATGTGCACGACGAACATAAATTCCAGGAAAGGAAAATGGCTACTTGTCTATCTCACATTAATTACTTAGGGAATGTTTGGTTATATTTTTTGTTTGATTTTAATATGTATTTTGGGAGAATGAATACTAAAAGCGGAATTGGAGAATGTAATGAATTTTTTTATTATATTTTGGAAAATAGTTAAAAATTTATTTTGGAAAATTTTGATATGTTTGTTTATATTTTGTGAGAGACATTTTTTACTGTAGTAGTTAAATTAATGTTTTTTTATTGAGTTTTTAAGGTGAAAATGGAATTGACTAATTTTTTTAATACAAAAATTATAATAAGATTGATGAGGGTTTGATCCTCCGGATGGGAATCCGGATTTGAACTTGATCTAAGAGGTTTGCATTCCTGCTAGTTAGGGAAGAATCCTGTAACCACGGCAAACGTTAGGCTAACCGAGAGGCCCTCGGCTTAGGCCCTCCGACGCTCAAGTCAGTAAAAGTCGACCTCAAAAATCTAGCTACGGAGTAAGGGTTTTTTGGTGTATATGAGTACGTACCTTTAGAAGGTTGGGTTAAGGGTATTTATATCCTTCTCCCTTCTGGGAAATGTTTGAGAAGCCCCTCGGTGCATCCAGGGACCTTTAGCCTTGTGCTAGGGATAATTGGTCATTTCCCTTATTTGAATATTTCCCACTAACTGTCCTTTCAGGTTTCAAGGACAAGATAGTACACTGTAGCGGCGCCTGCAGTGTCAGACGGTGAGGGGGATGGCGTGCGCCATTAATGCGGAGGCGTGGCGTCCATCAGTACATTTAATGCGGTGGCAGAGTGCTGTACTGTTCTCGACCTCATAGTCGACCTAGACCAAGTCGACTTGGGTCGAGGAATTCCGTGGGCCCTGGGCGCCTGACCGGTCCTGACATATCTGATCGAGTGAAGACGATGAGACATACGGGCCCTGAGCCCCAAACTGGGCATTGCTGGTTTGGGCTTGAGCATTTGGGCCATCCATACTGGGCCTTACTGGTTTTGGCCTAAGCACTTGGGCCATCCCATATCAAAGATATACATAATATATATGATATATATATATATATTGAAAAATGGAGAAGTTTGGGAATAGCAAACGATGGGAGAGGGTATTTTGAGAAAACTTATTTTAATATTTTGAAGGAAAAATGAGTGTGTGTTTGATTATATTTCTCCAAAATAAAATTATTCGAAAAAACATAACCAAATACTCCCTTAATTTTGTCAGCGAGCTGGCGCAAGAACGAGAAAAACATCCGTTCATATCATTTCGTACATTAGATGAGGAAGGTCTCCCGATTATCACGTTGCCAATGCGCTATAAATATACTACAACTATCTAACTTCAAATCCATTGCACAAGAACATCGAAGAAAACATTGCAGCAATGACCAATATCATTCTCATTCTACTGTGCGTTTTCTTCACTTTCTTCTGGATCCAGGTTTCATCTCAGCTAGATGAGTTCACCTACATTGGATTTGATCAAAAAACAACCAACATAAGCTTAAGCGAATTCTCGAAAATAGACAAAAATGGCATTCTTATACTAACCCCTGACCACAGTCTAATAACGGGACATGCCTTTTATCCCTCCCCATTACGGTTCAAGAACTCCACAAACGGCACCGTCTTTTCTTTCTCGACGTGTTTCGCATTTTTCATCCATCCCAAGCACCAAAATCCCGGTGGCCATGGCCTGGCGTTCACAATTGTATCCTCCAAAGATGAGATAGTAAGATCAGGTCTTCCGGGTGAGTACCTCGGCCTGCTTAACTTTTCCAATCATCTCTTTGCAGTTGAATTCGATACAGTTCAAGATTTCAGGTTTGGAGACATAAACGACAATCATGTCGGCATTGATATTAACAGCTTGGAGTCCAAGAAGTCTGCTCCGGCAGCATTTATTGGCCATGATTCAGTTACAAATGATGTCAATATCAAGAGCGGCCTTCCCATTCTCGCCTGGATCGAGTATGATTCGATTACTAACGTTGTTAATGTTACTATATCGCCAATTTCTTGGAAGCCCAGAATTCCTGTTTTGTCTTACCGGGTGGATCTCTCTCCAGTTCTTGAAGAATGGATGTATGTCGGGTTCTCGGCTTCGACGAGTTCGCAGACTGCTGCCCACTATATAACGGGCTGGAGCTTCAAAATGAATGGGGAAGCCGTTTCCTTGGCTTTGGATTCTCTCCCCTCACTTCCTCTTCGTGCTCCTGGACAGAAACGTAGTGGCCTAATAGTAGGCGTTTCTGTTGGGGCAGTTGCTTTTATATTGGCTTCTATCTTGATTGCCAGTTTCTTGAGACGGAAAATCCAGAATGCTGAAGCTATAGATTCATGGGAGAATGACATTCGTCTTCATAGATACAAATACGAAGAGCTTGAGCAAGCCACCCAAGGTTTCAAGGAGAGTGAGCTACTTGGATTTGGGGCATTTGGCCGTGTTTACAAAGGGACACTCCCTAAATCAGGAATTCAAGGTGCTGTCAAACGTATATCCCATGAATCCAAGCAAGGGGTGCGCGAATTCATTTCTGAGGTCTCTAGCATAGGTAGACTTCGTCATAGAAATTTAATCCAGTTATTGGGATGGTGTAAGAGGGGAAGTGATCTTCTACTCGTCTATGAACTTATGCCTAATGGAAGCTTAGACAAATTCTTGTTTGGTGAACCAGAGTACGTATTGAGTTGGGAACAAAGGTTCCAGATTGTCAAAGGTGTTGCTGCCGGGCTTCTTTACCTGCACGAAGGGTATGAACAGATTGTGATGCACAGAGATGTTAAGGCTAGTAATGTGTTACTGGACAAAGAAATGAATGCCAGGCTAGGAGATTTTGGACTAGCAAAGTTATACAATCACGGGTTGAATCCAGGGACTACTCGGCTGGTGGGCACTTTTGGGTACCTTGCGCCAGAACTTCCAAGAACTGGGAGATCTACAACAAGTTGTGATGTGTATGCTTTTGGCGTCCTGATGCTGGAGATTGTATGCGGACGTAGGCCGATTGGAGGCGGACCAGAGGAGTTACCTTTGGTTGATTGGGTAAGGAAGAAAGGGAGAGAAGAAAGACTTCTTGATGTGGTGGATGAGAAAATCGGAAGTGGAACTGATCAGGGAGAGGTTTCCATGGTATTGAAGTTGGGACTGATGTGTTCGAATTATGAACCATCGGCTCGGCCTAGCATGAGGCAAGTTGTGAATGTCCTGGAAGGAGAGGTCGGAATTCTAGAGCTTGATGGAAGGTGGGGTGGTGAGGGAGGATTTGATAATTGTTTGCAATCATATGAATCGTTAGTATTGGCTAATTAGAATGTGGACAAGTCTTCTCTTGCATCTTGCATCAATTTGTACATATAAATTAGAGGGACCAAGCTTTTTTCAGCCTTATAATTTGTATGCTTTGAAGAGCAATATTTTTCTTAGTAATGTTGAATAAGTGATAAAAGGATGCTATTACCCCCTAAAAGCTCTTTATTTATCAATACTTCAGCAGTACATGTATTTTATTTCAAGGATCTAAATCTAATTCAATTCCACTATCAAATGACCAATATGCTAGTCTTATCATTAACATATGTGACAGAATCGTAGAGAATTACTTAAAATGAATGTGACTAGTACACCTCAATAGAAACATATAAATTCTCCTTTTATTAGTTCCAAAGCTCAAATTTTATCGAAATCAAATTTTAAATCTACCTACCTAAAAGGAACTGCAATTAAATTTCCCTACCCTACCTGCTATCCTTACTTGATAAGTTCAACCAGCTGTACCAACAAGCTTGACCCGAATCCACATCAATCGGAAGACTTTCCAAACTGTCGACTAGTAGACCCAAAATATACTGAAGACCTTGTGCCAACGTCAATTTGCAACACGAACAACCGCAAGATTTTCATTCTTATTTCCAGTACTGGGCTGGAATGAATTCGGACTGGACTCATCTTGGATGCCCTTATCGGGCCTAAGATTTGTCCAGGTACCAAAGCATTGAATTGTGGGTTGCCACGTCGAGGAGTTCCCATTTCTCTTTTAAAAATATGGGTCCCAAATTTTTATGAAGCACAAAGTAGCAAAAATCTGTGACCAAAAATGCCTGGAGCCCCATTACTGGAGGAGCAGATAAGGTGGGAGAGAATAGAGATTACCGATTGCTGACAATCATTTGAAATGGCCACTTCACAAGCATTTTCATCTCCTTTCCTTTCAGCTGGAGCTTCCATAATCAGCCCTCCAACCCGCCACAACTTTCACTTCTCCATAATCACAAACGGATCAATTTCAAGATTCAAGCAGCAAAGCTTCCTGCTGGAGTATGGTCTTTTCCCCCCTCTTTTATTGGTTTTTCGTTTGCTTGTCGTTTTGCTTGATGAGGACTTCAAGTTTGTGCTTTTTGATCATGATTTCAGGTGGAATTGCCTAAAGAAGATCCGAAATTCCAGGCCCCGTTTCTTGGCTTCACAAGAACTGCTGAGATTTGGAATTCCAGGGCTTGTATGATTGGCCTCGTCGGGATTTTCATTGTTGAATTGGTTTGAATTATCACGCCTATGTCTTTTCAATTACCTTCCTTTTTTTTTCCCCTCGTGTTTTTCAATTTTTAGGAGTTTAAAAAATGTTAAATCACTTCATTTTCCTGGTCCTGATTTCCTGTAATCCCCTGGTTTTTTTCAGATTCTGAACAAGGGAATACTTCAGATAATTGGGGTGGACGTGGGGAAAGGCCTTGATATTCCTCTTTGAACATTCGAGTTCTGGGCAGCAGCATAAAATTGGACCCTTGCCCTCCCTTTTTTTTCTTTTTAAATTTGGTGTAATGAATTGAAATTTGTTATAAAAGAAAAAAGAAATGAATGGAATACCCAGTTGATACAATCTTGTGTCGTTTTACAGTTATTATTTCCCTTCTTCAGCCAAGAATTGTCAAGTCTTCTTTCAACATTAATCATAACAATATTTCATAGATGAACAGTGAAACTACAAAGCACTGAGGGATTAACAAGACCTAGAGCAGTTTTTACTGAAATAGAAAATGCTTTCACAGAGCAATCCTCCACAGACTAATCATCTTCCTTGATATAGTAAAACCCTCATTTGGTATAGTAAATTATAAATATTAGTTATTCAACCCCAAAAACTATATTTTCTGCAACTCATTTTTTACCCAATTTACAAGAACTATAGCAATTGTGTTCCAAATTGCTGGACCAACGGATTAAAAGGTGATTTGGAATCACTCTTAAGTCTTACTTGATTTGTGGTCAGCCAATTGATTTTATTCAAATACAGTTTATTTATCATTGTTCTTCGATCTGTTTGGACTTAGATTTTGGACCTATCCGCAATGTAAATGTAGAACTCGATCCCTACCCGATCATACTAGCACCTAATTAATATTTTTTTTTTAAAAAATACTATTCACTATACAATTAATGAAATATTTCAATTTTAACTCAAATATCATATAAATTTTTCTAAAACAAATAAATAGAAAGATTTTGAACATTTTCTAAACATTCTGAATCTATCTTGAGAGTCACGATTGTGAGGAGTGGGAGGAAAAGAAAAAAATGCTAACATAGTTTAGGATTTATTGTATATATATTTTTTTGTAAAAAATTAAATTAAATATAATATATATATATATAAATACTTCGGAGCAAATTTATTATAAACTCAAACCCAATCCAACCCGCACTCATTAGAACCCAAACTCGATCGCTTTGGTGCAGGCAGATCGGAGTGGGTACCTGTGGATCGAGTATAAATGAAGTTTGTTGTTCTCACCCCTTCAAATCATATATAATTCTATAAACAAATTTCATGTTAATTATAAGGCCAAAATTTATTCCGCGTTTCGTGTTAGAATTTCACAAATACTAAGCATACAAATTTCAGGGCCCATCTTATCTTTCCTACCCCCCCCCCCCGCCCGCCCCGCGTTTTAATTCAAAATTGTACATATGTCGGTTAAATATCTCCAATTTGAGTTTCACATTTTGCATGTTATTAGCTAAGGCCACTTACCTTTTAAGCGGGTCACACAGAGGAATGTTGAGCCCAATTGATTCTTTGAATCCAATCCACCCGACTGCAGTCGGCAATCCAAATCACTATTACAATCTAAGAATTTAGGCACATTCAATTTGTATACTAAAATTTTATGATGAGTAAAAAAATATATATATATTAAGAGAAGAAAAGGACCAAAATAAAAAATTGAAGAGAAAAAAAAAAATAGAGAAGAGAAAAAGATAACTACCATAGTAGTTATGAGGACTCGAAAATAATGAAGAGACATTTTAGAAAGACTACCCAAAAACATGCCAAAATGGGGTGTATAATAAATACCAAAAGAGAATAGATGCTTTATATATAGTATAAATTTTTACGATAAGTAAAAGTCTAAAAGAGAAAAACTAAGTTAGAAGAAATATATATAAATATATTTATATAAATTGAAGGGGGGGGGGGGGGGGGGGGGGAATATTAGAGAAGCGATAAGATATTACCTTAGTAGTTGTGAGGACTCAAAAATAATAAAGAAGGCATTTTAGAAAGACTACCCAATAATATATCAAAAGGAGAGGTACTTTATATATAATATAGATACTAGATTGCTAGCCCAAAATTTTTTTGGCATAAATAAGAATGAACATCTCTGAATTAAGATTTATGAAGGTTGATGCTAGTTAAAGCAGAAAAGGGCCAAATTATACTTAGACATAACTAAATTTTTTTTAGATATAACTAAAATTCCCAAACACTCCATAGAAATATAGAGTATGTGTCTTTGTATATAGGTTTTAGACTTGACCTAACTCGACGTCTCATCTGACTCAAAATCTTAGTTTTAAATAAAAATACATGATTAAATTTAAAACTGTCACATAAGATGAATAGTATTAGGACATTTCAATATAAAACTATAAATACATTTTCATTTGTCACAAAGAACAAGTGAAAGTGGATACCTTTTCGACCTAAGTCCAATCTACAAAGAAGTTGCCTTGCACACCCTTTGACCAAGCTTACTACCAGCCCTCGATCATCCTACCTTCTATAAGTAAATTATTAAGTTCAACTAGAGATGGCAAAATTACCCGTTCGCGGGGAATTCTCCACGGTGGGGCGAATTTGGGGATAATTTTCTCCTCGTGGGGACGGGGTTGGGGACAATTTAGTCCCCAAAATGCTAAACAAGGCGGGGACAGGGATCACAATCCCTGTCCCCGCGGGTACCTATTACCTATTTAAATAATTAAATTATTTTTGTTTTCATATATATATATATATATGTGTGTGTGTGTGTGTGTGTCAAATACTATTTCTATTCATTTTATTTCATCCTTTGCATTTTGTTCTTTCAATGTCCGCAGCACCCCCACCTCTTGGAGGAATTAACAAATTTTTATGCATTTTTTGAAATTTATATTTATGTATTATTTATCTTTTAATATTTTATTGTAAAA
This sequence comes from Jacaranda mimosifolia, assembly GCA_018894105.1. NCBI lineage: Eukaryota > Viridiplantae > Streptophyta > Magnoliopsida > Lamiales > Bignoniaceae > Jacaranda > Jacaranda mimosifolia. Next base: position 1,274,079 of record CM032126.1, read on the forward strand.
CATAATTAAATATCGTTTGTTATGTACTTATATTTGACAATCTTTTAACTTTGCAAGTAATTTACATTATTGAAAAAATTTAGTACTTTTTTTTTTATTTTTAAAATCTTTTTATAAATTTAATAAATTTTTAAATCAAATCCGTAGGTACCCGTCATCCCACGGGGACACGGGAATGAATATTTGTAACGGGGATGGGGGCGGGGACGGGGGATATTTTTCCTTCAAGGGGGCAGGGAGCTATCCCTGCCGCCCCGTTGACACTCTTAAGTTCGACTCTTTCCCAATTCATACGTAGATCTACCGATTAGCGGATCAGTACATTTACTAACATCAAGTTCAGCAAACATCAAAGGTAGCATGACTACGTGTAAAAAGATGGGCCGCCTTACGAAAGTTGGGCGGATTAATCAGGTCTGCGGAAACTCTCCAGCGTTTCAATTCTTCAATTTTTCCAGCAACGTGGGTCTTTATCTTTTTCCAGAGCATACCGAATGTGCACCACGAATATAAATTCCAGGAAAGGAAAATGACTCAGATTACTTAATTTTGTCAGCAAGAGCTGCTGCAAGAACGTGAAAGGCATCCGTTCATGTCATTTTGTGCTTTAGACGAGGAAGGTCTCCGATTATCACGGTGCTAATGTGCTATAAAAATACTACAAGTATCTAACTTCAATTCCATTACCCAAGAACATCAAGAAAACATTCTAGCAATGACCAATATCATTCTCATTCTACTGTACATTTTCTTCACTTTCTTCTGGATCCAGGTTTCATCTCAGCTAGATGAGTTCACCTACATTGGATTTGATCAAAAAACAACCAACATAAGCTTAAGTGAATTCTCGAAAATAGACAAAAATGGCATTCTTAGACTAACTTCTGACCACAGTCTAATAACGGGACATGCCTTTTACCCCTTCCCATTTCAGTTCAAGAACTCCACAAACGGCACCGTCTTCTCTTTCTCGACGTGTTTCGCATTTTCCATCCATCCCAAGCACCCAAATCCAGGCGGCCATGGCCTGGCGTTCACAGTTGTATCCTCCAAAGACGAGATAATAAGATCAGGTCTTCCGGGTGAGTACCTCGGCCTGCTTAACTTTTCCAATCATCTCTTTGCAGTTGAATTCGATACAGTTCAAGATTTCAGGTTTGGAGACATAAACGACAATCATGTCGGCATTGATATTAACAGCTTGGAGTCCAAGAAGTCTGCTCCGGCAGCATTTATTGGCCATGATTCAGTTACATATGATGTCAATATCAAGAGCGGCCATCCCATTCTCGCCTGGATCGAGTATGATTCGATTACTAACGTTGTTAATGTTACTATATCGCCAATTTCTTGGAAGCCCAGAATTCCTGTTTTGTCTTACCGGGTGGATCTCTCTCCAGTTCTTGAAGAATGGATGTATGTCGGGTTTTCTGCTTCGACAGGTTCGTGGGCTGCTGCCCACTGTATAACAGGCTGGAGCTTCAAAATGAATGGAGAAGCCATTTCCTTGGCTTTGGATTCTCTCCCCTCACTTCCTCTTCGTGTAACAAAGAAGAAACACAGTGGGCTAACAGTAGGCGTTTCTGTTGGGGCAGTTAGTTTTATATTGGCTTCTATCTTGATTGTCAATTTTTTGACAGGGGAAATCAAGAATGCTGAAGTTATAGAATCATGGGAGAATGATATTCATCTTCGGAGATACAAATACCAAGAGCTTGAGCAAGCCACCCAAGGTTTCAAGGAGAGTGAACTACTTGGATTTGGGGCATTTGGCCGTGTTTACAAAGGGACAATCCCTAAATCAAGAATTCAAGTTGCTGTCAAACGTATATCCCATGAATCCAAGCAAGGGGTGCGCGAATTCATTTCTGAGGTCTCTAGCATAGGTAGACTTCGTCATAGAAATTTAATCCAGTTATTTGGATGGTGTAAGAGGGGCAGTGATCTTCTACTCGTCTATGAACTTATGCCTAATGGAAGCTTAGACAAATTCTTGTTTGGTGAACCAGAATATGTATTGAGTTGGGAACAAAGGTTCCAGATTGTCAAAGGCGTTGCTGCCGGGCTTTTTTACCTGCACGAAGGGTATGAACAGATCGTGATGCACAGAGATGTTAAGGCTAGTAATGTGTTACTGGACAAAGAAATGAATGCCAGGCTTGGAGATTTCGGACTAGCAAAGTTATACAATCACGGGTTGAATCCAGGGACTACTCGGCTGGTGGGCACTTTTGGGTACCTTGCGCCAGAACTTCCAAGAACTGGGAGATCTACAACAAGTTGTGATGTGTATGCTTTTGGCGTCCTGCTGCTGGAGATTGTATGCGGACGTAGGCCTATTGGAGGCGGACCAGAGGAGTTACCTTTGGTTGATTGGGTAAGGAAGAAAGGGAGAGAAGAAAGACTTCTTGATGTGGTGGATGAGAAAATCGGAAGTGAAACTGATCAGGGAGAGATTTCCATGGTATTGAAGTTGGGACTACTGTGTTCGAATTATGAACCATCTGCTCGGCCAAGCATGAGGCAAGTTGTGAGTGTCCTGGAAGGAGAGGTCGGAATTCCAGAGCTTGATGGAAGGTGGGGTGGTGAGGGAGGATTTGATAATTGTTTGCAATCATATGAATCATTAGTATTGGCTAATTAGAATGTGGGCAAGTCTTCTCTTGCATCTTTCATCAATTTGTGCATATAAATTAGGGGGACCAAACTTTTTTCAGATTTATAATTTGTATGTTTTGAAGAGCAATTTTTTTCTTAGTGATGTTGAATAAGTGATAAAAAGGATGCTATTACCACTTAAAAGTTCTTTATTTATCAACACTTCAGCAGTACCTGTGTTTTATTTCAAGTGTCGAAATCTGATTTAACTCCACTATCATGACTCAGTATGCTGGTCCTATAATTAAGCTATGTGGCAAAATTTTAGGGAACCACGTAAGATGAATGTGACTGGTACACCTTAGTAGAAGCCTATAAATACCGCTTTTATTAATTCCAAAACTCAAATTTTATCGAGATCAAATTTCAAACTTGCCTACCTAAAAGGAACTACAATTAAATTTTCCTATCCTACGGTTCTACCTGCTATTCTTCCTTGATATTCCACGTTGGTTCAACCAGCTGTACCAACAAGCTTGACCTGAATCCACATCAATCGGAAGACTTTCCAACCTGTCGACTGGTAGACCCAAAATATACTGAAGACCTTTTGCCAACTTCAATTTGCAACAAAAACAACCCCAAGATTTTCCTACTTATTTCCAGTACTGGGCTGGAATGAATTCGGACTGGACTCATCTCGCATGCCCTAATCGGGCCTAAGATTTGTCCAGGTACCAAAGAATTGAATTGTGGGTTGCCACGTGGAGCAGTTCCCATTTCTCTTTTAAAAATATGGGACCCAAATTTATATGAAGCACAAAGTAGCAAAAATCTGTGACCAAAAATGCCCGGAGCCCCATTACAGCAGAAGTAGATAAGGTGGGAGAGAATAGAGATTACTGATTGCTGACCATCATTTGAAATGGCAACTTCACAAGCATTTTCATCTCCTTTTCTTTCAGCTGGAGCTCACATAATCAGCCCTCCAACCCGCCACAACTTTTCACTTCTCCATAATCACAAACGGGTCAATTTCAAGATTCAAGCAGCAAAGCTTCCTGCTGGAGTATGGTTTTTTTCTTTTCTTTTTTTTTTTTTTTAATTGTTATCTTTTGATTACCATATTGCTTGATGAGGACTTTAAATTTGTGTTTTTTATCACGACTTCAGGTGGAATTGCCTAAAGAACAGCCGAAATTCCAGGCCCCGTTTCTTGGCTTCACAAGGACTGCTGAGATTTGGAATTCCAGGGCTTGTATGATTGGCCTCGTCGGGATTTTCATTGTTGAATTGGTTTGAATTATCACGCCTATGTCTTTTCAATTACCCTTCCTTTTTTTTTTTTTCTAATGTTTTTCAATTTTTAGGAGTTTAAAAAATGTTAAATCACTTCATTTTCGGGGTCCTGATTTCCTGTAATCCCCTGGTTTTTTTCAGATTCTGAACAAGGGAATACTTCAGATAATTGGGGTGGACGTCGGGAAAGGCCTTGATATTCCTCTTTGAACATTCGAGTTCTGGGCAGCAGCATAAAATTGGACCCTTTTTTTTTTTTTTTTTTTTTGGTGTAATGAATTGAAATTTTGTTTTAAAAGAAAAAAGAAATGAATGGAATACCCAGTTGATACAATCTTGTGTCGTTTTACGGTTATTATTTCCCTTCCATCAGCCAAGAATTGTCAGTCTTCTTTCAACATTTATCATAACAATATTTAATAGATGAACACTGAAAAAATACAAAGCACTGAGAGATTAACAAGACCTAGAGTAGTTTTTACTGAAATAGAAAATGCTTTCACAAGGCAATCCTCCACAGGCTAATCATCTTCCTTGATGTAGTAAAACTCTCATTTGGTATAGTAAATATTGGTTATTTAACCCCAAAAACTATTTTTTCTTCAACTCATTTTTTACCCAAATTACAAGAACTATTGCAATTGTGTTCCAAACTGCTGGATCAACGGATTAAAAGGATCAACGGATTAAAAGGTGATTTAGCATCACTCTTTAAGTCTCACTTGATTTGTCGTCAACCAACGGGTCTTCTTCAAATACAGTTTACTTATCATTGTTCTTTGATCGATTTGGATTTAGATTTTGGACCTAAAAAAACCACTAAATTAGGGGTCATTGAAGTGATATTCACCCCATTGGTGTTGTTTTAGGTCTAGAGTTCAAGTCCAACCCGATTGAAGAGCAAGACATGAAATGGCCCTGCAAATGGCGGCATAAGAGAACTGTCCAATTTGATCTGATTTTTCAAGAGCTGTCAGTAGACATGCAGTTATAGTAAAATAGAAAAAGCGTCTGTTACTCTGCCCCCACCATTATAAGAAACATCTTGCAGCACAAGGATGGTAAAGATAAGGCCAAAATTAGATACTGGCCCTCAATACTTCTTTGTTCTCCTTTGCAGGATCTTAAAGATTGCTAGTATTATATTTTATCAGAAAAGAAAGAAACAATCGAAAATTGCCTTCCTTTTATGTTCACAAATCTATTGGCCCTAAAAGATGGAATGAGTTTTGGCTCTGGTTTAAACTAGAAGAGAAGAATGGGCAAAATGGCATTGAAATCTTGGCCAACAACCATGTGAAATTGATAATGCAAAAACCAGTACAGGGAAAGAGACAGAAATGCTAATTAATTACAACATGCAAAAGATCAGAAGCATATTAATTAGTTCTAATCCTTTGTTAGAAGCAATGCATATATACCCCTTTGTATGTGTAAAAGAAAAAGTGAAAAAAAGGGATAAAATAAAGAAATCCAAATAGGTCTTGAGCACCTCTATTTAAGGATTGTACTTTAAATCCTGCAATAAGTATATGATTTAGACCAACCAGCACAAAACCATATCAGAAAACCTGTTGAGTTCTTACTTGCAGAACAGAATTTGTGGTTGAGAAACTTACTTAAAAAATGTTTATTTTCCCATTCCTATTCTCCACTATTCTCTGTGTGCTTCTGTCTCTCAGTAGCACAAGTAGGGTATCATTCTTCTGCTAAATTTGCTTGCCACTTGCTCACATTTCTTGATCAAAATATTGATTTTCTTTTTTTTTTTTTTTTTTCATTTATGTTTTGCAGATGGCATTGGACATCAACTCATCCTAGTAAACAGCTGTAAGGAGAGTATATGGCCTGGAATCTTAGGCGGCGCTGGCCAGCATACACCCAAAGATGGCGGCTTTCACCTCAGCAGCGGCCAAGAAGTAGTCGTTGATGTGCCTGAGAAGTGGTCAGGCAGAATATGGGGAAGGCAAAACTGCAACTTCGACACAAATGGGAAGGGCTCGTGCGCCACCGGAGACTGTTCTGGCCTATTGCACTGCCGCGGAATGGGTGGAGAGCCGCCAGCAACGGTGGTGGAAATGACATTAGGCTCATCCAATTCACCCCTCCACTTTTATGATGTGAGTTTAGTTGATGGCTTCAACTTACCCGTTTCAATGAAGCCGGTTGGCGGAGGAATTGGCTGTGGCGTGGCCTCGTGTGAGGTTGATTTGAATACATGCTGCCCTTCTGCATTGGAGGTTAGAGTTGGAGGGCACGTGGTGGGCTGCAAGAGCGCCTGCTTGGCTATGCAATCAGCTAAGTATTGCTGCACGGGGAAGTATTCAAATCCCAAAACCTGCAAGCCCACACTTTTTGCTCATCTGTTCAAGGCAATCTGTCCAAAAGCATATAGTTATGCATTTGATGAAATTTCTAGCCTCAACAAGTGCAGGGCTTCACGATATCTCATCACTTTCTGCCCTCCAAAATGAAGATGGCATAAGCTGGATAATCAAGAATCTGTCGCTTGATCATAGTTTTAAATTAGCATAAGGTGCTTTTGTAGTATCATAATGTTGTATTAGAATCAAAAAGCCCATCTCATGTAGTAGCTCCAATAATGCGATTTTGTGTATCAGAAAGCGAAAAAATTATCAACCAGACGAGGGGCCGAGTAGCTATAATGGCAACAAAAGGGTTATAAAATAAGTTGCATAAGAGAATTGAACGATGGATCAACATAGCTCGCAAATATCCAACCAAATATTTTCACAAAAAAGGACTAACACCATTAAGAGTGGTCATATCTAAACTCATCCACTCAGGCACTTGGTCCTGGACCTAATAGTAATGGAGTTTCCTTCTTTTTACTACTTGGTTTTGTGTCAGGATTTCGATTTGCAGCCCATGCTCTGAGAGGAGGTTGAAAATGCTGGCCGGCAATATCTGGAGGGGGTGCATCTTCTCCTGGGAGAAAAAGAAGCCCATTCTGACAAAGAGAAGACGGCTCATTAAAGCAGGTGTTCCAAAGGGAGTCTACAAGATGCCTTTCCTCTCTGGCAGCTCTTAGGTCTTCAGCAGACATCTCACTGATTCCATTAATTCTTTCCTGTAGAATTTGCTTCATTTTCTCATCTTCTTCACTTGAACTGCCATCTGGCTTGTCCATCCTGTCTCGAGCTAGCTCAAGAAGTCCAGTAAGAGCAGCTTCACGTACCTCACCATCCCCGCTTGATGCAAGGTGCATCAAAATGCGGGGGAATCCAAGCTCAGTCACAATAGCACAGTCTGACCGATTTTCATGCAGCAAATAATGGATCAAGTTAAGGGCTTTCCTGCAGTGTATCAATTTGTACAAGTTGAGAACGAAGAAATTAATGAGCAAGTCAAATAAATAGGAGATAAGTTAGCCTGCTCATGAAGGCTCATTGCAGGCAGCTTCCAGCTTTAGGATCAAAAATAAAATTGAACTTCAGCTCAATTAGCCTGCACTTTGTTGTTACTCTTACTTACAATTCAATTCAGCAATCAAATCTTTATTCAATCAGAAGCTGGAGAATGCCCATGGAAAATCTTAAATAGAAAAATCGAATACGTGGCTTTAGAAGACTCAAACAGTTACCTTTGAAATCTCTCACTCTCAGAACCCAAAGCATCTCTTAGAGCCGCATAACCATTGGCAAGGCGGAATGCAGCAATTCCAGGCTTGTTATGCCTGGTTAGAGCTGAAAATATGGCAGAAACAAAACAAAAGATGAGAATGCGAGATTTACCATGATTGCAAGAGGGGATGAATAGGGAGGAGCAGATGGGAGGTAATCAAAACTAAACTAACATTTCCCCAGAATGCTTACATGAGATTGCACCAAGTGCTTTTGTACGAACTGTAACATCAGGATCTGAAGTAAAATTTGACAGAAGCGGTTCAAGGCCATTAGCTTCCATGACCAACTGCTGACTCCTTGGGTTGTTCTGAACGATTGTGCTAACAACTTCAGCAGCCTTTGCCCTGATCTTAGCATGGAAATTCCTCAGGTAGCCAAGGAGAGGAACTAGGCCACCAATAGAATGAAGATCTGGAAAAGAACCCATATCACCAAATTGTTAAGGGACAAAAACAGCATCTGCTTTCAGTTGACACTAACGTAAAAGTTTTACTTCTATTGACAAGTCGCACTTTAACAAGAATATATTACAGTTAGCTCGAAAATAATCGATGATGACCATTTAGAGGGACTTTCTGCAGTATGCAAATTCAATTGAACAATAGTGATACAGTGAACTTTGCCACTAAAACACCACAAAAATGATAACTGAGAGTTTCATTCCTAAGCAGGCTCCATTCAAACTTAGAAAGAGGAAAATCTGCACCCGTATAATATAAATAATTGCATGTCAAGTTGCAGTGCTCAAATAGAAACCTAAAGTACTCTTTCGGCTATAAGCTACAGTGTTTTAAGTTAAGCCCAAAACAAGACTCCACAGAATTAATTCCAATCATAAGACTAAATCATTTGTAATTTGGACCCATATTTAACTTGCCCCATGAATACAATAACCCTCCAGAAAAGAACTCCCCACAAACAGAAAACGTAAGAAGGAAACTCACCATTCGCCATGTCAATAGACTCCACATGCTCTTGTAGCTCATCCAACATATCTGCAAGCAGCCAAAGACAACAGAAATTCAATTTTTACACAAGAACAAACAACTAACCTTCCCACAGAACTATATGCTAAAATTTCATCCACAAATACCTTCAATATCTTGAGGAGTTACCCCCTGAGCCTCCAAAACCTGCTGTGGGGCCTGCATAACAAGTGTGATCTCTTTCATTCGCTGAATAGCATCAACCGACTGCGCTTGCATTGCCTCCATAAACCATCTTCTATCTTCCTCACTGAACCCACAGAAAATAACCAACAAGCCATAAGCTTTTCTCTATTCCAACAACATTTAATAAGCCCAGAAACAACAAAGTACATCGTTTTAGAAAAAAATATTACACCTATCTCATCCAATCTATACTTCAAGAACCAATTATAATTCCGTGAATTGGCAATTTTACAGCAACCCCATACCCATCAAGATAATCAAGAAAGAAACTTTCATAACCAGGGAAAAAATGGATTATACCTCAAAGTACGAGAAGAATTAGTACCATCAGAGTGAGAGAGACTCCACTTAAGCAAGCCATCCCAATTGGGACCTTCCTTCGCCATTTTCTTAATCGATCAAGAAACTGTGCAAAGATTTAATGTTGGATGAAAGATATATGAAAATAAAGCGCCAACAATGATCCTTTTCCCGAGAAACAAAATCAAGAAAATCTTTTTATGAAAACTCTACTTATTTTAATGCTCATTTGAGAACTCGAGATATTTTTGGAGAGCTGAGATACCGACTTTGGCAGCCGAGGAGGTTTTTCAAGACCACAGGCACAACCCAGAAACGAAGAGGGCACTGGCCTTTGGGCCTTACGAATTGAGCAATTGGTATAGGCTAAAAGGCTGTCTAGTGAGCTGATGGGGCCTTTGCATGCCTAAAGGCCCTAAACATACACTAGGCCGTATTGTCTTCAACTTTGTATCAAGTCAAATAATTGGATCAAAGGCCCAAAAGGGGTTTGAGATGCTGATATTTGCGAAGTTGGAAAATTTTTAATCAACACTTTATTAATCGCATCTACGTATAATTATACATTATAATTTTTCTATAATTGATCATTCCCATATAATTTCTTCTGTAATTCACTTGAATTTGATTGTTCAAGCTTGGAATTACACAAAGAGGCTGGGTTGCTCAGATGAAAAAGTGTTGCTTGCAAAGACTACTGATTGGCATGACGAGCTTAATGTTTTAAGTGGAAATTATTGCTCATACAAGATTTGGGAAGTGGCTGTTTAGAGGGAGTAGCATGGGGCCTTTACGGCTTGCGCTCGCAACTTTCATAGCTTGTATTAGCATCGCTTTAGTAAGAAACGACGAATGAATTGTTTCTATGGAGAACTCGAGTAACATCACAATAAGCTTATTGTTCTAAGTTTAAAATTATTGTTAATACGAGTTCAGGTTCAGAGGCCTTAATAGTTTTCATGGGTTTGTGTTGACATCGTTTTAATTAAAAATGACGAATGAGTTGATCCTATAGAGAGTTTCGGCGAGTGTGTGCTACAGTGAAGTTAAGATTTATACAATAGAGGCTTGCGTAACAAAGTGTTGCTCGGGGAGGTAATCCCATAGTACAATGAAATTATTGATTTTGAGTGCTATGAAAATTTTGAAGTTGAGATTAAATTTCTATAAAATATGATTTAATATAATTTTAGGTGAACTTAAGTTAGGGGTGCAATTGAACTGAAATGAGCCGAGTTTGGGCAATAAAGCTTGACTCGTCTTGATAAGGTTCGAATTGGCAAATGATTATAAAAAACTGCATGCTAGAGTTTGAGCTCGAACTCAAAATAAAAAATAATATATATTTATTAATAAAATAAAAAATAAAATTTAATTACATACTGACTTGTGTCGAGCATTGGTACAGACAGCGATCGGCTCGAATTAGAGCTCGAGCTTGATTCAACTCGACTCAAGATCGAACTATTTCGAACTTGAATTGAGCTAACTCGAACTCGATTTGTGAGGCTTGTGAGCTGACTCGACTCGTTTGCACTCCTAACTTAAGGTATATATTGCTACAAGTTTCGGATGGCTCCAGATCATGAAAGTGGAGCCACCTTTATCCACTAAAAATCACAAGAAGTTTGAGCTATGATGCGTCATACCTTATCCAGAATCTCTGGCTATGAACACCCCAACCTGTGACTACTACAAAATCCACGTCAATCTGAGTCTTTTTCACATCCAAAAAACCAAACAAAGAATCACACCACAGAATCTCTCAAATGGCATCCATTTCATCTATGCAGGCTTTGTTTTCAGCAAATTCAATCAAGCAGCAGCAGCCCACACCACCCCGGATCAGCTCTAATACCAGAATAAGTACATTCTTGGGTTCAAAACTTTCTTCACATTGTACAACCCGGAAATTCAAAGAGATCCGAAAGCCCCTTACGGTGGTAGCCGCCGCCGGTGATGTTTCAGCCGAAGGAACAACATATCTGATCGCCGGAGCTGCCGCGGTGGCGCTGCTTGGAACTGCTTTCCCTATCCTCTTCTCTCGCAAGGACCTGTAAGAAATTATTTGTTGGCACCATTTTGTTGCAATCTTCTTTACTTTTTTTTTTTTTTTTAAATTATTATTAGTATTTTTTGTGTTACACAAAAAATTGATCTCTCTTTTTTATTTTTAATCTGAAGAGAAAATAATTATTCCATTGGATAATTTTGGCGGTTCTTGTTCAGGTGCCCAGAATGCGATGGAGCAGGATTTGTGAGGAAATCAGGGGCGACATTGAGGGCAAATGCGGCAAGAAAAGATGAGGTTCAAATTGTATGTGCCCGTTGCAATGGGCTCGGCAAGCTCAACCAAATTGACAAATAGAATAAATCTATGTGCTTTTGTGTGTATTAATGAATTTTATTTTATTTTTTTAATTTTTAAAGAGGATCTTTGTTAATTACTCGAAACACTAAATTATATTATAAAGTTGTAACAATTTATATTATTTTTCCGTATATAAAGTTGTAATAATTTTAGTTCAATTAAATGATGGTTACTGTGTAGCTAATATGCGGTCACAAAGAATATGAGATACTATAAACTTGTAATTATAATTTGCCAAAACTCATCATCTTAAGTTTTATCATTGCACAATTTGATGTGTTGGCATGGAAATATGGATGCAAATTTAGAACCATGCAACTTATTTTTCTTTTGGATTTTAGAGTTAAAAATGACATGCCATCACATAGAAGAATGCCCACCTTTGCTGTAAGGGCCAAGGGGGAAATGAAAAGGTTGTCCACCTTTACTTCACCATTCTTGAAAAGTCATACAATTATGAAGGTTTTGGTGGATGCTTACATATAGCCCTAAAGTAGGGGTGCAATCAACTCAAGCCAAATTCAGTTTGGGCAAAAATTTAGAGTTCAAGCTCGAAATATATATATTAGGCTCGAACTCGATGTTGAATTCGAAATAAAAAAATAGTAATATAATATATTTATTAATAAAGTAAAAAATAATATTTAATTATATAATAACTCGCGAGCCTTGAGTCTAGATAGAGGTAGTTCGAGATCGGCTCGAATTAGAGCTCGAGGTCGATTCAGCTCAACTCAAATTCGAATTGTTTCAAGCTCGAATCGAGTTAATCCGAACTCGACTTGTGAAGTTCGCAAGCCGATTCGACTCGTTTACACCCCTATCCTAAAGAAGTCCTTCAATCATCAAGGCAACTTCCTTAAGGGGTCAAAGTTGAGCATTGCATGCAAAGTGCACTGTATAATAATTAAGGGGGACTAATCTATCGGAATTATGATATATATATTTCCATACATTGTCATTTCTCCACTAAATTCATCAATTTTATCAAAAGTTTGTAAATAAAAAGTGATTGTATTGACTTTGATTCACAAAGTCCAACAATAAGATGTTCTAGATCTTAAATTTTTTATATGAGCAAAAAAAATTATATAAAATATTAATATGACTGAAAATTTAAAGTCATCAGCACACTTTTATATATGGTCTACTACTTTTCGTAAATTGTATACCAGCCACATAACAACGTACTTTCTATAATCGATCACTCTTTATAAATTGTATATCAATCACATAACAATACAATTGTGACTATTCGATTTAATTTGAACAAACTCAATTGAAATCACAATTTTTTTCCATCTTTTAAGCTTTGCTTTTCACATAGTTGCATGACAAGCATGCATCTTGTTGTAAGTAAGAATACCAATAAATTTTATTTTCCCATTGCTTGGCAAGAAATCACTTGAAATTTAAAATATGGTCCAGCTATATGTATACATTTTCTCAATTTCTTGTATGTTTGGGAACCTAAAAAGGTGACAACTCCATAGCCCACCAAAAATGATAGGCATGTTGTGTAGTAACATATATCTTATTGGCTGCCTCCACAACAATTTAATCTTCATGCCTACATTTTGATATGCTTTAACATCAAGTATATATATTCTTGTTAACAAGTGTCAACATAATTATACATTAATTTCCATTGTTATATAATTTGACACATGTTAAAATGAACTAATATATACAACTAATCAAACTCATCTATACAATTAAAAAGCATTATGGCTTTAATAACTACCATGGTACTTTTTTTTAGTAGTTAACATGTCTCTTGTCTCTTCCATGACGCCCTCTCACTCTAATTTTACTTTTTTTTAATTATTATCATAAATTATTATATTTCATAAAAATTCAAATAAATACATTAAAACCATTAGAAAATTTGTAATATTTAAGAAGCAAATAATCTTTTATTACATACAAAGAGTGCCAAATATTCATAAATTTCTTGAGCTGTCATATTTACTTTTGGGGGGTGGGGAGGGGTTGTTTGGGTGGTGAAAAGGTCCATATCATTGCTCATTTCTTTAATCATGGCACCACGAATAAGGAAAGACATATTTGACAGAGAGATCTAGTGAAGGGGTCAAAACAGAAGTACATAGGTTGTCTTTGACACCACTCTAATGTTGTTTTCCAACTACAATAGGTCCAAGAAATACAAATATTTTAACTCTTTTTCTCATTTTCCTGTCCAAGATTTTCCATTATCCACCGTTTTAAATTATCCAATTTTCACCACCTAATCAACCACACACTCCTTATAAATTCTCAGTAGCCTCGTCCCAACAGCAACACATCAAAAAAGAGGTTCACTCATCAGTCCAAACCCTTAAAAACCTTCCAATATTCACTTCAGACAGACAGGAAAATGGGCTCCTCTCCATTTCTAGGATTCTTTGTAGCATTCATGGCAATATTGTGCCTTGTTCCTCAGCATGCACAAGCAATCACCAGACATTATGAGTTCAATGTAAGCTTATTACATATACATGCTTTACTTCTTTTGGTCTGCATTTTCATGTTTTATTACATATATTTCTTCAAACATGTCGCAGATCAAGATGCAAAACTTTACACGACTATGCCACACAAGAAACATAGTCACCGTGAACGGGAAATTTCCTGGGCCTCGTATTGTAGCAAGGGAGGGCGATCGCCTACTTATAAAAGTCACGAATCATGTCCCCAACAATATTACCATCCACTGGTATAAAACTCCTTCATTAGATATCTTCCTCTTATATCGATTTCAGTCAGAAGTTAATGTGAAAAATTGTATGAGATAATGGTAAAATTTTTAATATGTGTGACAGGCATGGGATTAGGCAAATTCGAAGTGGATGGGCAGATGGGCCGACATATATAACCCAGTGCCCTATACAAACTGGGCAGAGTTATGTGTATAATTTCACTATAGTTGGCCAACGGGGAACCTTTTTCTGGCATGCCCACATTTCATGGCTTAGGTCGACTCTCTACGGGCCTCTCATCGTCCTACCTAAGAAAAATGTGCCTTACCCTTTTGAGAAACCCTACAAGGAAGTCCCCATCATATTTGGTAATAAAGTATTCATCAAACTTGTAGAAAAAGATCTTAAAATTGTCGAACTTATTTAATGAAGTAATTGATGTTGTCCTAAATGCCTTGCAGGAGAATGGTTCAATGCTGATCCTGAAGCCATAATCAGCCAAGCTTTGCAGACAGGTGGAGGTCCAAATGTCTCTGATGCCTATACCATCAATGGACTTCCAGGGCCCTTGTACAATTGCTCTGCCAAAGGTACAAAATTTCTTCCACAAGGAAAATTGCATTTTTCATTTGGTAATCTTGTTCACTTTACAATTTCATCCTATAACTTTTAAAATTATAATCTTCATCTGTATGCATAAAAAAATTATCACTTTTAATTCGATTTTCAACAAAACTCCAAAATTTGACCCAAAAAAAGTGAGTGGCCATGCTAACAAGGCAAAAGGCACCAAATTAGAGCTGCTACGTTATGCCAACACAACTTTATTTGATCAACTTTTGGAGCTCCAATGAAAATCGGCTAAAAATATAAAGGCTATGTTTGGTTACATTTTGCCAAAACAAATTTGTTTTGACAAAATGTAACCAAACATATAGATTACTTTTTTGCCAAAACAATAATTATTAATCCTAAAATACCCTTTCAAATGAATTAACTTATTACCAAAAACCCTATATACATACATATACATATCATAATATTTTATCATTATTTTTACAATTAAAAAATCATATCCAATCATCACATATACATATTATATATTTTATTATTATTTTTATAAAAAAAATATTATTTCATTTCATTTTCACCCCAAAAATCCAACAAAAATGTATTGATTTGACTGTTGCAGTAGAAATTATCTCATTCCAAAACGTAAACAAGCATACCAAAATTTTCCGAAATAATTTTCTTACTATTCCCAAAATATAAACAAACATACATCGCATTCCCCAATACAAATTTCATATTCTCCAGTCCCACTTCCAAAACTCATTCTCCCAAGACATATAATCCAAAACACTTAATTCATATCTAAATATTGCCTAAACTTTTTATACATACAGAACGAAAATCGCAATTTTACAAGTTATAAAATAAAATTACAAAGTTGGCAAAATTATAGGACGAATAATGCAACTTTCCCTTTTTTTTCGAAGTTGTTGCAGAAATTACAAGTTTTCACTAATTTATATGTATTTTTCTTGAGATACAGATACATTCAAGCTTAGGGTTAAGCCCGGGAAGACCTATCTCCTCCGCATGATCAACGCTGCACTAAATGACGAGCTATTCTTCAGCATCGCAAACCACAGCCTTAAAATCGTCGATGCTGATGGAATTTATGTAAAACCCTTCGAAACCGACAAGATCCTAATCACCCCTGGACAGACAACAAACGTTCTTCTTCAGACAAAACCAAATTTCCCAGGTGCCAATTTCCTCATGGCTGCTAGACCATATGTTACTGGCCAAGGCACTTTCGACAACTCCACCGTTGCCGGAATATTAGAATACGAATCCCCATTTCCTCATTCTGTCATCAAAATGAAAAAGCTCCCCCTTTATAAACCTGTTCTCCCACCTTTAAACGACACTTCTTTTGCTGCAAATTTCTCCCAAAAGCTACGCAGTTTGGCCAGTCCTCAGTTCCCCGCCAATGTCCCGCAAAAGGTAGATAAACATTTTTATTTCACAGTTGGATTGGGGACAAATCCCTGCGACAAAAACAAAACCTGTCAGGGCCCGAATGGCACCAAATTTGCAGCATCTGTCAGCAATATATCCTTCGTCCAGCCCGCAACAGCTCTCCTCCAGGCTCATTTTACCGGACAATCAAGCGGGGTTTACAGCCCGGATTTCCCGATCAATCCTATCCGCTGGTTTAACTACACTGGAAATCCGCCGAACAACACTATAGTCGGAAATGGGACAAAACTCATGGTTTTGCCTTTCAACACTAGCGTGGAGTTAGTCATGCAGGATACGAGCATTCTTGGGGCTGAGAGCCACCCTCTCCATCTCCATGGATTCAATTTCTTCGTCGTGGGACAAGGGTTCGGCAACTATGACCCGAACACAGACCCGAAAAACTTCAATCTTGTTGACCCGATTGAGAGGAACACTGTGGGCGTACCAGCCGGTGGATGGGTCGCCATCCGGTTTTTGGCTGATAATCCAGGTGTATGGTTCATGCATTGTCATCTGGAAGTTCACACGAGCTGGGGTTTGAAAATGGCGTGGCTTGTGTTGGATGGAAAACTTCCCAATCAAAAGCTTCTTCCTCCACCGTTTGATCTTCCCAAGTGTTGATTTTATTGAGTTTTTCCAGGGCCTGAATTTTTTTATTTTTTTTCCCCATTTTTTCCCTTCTTGCTTTTTCTTTTCTTAACACGACTGAGCTGACTGGTATCTCCCAGTTTTGCAGCATTTGACTTCATTAATGTTTGTGCAGTTATGTTTTGTCCAATTATGTACAATTTGAGGCTACTTGGCGCTTGTAGTCTTTTGTAATGATGAACGAGTTTGAATAAAGTGAATTTCTATGTTTTGTATTGTTCAATTTTACATTTTAATTACTAGCGATTTCTTAAGAAATAATAATTAGTTCGTTATATGCTAACACGCTTTATACCATTGTCATTTCAACAAACACAACATACATATGTCGAGTGGCATGTGGTCTAGCGGCATAAGTCTCTCACATAATATGGAAGGTCAAGAGTTCGAGCCCGAACGAATTTTTAATGTGCATGTGTATAAATTAAAAAAAAAACAAACAAACAAACAAACAAACAAACACAACATATATATATTCGCTTGTGCTATGGCATTAGCAATATTTGGGGGTGAAAAGATAGTCGAGATATTTGTCCAACTTTTTTTACTATAATAGTAATTTTGACAAGTTTAATAACAATATTAACAAAAAAGTAATGAATAGAATACCAATGAATTCAAGATAGGAAGGGGAAAAAAATTATGAAGCATAAAAATGTTGCGAGAGAATAAAAAGATTTATCTTTGTTGAAGCAATTTGATCAAGCGGTGGTGTGAATTATTTGAGCTCAAACCTGATGGAGGAGCGCAATATCTTTTCATTTTGGGTACAAATGAAAGCCCAACATTTTTGGGCCTAATGCTTGGGACAGGTAGTGGTAGATTAACAAATAACATAATTGCACCTAGGGCTATCAATGGATCGGATTCAAATAAAAGCATGTTGGGTTCAAGTTCGAATCCAAAAGTAATATACCATATCCAAATTCGATCCAAGATTCATCAGATTTATAGTTCGTATAACCATATCCGAATTCAAATAAAAGTTGGATATCCGTCAGATATCCAAAAAAATTCAAATTCAAATACTTCAAAAATCATCATATATTTATTATTTTTCTAAAAATTTAGTAGAATCTAAATTCAAAACAATCATACTTAAAAAAAAATACACAACAAACTAATGAATAAATTTTCAAGTCTATTGATCACTTAAAAGCAATAATAGAATTAACTAAATCACATTCATTCACCAAATTATTGCATTTTAGGTTCCGTTGCAAATAATTGTGCTTATTTGTTATTATAAATACATAGTTATACTTAATTATTCAATCAACTAACTATATACTAAAAGTTTTATAAAAAAGAAACTCATTTTGATTAAATCGATATTTGGCATTTGCATTGCATTCTTGCCATATCATGGCATTCGGCTCCTAGTGAAACAAGTTATGTAATTATAATGTGAATAAGTTCGAAATCTAACAATTTATATGAAAAACACCTAATTTGATATATTATATAAGAGTTCATTATTTCCTTCATCCAAATAGCCATTTTGGCATTGCTATAGGACTCTGTGTAGATATATATATGTAAATACTAAATATATTCGGATTCAGATTATTAGTAGATCGGATCGAGCCATATCCATATTCGCTCCATTTATTTTGGATTACAAACTTTTTTAATCAAATCATATTCATGAAATCTTTTATTGATTAAAAATTCTAAATAATTGAATTGAATTTGAATGAAAACCACTCCATTAACAGTGCTAATTGCACAATACCTTACTTCAATTTGGCTGGTTAATTTGAAATATTTCTTCCTTTTATTAGTACAAGATGGGAGAACATCAATCATGCTTCATATCGCCTTTATTTCTTTTTCTAACAAAACCTCGGAAGGAGGAATATGAAAATTGAAGAAAATATTGCAAAATCAGAATTGCTCTAATTTATAGCCAGATGAAACTAGGGGTGTAAATGAGCCGAGCCGAGCCTCGGCTCGTTTACAAATTCATGAGCTTGAGCTCGGGCTCGGTCGAGCCTAGACAATCGAGCTCGAGCTCGAGCTCGGCTCGTCAGAATAAGCTCGAGCACATTTAAGCTTGAAATAAAATTTATAATAACAAACACCATATAATTATTATTATTATTATTATTATTATTATTATTATTATTACAAAAAACTCGTTTAAGCTTGCAAGCCTGTCGAGCTGAATACTATTGAGCTTGGCTCAACTTGCTTGACTGGCGAGCTTGGGCTCGACTCATTTAAGTTCAAGCCGAATTCGAGCTTTCATCGAGGCGAGCCCGAACCGTTCGCGAATAGTCTCATCTCATTTACACCCCTAGATGAAAGTATCCGCTAGAAGCCTTATAATGTGTATAAAATGATAATTATAATATGCCTTGATTTAAGTTTCATAAATTTAACTTTTAGTCCAAATTTTTTTCCTTTTTCATAATTGTATTACCAAAAATAAATTTTAAAAATTTTCTAATTTTAAATTAATTAACCCTAATCCATTACTCAAACTTTTAGTTCAACTTTTATTCAATGCTACATAGCTATGTTTTTTTTCCCCTTTATTTACAAAAGCCTCATTAATTAGAATACATTCAAAACCAAACTCCAAATCTCACACATAAGTGTGAGAATAGTGTCATTCGACTAATTGACTATTGGCTGCCGCATAGCTATGTTAAAGGAGTCGAACGTCTTAAAACAATATAAATTATTTTACATTTTTACTCTGCAAAACATCATTTCATAATCTCACACATATAAATGTAAGAGCAATGTCATTCGAGTAATTGACTATTGGCTGCCACATAACTATGTTAAAACAATATAAATTATTTTTACATTTTTACTCTTTAAAATGTCATTTCAAAATCTCACACATATAAGTGTAAAAGCGATGTCATTCGACTAATTGACTATTGACTGTCACATAGCTATGTTAAAGGAGTCGAACATCTTAAAACAATATAAATTATTTTTACAGTTTTACTCTTTAAGATGTCATTTCACAAGTACAAATCGATGTGTTTTTTAGTTCTTTCACAAGAATAATATATATTACATAGAATTAAACTCTCTCTTCATGCGACGGCTGTAAGTATACATATGTATACATTTATATATGTATGTGTGTTCGATAATATTTTGTCTCTTAACAAAGGTTGGAGAATGGAGGGTGTGACTTCATAATCATGCGCATGTTAAAAACCGTAACCGTTAATTGACGGCATGGGGTTAAAGACTAAACTCGTCTTAGAAAGGAAAATTTTGACATCAGTTAAAATCAACGTCACGTTGAACTCGAAATTTTTGAAGCCGACAGCCAACAAAATGGGGGTTACTACTGTACCATTAGTATTTCTTGATTATAAAGTTTAAACGGCTGTCCGAACGAGACTGAAGGCTACCGGGCAACCATTTTCCAAACCGCCACTCATAATATATGAAAATAAAATAAAAAGTTTATTATAATTGAGTTGCCCAGCAAATTAAATGACAGAATATATGTTAAATCTATTTAATTTTTATAAAAAAATAATAATAATAATGTACTTGGAACCATGGTTTTAAAAAACCAGACCGGACTGGTCGAACCGTCGACCGATTAGTGAACCGGTCTGATTTTCTCAAAAAACCGGGAAAAAAAAATCATATTTTGTTAAAATCGTTCAGACCAGTCAGTCAGACCAGTGAACCGGAGCTATTTGTCCATTTAATTTTTAATAAAATTATTTTGTTTAAGTACAAAATTTGAAGGTTAAGATACACCTCACAAGCTATCTAAAAGTAAAAAAAAAACCTTGGTTTAGAGTTTAGACTTTAGAATTGACCCACACACTCTCAACTTTATACTTTAGACTTGAAATATTTAAATTGTTGCAATCATTTTAATATGAATTGTGAGTTTTGGATTGTGATATTAGACAATATCATTTAAGTTCTTTATATTTTATATTTTGACATTTTATTAATTTTTAAATAATATATAATATATATTTTTCGTAATTATGACGTTACGGTTTAATTGCGGTTCAATTACAGTCTGACCAACAGTCGAATTAGTGAATCGTGAACCGGTAAGTTTTTCAGTTCAATAAACGATCAGATTTTTAGAACATTGCTTGGCACATATCCATAAAATGAAACACGAGATGAAATACAACACAAAATGGATGATCTAAATTGTTGACGTCATAATAATAATAATAATAATAATAATATAGATTTACTTATTTCGGAAAATTTTCATCAGAATCTCATCATAATTAATTAATTAATTTAATATTTCAAAAGGGTATTTAGGACTTCTCAAGAAACCGTTATTAGTGCTTAATGTTTCACCTAATTACAATTTCACTTGGATATCACTCCAAAGTACAGCTGGACCAACAGCCCAATCAGGTGGTTTGGTTGATGCTGGGGGCGTACCCACTGGGTACGCCTCTCACTGTAGCACACGCACACACGCACGTATACATGCGTGTGTGTGTGTGTGTGTGTGTGTGTGTGTGTGTGTGTGTGTGTGTGTGTGTGTGTGCTACAGTGAGAGGCGTACCCAGTGGGTACGCCCCCAGCACCCAATACACCCAATCAGGTCGGCATTGAATCTGTTATCAGACCTATGTTGTCATAATCATTACCAAAGAAAATTGACACACACACTATACATGTCTAATATGGGACACTATAAATATATTCTTCAATCCCTCTGTTTTCAAGCCATCTGATACAGCTTACTCCAAATTAATCACCCTAATCTTCAGCATTTGAAACCAAGTAAAAATGATTTCTCTCAAATTTCTGATCTTTGTTATGATCACTCTGTGCAAGTCAGTCGAGCTCGCTCTGTCGAAACATTCAGGCATAACGAGGCACTACAAATTTAATGTATGTATTCAAAGTCACGATTTTAGTACAAGTCGTATTTTATTTTGTTGACAATTTTTTTTTATAATTTGTATAGATCAAAATGCAAAGTGTGAAAAGGTTATGCCAGACAAAGAATATTGTGACGGTCAACGGCCAGTTTCCAGGGCCTGCTATTACTGCAGGGGAAGGAGACAGGGTGGCAGTTAAAGTAGTTAACCATGTTCAGTACAATGTCTCTATTCACTGGTAATAACCTTAAATTTTCTTGAATATTGAGGTTAATTTTGAAGATAATTACAGTTAATTGTGTATCTAAATATGAAACTTTGACAGGCATGGAGTCAGGCAGCTGAGGAGCGGGTGGGCAGATGGACCAGCTTATATCACCCAATGTCCAATTCAGACAGGGCAGAGCTATGTCTACAATTTCACTGTCACAGGTCAGAGAGGAACTCTGTTTTGGCATGCCCATATTTCATGGCTTAGAGTTACGATCTATGGACCGATAATCATTCTACCGAGACGTGGAATCGCATATCCATTCCCACAGCCCGACAAAGAAGTCCCCATTGTTTTCGGTAACTGGGCTTTGATCATTTGTACCTATTAAAATCATCAGTAAAAGTGTTATTACCAAGAAAATGAATAGTTGGAGAAAATGGCATTTTTCCCTTTGTGCAGGTGAATGGTGGAAGGCAGATACAGAAACAATTATCAATCAAGCGCTGCAGACAGGAGCAGCCCCAAATATTTCAGATGCCTTCACCATTAACGGCCTTCCAGGGCCTTTATACAACTGCTCAGCAAAAGGTGAACATCAAATTCTTGATCATATTATCAAATTATAGGCGAATTTTCGTTTTTTTTCTCCTGTTTTTCTTATGTTCTTGATATGGCAGATACCTTCAAACTGAAGGTGAAACCTGGGAAAACTTACATGCTGAGATTGATCAATGCTGCACTTAATGATGAGCTCTTCTTCAGCATTGCTGATCATAACTTGACAGTTGTTGAAGCCGATGCTGTCTATGTGAAACCATTCAAAACTAATATAGTTCTGATAACTCCTGGACAGACAACAAATGTACTTCTCAAGACTAAAAACAATCTCCCAAATGCTACTTATCTCATGGCTGCCAGGCCTTACGCCACAGGCCCTGCTGCATTTGATAATTCCACCACTGCCGGAATCTTAGAATACCATTTCCCTTCGAACAAAACCAAGAAAATCAACAAACTTCCACTTCTTAAACCAAGACTTCCCATATTCAACGACACAAAACTAGCCACGAAATTCAACAGGAAAATTCGGAGCCTGGCTAACTCGAAGTTCCCAGCAAAAGTCCCACAGAAAGTTGACAGGAAATTTTTCTTCACCGTCGGGCTAGGCCTGAGCCCATGCACGAACCCAAACAAAACCTGTCAGGGCCCGAACAACACAATGTTGGCAGCTTCTGTCAACAATGTTTCATTTGTGATGCCAAACACGGCCATGCTTCAAGCCCATTTCTTCAACCAGTCAAGAGGCGTTTACACCACTGATTTTCCGGCCAACCCACCAGTCAAATTCAATTATACCGGCAACCCGCCGAGCAATATCATGGTAACTAGCGGCACGAAAGTGGTGGCGCTGCCGTTCAATACTAGTGTGGAGGTGGTGATGCAGGATACTAGCATAATTGGTGCAGAAAGCCACCCGCTACACCTCCATGGCTTCAACTTCTTTGTAGTGGGCCAGGGTTTTGGGAACTTCGACCCGAATAAAGATCCGGCCAAGTTCAATCTGGTTGACCCGGCTGAGAGAAACACCGTTGGGGTGCCGGCCGGCGGTTGGGTCGCATTTCGCTTCCTAGCAGATAATCCAGGTAAATATATAAAAAATTTCTATACAATTTTAAATATTGGAAGAATTATTATACAAATAATCTTGATTTTTGATGGACTGGGATAGGTGTATGGTTTATGCATTGTCACTTGGAAGTCCACACAAGCTGGGGGCTGAAAATGGCTTGGATTGTGATGGATGGAAAGCGCCGGAATCAGAAGCTGCCTCCGCCGCCTTCGGATCTTCCCAAGTGTTAACTGTTAACCGGGAATTACGCTTATTGATAATGTATTATTTTTTTCATTCTCTCTCAATTTTGCTTTACCATATCAGTGAAAATGAAGAGCCAAGCAACACATATTTTGCTCCCTTTTGAGTTTTGCGGTTCCAAATGGCCACCTTTTTAAGTTGTCTACTACAATTTTTTTTATGTCTTCAAACTATGTATGGGAGTAGTCCTATTATAAGAAATTAAGATAATCTCCTATTATATTGTATATCATTTAATAAGTAAGATTAACTCAATCGTCAAAGTACTAAAATGTATTTGGCACCAAAACGTCAAAATTTGTAAACATGAGCACCAAGGCGTCAAAGTTTGTTACACATTATATAAGGGTGTATTGATCATTTATCATAGAATTCAAAAACTACTTAATAATTTTGCATGTGATGAGGTTATTAATCTGCATCAAAGTTTAAAATTTAATTGGACCTTAATTAAAGCAACAGTGTAGATTCGAACATATCTAAAGTTACTTTGATCTGGGTTTATTACCATAATTTAACATATCAAATATGTTTTAAGGAATTACACAAATTCTTAATAAAAGCTTATTGCATCTATCAAGCGGGCATCAAATATAATGTTTTGGGTCCTTGCAAGAATTCTAAATCCACACATATTCTTTAACACTATGTTTGGTTTAAGGATTTTGATAAGGAAAGGAAAGTATTAGAGAAAAGGAAAAGAAAACAAAAAAAATATAAAATCTCAATTTTGTTTGGTTGTTGAAGAAAATAATGAAGAAAAGGATGGAAAAAAGAGGGGTGATGTATGTGTTGAAGAATAAAAAAAAGTTCAAATAAGTTTTTCCCTCATTTTCCTTACCATTTTGTGAGAAAAATTCATTTTCCTTAAATACACTATATTTTCCCCCAAATTTTCTTTTCTTTAGCATTTTCCTTGCCAATCAAACAATCAAAGATATTTTCCTTTACATTTTATTTTCTTTTCCTCATCAAAATTCATGAACCAAACAAAGTGTAAAGGTTATCAAATCACGTGCATCCATGAGAATCTGTCGAACTACATCCACATCTTATCCTAGATGCAATATCATGTTCTAAAGTAAGATGATTCTTTAACCTTAATGTACTAGCACAATAATTGCAGCATGGTCGTATACATAGAATACAGAGAATAAAAACGGAAAAGATGCATCAGAAAAGGGGGGAAATTAGAAAAGGGAAAAAGCCCAAAAAGCACTACGAGGACCACCAAACAAACTCCGACAAGTCCCTGGAATACGGGCAAGTTGATTCTTGGATAAACCTAAAGGCCATATCTTAGTAATGGTCATGTAATACCATCGCACACACCCACTCTTCTGTCAGAAACTGATCGGGTTTTTTCTGATTCGTATATCAAACAGTTGGAAGCTAGCTCTCCCTCTTTACTTCTAGGGGGAAGAGTAGGAAAACCCAGTTAGCATCTTTCTTTGCAGATCAAAATGGAGGAAATTACGAGCAGCCCAGCTGAAATAAATAGGTGTATTTTCTTGATTCTTCATGTTTTGGGTTTCTTGATTTGAAGTTTTCTTTCTTGTTTTTGCTGTGTGTATATGCTGAAGTAGTGAGTACTTCGGAGATGATGGATGATATTCTGAAATATTGATAAATTTGATTTGCCTGGATGGAAAAAGGAGTACAGAAGTAGGATCTTTTCTTGGATGGAGAAAGGAAGATGGATTTCTTGAGAAATATGTGTAATTTCTTCTTTATGTAGGAGAGGAATTGGAAGATTTGATTTGTATGATTATTTGCAGTAGTGAGGAAAATGGATTTTGGGGAAATTGAAGGCTAATTGCCTGTTTGCTGGCACTTTTGATCCTCTATTTTATTTTGTGTTTTATCTCCTATTTCAACTTATTGAATCTATGGAATGAAATAGAGATCTAACTGATTTGGTGGATTATTCTATTTGCCTAGAACAACTATATGTGAGTGCTTGTATAGTGAGAATAAGTTAATCCAGTTGTTCATACTTCTGTGTGATTAATTTATCATTGATCAGATGAAGCTGTAAGATGGTTACTTATAGAAACTATTCGATCCATTTTCAGGGAAGTGTTAAGGATGTTACAATTGGTGTTGTAATAACAATTGTTGGTGTCTTTGTTTTGTTTGCATAACCAACTTTGATGCCAATTTTCTGTTGGAACCAGCATTGCTTATTTGAACAAGAAAAGGAAACTGCAAGATGAACTGCTACTAGAAATGCCTTCCCCAAAGCACACCTGTTGGGGCCAAAACCTGGAATCCCAGTCATCATCTGATTCCAGCACAGAGCCGAAGCAGATGGATAGTGAAAATTTTGCTGGAGGAGGTGAATCTGAGTTGGAATCTGCAAAAGAAAGCAATAGTTTTTGCTGCAATGCAGACTCTATCATGTGCACGGACGATGAAGCTAATATCAACGAGCCTTATTCTTCTTCTGCTAGTTGGGGTGGCGCTTCTTCTGAAA
Organism: Jacaranda mimosifolia; assembly: GCA_018894105.1. Classification (NCBI taxonomy): domain Eukaryota; kingdom Viridiplantae; phylum Streptophyta; class Magnoliopsida; order Lamiales; family Bignoniaceae; genus Jacaranda; species Jacaranda mimosifolia. Next base: position 1,300,260 of record CM032126.1, read on the forward strand.
TCGGTCTTTACTCTTTAGAGAGCAGATCTTTGGAAAAATCGAGTTTTAGCGAACAAGAGTCATTATCTACCGGTGATCAACAATTCGATCGTCCCAATTATGAGTTCGGAAGCTATGCTGATTGTATTGAGCAGTATACAGAAAAGGAACTTGAGAATTTGCTATACTCAAATGGGGTGGCTTCTGGTAATTATGTTCTTTCATCAGGAAGGCGGTCTGTTAATCAAGGTAACTTTTTTCCTTTTTTGTTTTTTCCTTTCTTTCTGTGAGACCCTTTTTACTTAACTTTTTGAATCAAGATTGTGGTAAAAATTTGGGGTTTTTTTTGGGGGTGCAGATGGTCAGCAGGAAGGCAAGAAACTAACAATTGATAAGGAGTTTGAACAGTACTTTTCTATGCTTATGCTGTAGGAAAGCTATGATTAGTATTAACTACAGAATTTTGAATAAATTTATGTCATCTGTGTAATTTATGATGACCAAGACAAGAAGAAAAGCTTAGGAAATTTATATGTTTCCTTTCATCAGTCCATTTTGTATGGCCAAAGTATATATATGTTGATGCTTATTAAATGGAGGTTTTGTGTTTCATCTTCTTTTGTTTTTTTAGAGAGGATCTTTGTTAGCTTTTCAACTGCGCTCAATGAGACTCGGGACTTCTTTTCGCACTATTACGGATATAAAAACAATAGTCAAAATCGGATTCAATTGTCAACTATCCCTATCAAGAATAGGATTGACTAGCGATTTAGAAGAAAATGGAGTTACATCCCTTTTCTATTCCCATTTAAGAGTCTTATGTGTTTCCACACCCCTTTTTGATCAGCAAAAAGGAAGGAAGCAGTAGTGGCGATCTTGCCTCCTCTTGCTATGCTATGTTTGCGCTTTTGTGTTCAGCTACGAATATATCAGACACCTAAACAACCGGTTTTCGTGTTTCCACACCCCTTTGAGAACCCAAAAATAGACAAATTCCTTTTCTTAAAAACACATACAAAATTCGTCACTACAAAAAGGATAATGGTAACCCCATCATTAACTACTTCATTTATGAATTTCATAATAATAGATATGCATGTCCTAGCGAGACAGGATTTATAATTTGTTATCCTCTTGTCTAGCAGGCAAAAATTTACATGTGCAAAAAGAATGATTCATGTGGATTGACATGAGAGTTCAATTACATTGCATTGTCAAAATTCATGTTGAACAAATTGATACAGATAAATATAGGAAGGGGATGTTTGACCCTGATTAATTTATTTTGACCAAATTCTATTTTTTTGTAATAGCTTTTGTTACTTAAATGCATTAAATGACTATTCAAGTTTGAACTTCATTCATTTAAATAAACATGGGGATAATTGATTAAAATGAATTTTATAACTAATATCGTTAGTTTTCTTAAACTAATAAGATATAATTTTAAAAAATGGTTATAATTTTGTGTAGCAATGGAAATTGATAGAAATTAACATCACTAAATCACGCAATCTAAATATGTATAATTTAGAAGAATATCTATGCTTTCTCCTAATAAAATATCAAATAATTAATCTTTTAAATGTTATTTCATTTTTATAATTTATTTCAATTTTTTGTTAATAAGCCAGTGAAATTTTTTTCCTTCACATTTTAACTTTTATTTTTGCATGCATTTGATTACCTTTTTACTTAACTTAATATTCAAAAACCACTTATATTTGTCATGATAATTTATTATGTCTTTCGCAATTTTTTAGTATTTTTATTTAAAATTTGTTAATATATCACCTCTGAATTTTTTTTTATTGAAAGTATAATAACTTAATAACTATTTTAACTATTGATTAAACGATGACCATAATGTTTATAACTTTTTATTTCTTAATTACTTCATTTAATTAGGTTTAAAATTATTGTAATTAAAATGAGTAATCGATTGGAATAGGTGTTATTGTGCACGTTATGTGTATTTGATTATATAATTTATACTTTAATTTATTTGATTTGATAATATGATAATATTGATTTATTGAAATGATAAATTTCGTTACAAATTCTCACTAAAAAAAGAAGAAGAAGAAGAAAAATGAGTGATCTGATTTTGATAAATAATTTGATCGACTTTCTTTAATTTATTTAGCTTTCTTATTGCATTTGAAGCCAATTATTAATAGAAAAAATAAAAACTAAAAAATAATTGGAGCGGCCTTCAATTATGATTCTGTTGTCTAAAAGAATATTCTTATCTCTAATTAATACTTTTGTAGTGCTCGTGAGAACAGAGGTTGGTGGATTTTGTTGTCTGAAGAACAGTAGCGGCGGCGGCGAGTTCGGCCGGAGGAGAAACATTTCTGCTTCTCCATCACTCGACCGCCGTAGCCGACGGCGATAGCGGTGGCGGGCGTTGCACTCATCCGCTATTCCAATTTTCATTTAGCAAAAAAATTGATCATAATCACAACAAAAAAAAAAATACTTATTAAAATAAAAAATCCACAAAATAAGATCAGCTGGTCTGTTACATATCCTAAACCAACCATGCAAACAAAAAGGCGAGAATTGATCCTAATTAAGCGCAAGCTTGTCTACCTTTAGCAGCGCCGCCGAGAAACATTTCAAGCTCCGGCGACTGGAAGTACCCATTCCTCGGAGGCTCCCGTTTGGTTCGCCGCTCATTCTTCTTCCTCGGCGGCGGCGGACAGACCAGCGCCGCCGGTATCTGACACTCCTTGTTCTTCGGGGTTGTGCACCCTTCCTCCGCTTCCATTTCGCAAGCTTTTAGTTCTGAGAATCTTAAACTATCCTTCTGCTGTACTACGTCGTGGCTCACGTATGTTATTGTGTTTTTTCCGAAGAGAAAAATGGAGAAATGAAGAATTTTATGCAGAAACGGGACATGAAGAGGTACTGGGATTGTTTTATGTAGAATTTTATGCGAACAGTTAACTAAGAATTTGGAACTCTGTTTCTGAATAGTGGGGGACGTGGGAGGATTGACCGTTGACGGGTTTTTTTCTTCTATTTTTTTTATTTATTAAATTTATTAATATTAAACAATTTTCTTTTTTGCCTTATGTTTTTTGGTGGTGAATTAGACTTGGAAGACTTAAAGAAGTAGTTTTTTTTTTTTGCATTAATTGGATAGGGGTGATTGGACGTGCAATTGAGTTGAATCGAGTTGAATTTGAGAAAAATTTTGAGTTTGAACTCAATGAGTTTAGGCTCAGTGGTTTGTAGCCCAAATGGCATATATATCTCTTATTAAGTGGGAGGTCTTGTGTTCGACCTGTAACAAGCACATTGTGCATTATATGTGCTTTGTGTGTAATTTATTCTTTAATTATTTGATTTGAGAATAGGAATTTATTTAATTTGAGAATAAAAAAATATTGCTATGTTAAAATGATAATATTTCATCATTTGTATTACTCTAAAAAAAATAAAAATCAATGAGTTTAGTATATATTTTGAATTCAAACTTGATGAGATCAAAACGTTCGTCTCGGTTAGATTGAATTCGAATTATCAAATGAGCTTTAAATAACTAGGAGCTCAAATTCAAACTATAAATAATATTTATATTTATTAATGAAATAAAAGAATAATATTAAATAATTATATACCAACTTGCAGGTCTCGAACATCAATACAAACGGTTCAAGATTAAATCAAAATATAGATAATCTCAAGATAACTCGAGCCGATTCAACTCTTTTGCACATTAACAGAACATATATCACTAAATCTTTTGTGGAATTTTTTTTTTTTTTAAAAGCACAAAAGGAAGTCGTACTTGTTAATTAATTGAGAATTTAAATATTAGATTCAATGAATTTTGTACCATAGTGTGTACCTGTTGCCTCTCCCTAAGGCAACGGGATAAAATTAATGAACTTAGAGATTGGACTATAGAATTCAGAGTGATGTTCAAAGTTCCATTTATGAGCTAAAAGTAATTTATTTATTTATTTATTTATTTATTAAATTAATAAGCTCCCATAAATAAAGCTATTTTAAATGGTAAGTAGCAATTTAATCCCCAGTTTTTATTATTTTACAACTAAAAAATGTTTACGTTACTCTTGTGGACAAGATCCATTTATTTATTTATTTATTTTTTTAACTGGTCAAGGTCCAATGACTATAGACCAAGTCAACAATGGCAACTTTTGGACTTTGAAGTCAAAAGTCAAAACCTGTCTGGGCTATTGCTCGTCAACCTTTTCTCACCCCTTTTTCTTATGCCTTTTTTGGATCCTAAGCTCAATATTTTTTTTTAAAATAATTAATAAAGAACTCAATATTAAAAGTGAGGCTATCAACGGACTGAATTTGAATCGAATCAGCCATATTCGAATCCAAATTTGACTATCAAAATTTATATCCTAATTTGACCGGATATCATATAGGATCTATATTAGTCAGTACTATATCCAAATATGACGGATATTCGAAATTCAATTATAAAAATAAAAAAAAACAATTTAATATTTTTTTCCTTTTTATCCTTTTGGATTGTATAAAAATATTATATTTATTAAGTAAATTTACGCCATATTTGAATTTTTAATAATTTTTTATTATATATTAGTCAAAAAGTTAAATATTTTAATACTAAAACCTTATCTTATATTATATTAATGCATAAATAAACTATTATACATTATTATATTTGATATTTTATCAATATTTCTCTTATTTTTAGGCTAAAGACACAATATTAAAGCATAGTATAGACATAAATATAGATATTAAGTCAATAAAAAAATCCAATCGATTTAATATTTTTTTTCTTTTTTTCTTTTGAATTGTATAAAAATATTGTATTTATAAAGTAAATTTAAGTCATATTTGAATTTTTAATAAATTTTTATTATATATTAGTCAAAAAGTTAAATATTTGAATATTAAAACCCTATCTCATATTATATTAATGCATAAATGAACTATTGTACATTATTATATTTGATATTCTATCAATATTCCTCTTATTTTTAGGCTAAAGACGCAATATTAATTGCATAGTATAGACGTTACTATAAATATTAAGTCAATATAATATATAAATTTTATTTTAAAATCCTTCTTAATATTACATCAAGAGTATTAATTTAATAAAAAATTATTAAAATTTGGATTCGGATCTTTAACGGATCAGATTGCTTAATTCAATATCCGATCCACTTATTTCAGATTGTGGATATTATAATTGGATCTAATTCATCGAATATTTTAATCGAATAAAAATTATAAAATTCAAATCAAATTTGATTAATTTTTTTTTTTAGAGAACATTACAAAATAACGAAAATTATCCTCATAACAATTCAATAGTGTCCAATTATCAAATAAAGTTAATGAAAATACAAACTGTACAATCAGATACACATAAAAGTGCATAATTGAAATCATTCGGATTCAAATTCGATACCTCCCACATAATAGGAGAGACTGATATTATTGGGCTACAAGCCACTGGACAAAATTCAATTTATTGACAGCCATAATTGAAAAGAAAAAATAACAAGACTATTCCTGGCCATGTTTCTAGCTTATTGGGCCCTAAAGTAAAAGCCCAAACAAGACAAAAGAAGCCCTAAAAAATGTCGATTACAGCCCACTAAGAAGCAAGAACCCGTACAAAGGAGTTTAAACAAATATTAATGGGCCGCGAGGGCCTACTTGAAGACGTGGCGCCATATGATCACATCACCTCTTCCAGTTCTTCATCACGTTGTTGTTATGCATTAATTGATTAATTCCTTCTTCATCTGATCCATCAGGTTCTGTTTTTCGGTCTCTTGAAAATTCATATTTATAATTTTATCTTATCAAATTATAAAAATACATAAGCTTTTTAGTAGAAATCATTCAAATACTAACAAATAAATGCCAAAAAGTAACTTAAGCACTTGGAAATTTGTCCTAAAGTCATTACAATGACTGATGAACACTTGCAATGTTATAGTTACAACTCTTAATTTTAATAAAACCACAACAACATCACAATATATGGCATCTTACCCGGTGAAAGGACTACATTATCCGATCAATGATCTAGATGATTTTGGAATCTATAAGGTATATGTATTGCCACATCAAATAAAAACACAGAAAACATAGGTTATATCTGAATCTTTGGATCTTTTCACCTAAATATATATTTCATTATATATTCTATCAGTACATATTAAGTATATATACTTTATAATTAAAAACTTTGTAAAAAAATTGCATATTTCATCTTTATTCATGTCTTTATTCGTAACATGAATAAAGATGAAATAGTAATGAAAATAGAGAATCTAAACTGTTTTGCAACCCCACCCCACCCACCCCCACCCCCACCCCCACCCCCACCCCCACCCCCAACCCCAAATTAGTGGCTAGTTCTAAAGCTTAGGAGAACTATTCAAAGTTGAAATCTTTTTGTGTTTTCTCTCTATTGTGACATCCTTGGATAAGATGCCATTTTTCATGGGCCACTCTTCTTTAATGACTTGTAGATATTAAAGCATTGGAATGGCCACATAAAAGCCCTCAACCTCACGTTGAATTGTCGTTGTATAAATGGGAAAGCTGAAAATTTTGTTTGCTTCAGCTGATAGCTCAGGCCTCAGGCATTGGATTTGAAGTGTGAGGCAATTATTTAAGCACATTTAAGAAGAAATTGACTCCTTGCTTAATTTGGATGTTATCGTTCAATTGTGGCTGATCGAAGTTTACTTGTAACTAATATAGTATTTTCATATGTCCATTGTAATAAGTCGAATAGTCAATTAATCATGCATCGTCGCTTTCATTTTTATATATATAGTTTAAAATTTGATACCATATGATCAATAATCAACTCTAAATCACTTTTTTTCTACTGATATATATAACTCATGAATTCTTATTATGTAGAAGCAGAGGAAACAGATTGTTGATACTTTGATTGATTCAGATATTAAAAAATTCTTATGTGTGCGTAAAATATAAAAATTTATATGTTATAATCTTAACTGTGTTCCTAAATTATTGATTTATATGGTAATTTTCCGTGTTAGAGTAATTCAAGGAGAATGAATGAATGGTTGTTTCTACTTTAAAATTTTGAATTGACACTTTGGATGATCTAAAGAAAAAAAAATCATTTATTATTTTAGGTAAAAAAGGTAGAAAGAACAATTCATTCAGTATAGAAAGGTAAGTGACAAAAGAAAGATATTATTATAAAGGGTATGGTCCAAGAAGAAGGGTGCATTTTTCCCCTAAAGTCATTTATTTTATTTTATTTTTTCGTTTTGTCACATTCAACTCAAAATAACGTAATTTTCAGACCTCAACTCTATTATTTGAAAAGAACTCTAGTAGCAAAATCATAATTATTGATATTGGTCCAAAAATTCAATGTCTCCCATGTTTAACTTGGTCGGTGAGAACATGATGATAACTAAAAATAAGAATCGTACACGTTTCGTCTTACATATAAAGATCGTAAGATCTATAGTTTCACAAGTAATACACGTTTATAATTTTCATTTTCACCAGTATATAAAATTATTTACTTACTATTTACACATTTTATAAGTTATCCATCTAGAAAAACTAATATCAACCATACATATATAAGTGGAAAACACTAAACAGGCGTTGTGGCTCTTGAACATTGGAAGGAATACAATGAAAACACACATGGAAAACAAGGCACCAACACTCAACAACATTTTGGATTGGAAATCTTTCCCTAATCATTTATTGCACTAACAAATGATTATTAAGAAATTACTACTATATATTATGGTGCTAAGAAAAAGTGCTTGCAATATCCCCCACAAAGAGACCCTCCTCCATCTTAAAAAATACAATAAAGTAGAAAATTTTCCAAGAAATAATCGGGTTTATTTGTTTGTAATTTGTCAAAATATTTTTCAACTCCCAAAACACAAACAAATAACTCATCACATTCTCCAATTTCATTATCTAAAATATACCCAAAAAGACATAAATACCCTCACAGTTCATTTTCTATTCATTCCCCAATGACTAACCCTATCATTTTTTGTCCCCCGTATCCAATCTATATATACATATATATAAATAATTTTAAAATATGAATTTTATCCTACCAACTCAATAAAAAATTATTGATGTGAAATCTTATTCCTTCCCAAAACACTACTCAAAAGACAAATAAACAATAATCACATTTTCAGATTCAACTTTTCAAAAATTATTTTGTCAAAATATTTTGACAAAATATTTCAATTCATAATCAGACAAGCCCCGTATTTTTTGGGAAAGGCCTTGATTAAAATTAACCACGGCTGCGGTCTTAAATGATTAATTAATCTTGTTTTAGTTCCAAGTCATTGTAAACATTAAACATGCCAAAAATTCTGAAAGAGAAAGGGCACAGGCTTTAGTAAAGAAAAGTACAGTTGTACAGGCTGTACACTGGCTCCAATGCCCACCAAGAAGGAAAGGGAAACAAAGTGTTATTATTTATTCATGTCATGGCTGTCAAAACTTTCCACTATTTCATAAGATACGTATCTACCTTGTGCATGAACAAATATCCTAAAAGTTTATCCAATCGATTCTATTCATAACTTTTTATAAAAATAAAAAAAGAAATATAAAATTAGAAATCATTTTCAATAATAGATCATGAATCAGATTTTTGTGGTGGAGGAATTTCAACGTGATTAGCATTTTGGTGGTAGTGTGTTGACGGACCCACTCTTTAGACAGTAATCGTGGTTGAAATTAATATTGTACGATAATGAAAATCTTAAGATCATGTCTAGAAAAATTGCTACATTTATCACCCGTCCCAAGGTTTTTTTCAATAAAAAGGAAAATCTAAAACTCATCCAAGGAGTAAATGATATCAATTATCGAACTTATTTACAAATAAATAAATAAACTAAATTGTTATGGCCATCATATTCTCCATAAAGTATAGTGAAATTTCAAAATTATGGACATGGCATGTGGAGTTAATAAGGGGCCGTTTGTTTTCATTTTCAAATTCCACGTTCATTTTTTCCTCAAAATGAAAATAGAAAATTATTACTATCTATACAATTTTCTCAAATATTTTCATTTTGAAAACATTCTTTATTATATTCTTTCTCCATTTTCATCCCTTTTTTAACCCATATCATTACCTTAATCATTTTTTATCTTCTCAATACTTGTCATATACCATTCACAACAAAATGATTATAAATTTAAATTATAATATTATTTTTTTCAAACAATCACATATCACATCATCAATTTAAATTCAAAAACTACACAATTTTTAATACAAAACACCTAACATCCAAATATATCTCATTTTCACACCTATATAAACCTATAATTTTTTACAACAGATCCAACTAAAACTTCATTTTCAAATTCAACTATTCTAACTAACTTTTTACTATAAATTTTCATCTAAAAATGAAAATGACTTCTGAAAATGAAACCAAACGGACTCTAAGCTAAAATTTGCAAGCTAATAGGGAGAATTTGTATTTGAGTTTGCAAAGCAAAAGGGTTTCATTTGTTCACAATTATTGTAAAAGAATTCATTCATCATCCAAAGTGTGCACCAAAAGTTAAAACCACTATTTTTATTTTTGTCTAGTAAAGGTGCATTATTGGTCATAAGCTTCCAAAATTGCATTTGTGTAGTACAAATGCTAACTCATAGCTATGGTTTCTAATTATTATAAGATCCCAAATCCCCAACATTGATTTGACTTCAATTTCTTTGGTACCACCAATATTAATTGCAGCCTCCTCAAATCACAAGGGAAGGGAGGGCTACAAATTACTCCAAATGACTCTAAATCATAGAGTTCATAATTATATTGTTTCAAATGGTACTATTTATTATTAGAATATTTTATGTATTAACTCTCCAAACAAAAAAATAAAATAAAATCTTACAACACATAATGACCTATGCTTTTAATTTAATTTCAAATCGCACTTAAGTAACTATACTATGCTGAGTGGTCATTTGATCGAATAAAATGACTCTCATACATAAAATATAATAGCAGAGAGTTAGAACCTAACAAACTCTTGGTATGTATATAATTAAAAAAATAATTATACATTAATTAATCACTCTTCTTATAGTGGACATTCATAAATCTCATAATAAATATAATCTCATTCATTTCAAAAATTACTTCTAGTTTTGTGTATTTTTTTTACTTTATTGCCTTAAACCCATAGTTTTCTTTTCAAAATAATGTCAAAATTCGATCCCTACATACTAAAATTGAGAAAATAATTTATGACTAATGGCTGATACGCAATAGGGAATTAGCATATTAACTTACTTTCATCCTTCTTCAAGGGAAAATTAAATCCTTTTATCATATAATTAATTTGAACTAGCTAGATCTTTCAGATAACAAAAAATAAAAATTGAAAAAAAAAAAAAAAAAACCTTGAATTTATGAGCTAGCATTATTAGTTATTGGATTCCCAAGTTGCAGCTGTGATGAAACAACACTTAGGATCTCCGTTGCTGTAGCTTTCACACAACCACCTCACATACTAAAAGACAGTACTGCCCTTAATAATTACAAATTCGTACCCCCATTACTTTAGCAAATTGTAAGTATGCATGTGTCACAAGCAGGGCCAGTCAGTCCAAATAATTGAGAACTCATCAGATTTTAATTCAAATAGTCAAAATTAAATTAAATTAAATAATTGTGGTGTCTGCGTAAACGATACTTCTTCTAATACTAAAATATTTTTAAACTATGGTAAGGTGGGGACTAAACAAGGGTCTTCTCTTTTTCCCATTAAAGAATTTTGGGCTACTCTTTTTTGTAATTACTTAGGGCATATGTCTGGATTTGTTTTCTTGTGGTATTTTTATTTTTTAATAAAAATAAATAATAAAAAATTAGTTATAAATTTAAATTTGAAGGTAAAATATTGTTTGGAGATTTTGTTTAAAATGTAATGATTATATAAAGTTAAAAATGAGTTGTATTTGAAAAATATAGTATTTTGTATTAAAAGTCGTACATATATGAGTATGAGAAAATAAAAAGTGAAAATAGAAAGAGAGTGTGTGTGTGTGTGTGTGTAATAGTGTGTTTTGAAAAATATTTTGAGAATGAAAATACTTGTAAAAATAGAAAAGAAGTTGATAGTTTTCTATTTTTATTTTTAATAGAAAATGAAAAGGATGTTTGAAAATAAAACCAAATGGGCACTTAGGAATATAATAAGATTTAAGAGCCCAATTATTGTTCCTAGTGATTAAAAAATATAAATATTGAGTTCTGTCACTGGATTGGTCTTTTTAATATTATAATGTTATTGTAATGCATATTATAAGATTAATTATTTAGAATAATTTGTATAGCAAAGATGTTTCTACTTTCACACACAACTGCCCTAGTGTGAAAATTTTGTAACACGTTGTGCATGTTTTATGGGCGCCCACAAGATGGGCTTTTTTTAAAGGACTTTAGTTAGACATAAATCCAATTCACCCAAGTCACTTGGGTACGGACACATCTTTGTAATAAGCATAATTTGATAGGTCAAGGTTGTAATTAACATTAATCCTAAAAATTATTTCTAAAAGTGCAAAAATAATTAGAAAAAAAGTAATTAAAGCAATTATAAACACTTTTTATTAGTTTTCCACATCGATAAAATAATAAGTTGTAGTCTTTATATATGGTTTTGAGTAATCATCATCTCTTGAGTTAGCTTTTGGGATTGAGTTAGCCCAATGTTCATTCTTTAACATGAAATCGGAGCCACGCATTACCGATATTGGTTTATCCAGTATTGTTCGGCCACCTATTTCTAGGACTGTCAATGGATCAAATTTTAATCCAAATCCAATCCTAATTATAGAATTTTTATCCGATTAAAATATTCGATGGATCAGATTCGATTATAAATATTTGAAATCCGAAATAAGTGGATCGAATATGAAATTAAGCAATCCGATCCGTTAAAGATCCGAATCTGAATCTTAATATTTTTTATTAAATTAATATTTTGATATATAATATTAATAAATATTTTAAAATAAAATCTATGTATTATATTAACCTAATATCTATATTAACGTTTATATTACACTATTAATATTAAATTTTTAACCTAAAAAATAAGATGAATATTGATAAAATGTCAAATATAATAACATATAATAGTTTATCTATACATTAATATAATGTGAAAAAGGAGTTTAATATTCAAATATTTAAATTGTAAACTAATATATAATAAAAAATTATTAAAAATTTGAATATGACATATATTTATTTTATAAATACAATATTTTTATAAAATTTGAAAGGGAAAAAAAAAGGAAAGAAAAAAAATAAATCGGGTCAGAATTTTTAATCGAGTTTCGGATATCCATCAAATTCAGATATGATACTGATTAACAAATATTCTATAGGATTTTGGGTCTGATTCGGATCTGAATTTTGTTTATCGGATTCAAATTCGGATATGACAAATTCAATTCAAATTTGACCCGTTGACAGCCCTACCTATTTCATGTTATTTTATACTCCAAATGTTCATTCATGGAGATACGCGGGATGTATTATAGTTTTGAACAATCTTCATCTCTTGAGCTAGTTTTTGGCATTAAGTTAGGCCAAGGTCCATTCTTTTACACTTTTTGAATTAAAAAATTAATGTACATGTTATGAATGAAGGATATTATATATTTACAGCTGTAGTTCTTCGCAAGTTCGTGAAAATTTATTGCCACCTAACTGGTTTTTTTTTTTAATTGAAAAGTATTTGATTTGTTGGCATGTAGAATTGTGTTGCAGTCGGTGTACAAAAAGAGTACATGAAGTAACCCTTGCAACTTGGGAAATCTACAAACTTTATAGCTGGAAAGTAGTTGCAACACTACAAAAGCGAGATGGGTTTGGTTGTTTTATGGTATTCGATTGTCCACACCATTCCTTGCCAAACCTAACTTAGCCAAATCCTGGCTAGTTGTGGACAGATCCACAAGCCGTTACAAAAGTTAGGTGGCTAAAATATTTAATATTTGTTTTTTACGAAATTTCTATTATTTAAACAAAGATATTCGATGATAATTAAGTTCATCATCAAAATGAGATAAATTCATGTATCATCATAAATGATAGCCATTATTAATTCCATGGACGGTAGAGGTTTAGGGCCTGTTTGGTTTCATTTTCAAAACTCATTTTTATATTTTCTACTATTTTATAAATGAAATGCATAACTTTTTACACATTTTCACCCAACATTATTTTTATTTTTATTTTCAAAATATATTTTTCAATAACTTATATATATATATATTCTCCCAATAACCTATATATTTTCTTTTTCTATTCCATTATTTATATCTCTCTCCATCTGCAACCTATTAAAATCAATACAATCATTATTTTTTCAATAATTTATCTAAATACAAACTTATTTTCAACTCATTTTAACTAACTAACTTTTTAAATTTTAGAAATAATAAAAATAAAAATTGAAAATGAAAATAAAACCAAATGGGCTTTTCTCAATGTGGGACGAAATTAGACATTACCATAACCCTCAATCGAGGGGTATGAGAAGCGATACACATTCGTCATTTTACAAACAACATCAATGATGATAACTAAAACTGTCGCCAAATATGGAGGTCCAATCAAACTGAAGTATTATCTCACCAGCATATATTAACATGAGATTTTTCAAGAGAAATCGAGAAAAATGATTCTACATTTAAGCTTCATACCCCTCGATTTTTTAATGTTTTGAAAGAACAAATATCGTCAATTTTATCACACAACATAATTACATAACTAATTCAATGATCTACAGATCTCTCTAGATAATATATCTAATGGGTTGCATGAAATTTCTCTTAATTGCATTAATATTACAAGAAATGTACTTCTCCACCTCAATAGATATTAAATGAAGAATGATTATTGGCTTTGTCTTGGAGCAGTGGTGGTGTCAATTTGAAGCCCTTGGAATCATCTTGGCACGTTGTTTAGGACTTGGATAGAATATTAGTACCAAATGCCCAATTTTGTCCCATGGAAATATCTTATGTACTGTTTGGATTAAGAGAGAGATAGAGAGATGATATATATGTACCCTATGCCTAAAAGTGTCCAGATTTTTGTACAGGTTCTTTGAGGGGGAGCTATTATTTGCATCACATGCAAAAATATTAAATAAGTACAAATTAAATCACATCAATATGATAATTGCAAGAAAAGAAAAGAAAGAAATAAGTCAAAATAATTAAAAAATTAAGGCTGACATTTTGTGCGATCATATCCATAATAAAGGCCATAATTTCTATACAATTTATATGATTAATAAGTTTAACAATAGTGTGCATTTGTCGTGTGCCAAATGCAATTTATTTACGTGCGATTGACTTGAGTTTAGTTTTTCAGTGTAAAATACCCAACAAATTAATAATTTAGGAAAATGAAAAAAAAAAAATAGGGAATATTTGGTTATGTTTTTTCTTGTGATTTAATTATATATTTTTGGAGAATGAATTATCAGAGAATGTGAAAGTTGTATATATATAATATATATATGTAATATATGTATGTATATATTAAAAAATGTGTGTTTTAGAGAAAAAATGATGATATGTTTGGTTATATTTCTCCAAAACAATGTTGTTTTGGGAAAATATTACCAAACATTCCCTTAGTTACTTTTATTGTATCGTGTCTCAAAAGCTATAGATTAATGAAATTCGGTATCTCAATAAAAAGAAGTATTCTAATTTGCATTGAAGATCAAATTTGACAGGAACGCTATTTTGGTTCTTATTGTATTTTGTTTCCTCCTATAAATAGTAGTGTTCTTAGATTATTTAGAATAGTACTATAATAATATGAAAACACTTAACAATCTTTTAATTGTACTTCTTTCAAACTATTTTATAACATTGCGATCGTACTTCTTTCAAATTAATAATCAAAATTCCACCACCAATTATTTGCATATGTAGTGAAAATTTGGGTGAATCATGCAAACCTTTGTATTATTTATCTTGTACTCTCAATTTAATGATGCAATTTTTTAACAATTTTTATATCGTTGCCCGTCTTCCTTAAACTCAACACAAATATATTTTCTTTTACAAAAGCAAAGAAAACAATAAAATACCAATTGAAAAGTCTATTTTACCCTTCTTGAGAGTCAGGATCTATGTCCTCTTGAGTCGGATTGAATAATTAAATTCGACTCCACATATCTTCATAATTGATTAAAAAAAATTGCGTATTTCGAACTATTATCCACTGTATACTTGTCAAATGATATTTTAATATAAATATCTAGTCCCCATTACAAATATAAATACAACATCAAACTATCCACACTTTCATTCACACTTAGTGTTCACATTGAATCAACCAACTGACTTGAATTGAAGATTTTGGCCGGACAGAATCCCATGATTTTTTGGGATATTTATTAACCTAAAAAAAAAAAGGAAAAGAAAAACACTCCATCTGTAAGGGCAAACTGGGAAATTAGCGAGTGGGAGTCCAGAAAGTACAGCCGTCAGATATTAAACACTAGATTACATGTCAAACCCTATTTTTATGACATAATTAAAGACAATTAAAAAAATAATTTGAAAAAATAAAAACCAAAAAGACAATGAAATGACGCAACGGGTTTGTCTATTTAAACTCAGCGTACGCCTCCATTTTTCCTCCCCCTCGCCTTCCATTTCAACGCGTTCTGCATAGAAAGAAAAACACTGTGTACCTCTGAAACCCTGTTCTCTTCAGCCCTCTTCATTTCCTGCCCTTTCTCCCTCATTGTTATTTAGGTAAATTCCTCTCCTGGGATCTTGCCAGTTTTAACATTTACTCGGCGTTTCACCCCTCTATGCACTCATATATAACACGAAAATACGTAATGTTTTCTTACAGCTAATGGGTTGAAACTGTTACGTTCAAATGGTTAATATAAATTATATTTTACGTTTTTGAAGCCTAATCTGAGACTTTATTCTCGAATTTTAGGATGGGGTTTTTGTTGTAGTTTACTGTTTGAGTTTTATATGAATTTTCTTGGTATTTCTCATTGATTTCAGATATTTAATTTTTTTCCCTTACATTTTATTTGGGGACATGTTTTGTACGGGAAGCGATGATTTTAGAATTCTGATTCCATCAATCAAGTTGGTTTGTGTTTTTCCCTTGTTTTACATTGATTTTTCTTCTGTGGGCTATGGAGTTCTTTTGTGTTTTGTCCCTTTTTGCTGGTGATTTTATTTTGCGAAGTAATTACTGGTTTTGCTTGTACTCAACTACCTCCTTAATATGCTGCTGTTTCTTTTTTCTTTCTCTTCTTTTTGCTATCTCTTTTTCTGAGAATTCTTTGTTGCAAGATTTATGTCAAGCTTTTAAGGTTGTTAGTAGATGCAAACCTCCAATTCTTGGACCAGTTATCTGGGCTTCTTTTATAGAAGTAGTTGTGGGTTACATATGGACAACACCTCATTATGAGAAGTTGGTTTACTTACGTAAACAATTGTCAATTCATGTAGTTTGTTTTGTAACGTTCCTTTTCTGATCAAGTTTGAGAATTGAACTTAACTTATATGTCAAATTTGGTGGTTTTACTTTATTCTTACACGCAATGCTTACGAATTTTAGTTTTCTACTAAAGTTGTTATAGACTAAGATGGAATACGAGGATCGATACGGGCAGGTTCAGAGGCCAAAATATGATTGCCTTCTGTTTGGTAAGTCATCTACTTCAAAACAATCTTTGAATTTAATTTTGATGCAAATTTGACCAAGTTTCTTTTTTTTCTTGTTTAGATCTTGATGATACACTTTACCCCCTAAGTTCTGGTCTAGCAACATCTGTTCTTAAGAACATTCAAGGTAACGTTGTCTCCTGCTTTTGCATTGTACTTTTAATGTATGTAAATTTATCCCTCTTGTGTCTGAGATATTGTTCTTTATTTTTTCAGATTATATGATTGAAAAGTTGGGTATAGAAGAGAGCAAAATCCCTGACTTGTGTAATCTACTGTATAAAAACTATGGCACCACAATGGCAGGTCTTAGGGTAAGCCTTTATGCTTCCCTTTTGATTGGTGATTAAACTTGATTCTGTATAAAAGACTAAGTTCATGATATATTCTCTATGCAGGCAATCGGCTATGATTTCAACTATGATGAGTATCATAGGTTTGTTGAGAAACCTTAACTTGCTTTTAGATTTTATAGGTTTAGAAAGTTGTATTTCTACCATTTAAGGTTGCTAAAATATGAATTCGGCATCTTGCAGTTTTGTCCATGGGAGGTTACCTTATGAGAATTTGAAACCGGACCCTGTTTTGAGAAGCCTTTTGTTAAGCTTGCCCGTCCGTAAAGTTGTAAGCATATTTCCACATGTTTGGTTAACTTTTTAGCTAAAAGAATTCAGACATCAACGTATAGATACTGATTCGTTGCATCCTTAACAGATCTTCACGAATGCTGACAAGGTCCACGCTGTCAAAGCTCTAAGAAGGCTTGGTCTGGAAGACTGTTTTGAAGGGATAATTTGCTTTGAGACTCTTAATCCTATTCACAAGAGCACTGCTTCTGATGATGAGGATGATATCGTGTTTCTTGGATCAAGACACAATTCTAGTACTTTAAATAGAAACCCTGAAATTTTCGACATTATTGGACATTTTTCTCAGCCTAATGCAGGATCATCTGGATTGCCAAAGACACCAATTGTCTGCAAACCTTCAGAATCAGCCATCGAAAGGGCCCTTAAAATTGCTAACATCGACCCTCATAGAACAGTAAGTTTTATCATTTCTTTACACTTCAGACAACATTCTTGATTCACATGTGCTTATAATCATTTTTTACTGCCTTTGCAGCTGTTCTTTGAGGACAGTGTCCGAAATATTCAGTCTGGAAAACGCGTGGGAATGGATACAGTACTGGTAAGTTCTTGAAAGGCTGCTCCCTTAACAATGTTGACTGCCTGTTAAAGGACATATTTGTGAAAACTTTTGGAGACATTAATAAAATTGCTCTAAAAAGTCAAAAGTTATGTTTATGTCTGTGGAATTGTTGTTTTTACATGCTCACACAATACCATCAGCCAGAAAAAGGCATGAGAAAAGGTTGTCTGGTTCTTGCCTCTACCCAACTTAACTGAAAAGCTAGATTCCTTCTGTCATCCTTAAAAACGCAGTTGGGCTGAAGATATTTCACACTAAATTTTGGTCGCAGGTTGGCAAATCTCAGAGGGTGAAAGGAGCAGATTATGCATTAGAAAGCATTCATAACCTGCGGGAAGCCATTCCAGAGCTTTGGGAAGTTGATAAACCTGCTGAAGCTAACTACTCAGGAGTTGCAGTGGAGACTTCTGTGATAGCTTAACTTACTATTTATGCTATTAGTTTATCTTAGCATGGAGGAAACATATGGGGAACTCCTTGTATTAATTCCTCCCACCTCATGTAAATGTTTCTTTTTCTATCATCAATAAATATAATGTAATATTTCTCTTGCAATAATATGGCTGAATTGTCGTTATTTCTTGTGGAAAATTGAGCCCACAGAGAGAAGAAATGCGCGTATATCAATTGTTCATTTTCAACAGGAATCAATATAAAAAATATGAGCCTAATTTCATCACATCGTATAGTATATACCAATGAAAGGAACGAACTATTTCGATTTTGGTGAAGTTACATATCTAAGTAACTTAAAAAAAAAAAATCTTTTTAAAAAGAAGATTGTGACTGATTTTCAATTATTCTCGTAGGACTCGAACCATTCATCTCATTCGAATTTCGAAGGGGCATAACTTGTATTCCCATTTCATATTTGCTCAAAATATGTAACTATACCTCACTAGCATTACATCCTTAATATTTTCACATCATTAAACTTATTTTCTTGTCATAATCAAGCAAAACAAGTCCTAAGTGCATTATGAAATTGAAATGTCATTGAAATCATAATTTTTGTCTGATTTAGTGCATGATTAGATGTCCATATTCTATTACCACTTAGGGATGGTGGGATGAATGAAATTGACGTGTGGAAAAAAGTACTAGGATTAATATAGATCAATGTAATGGCCAAGATTATTGATGCTTTTCACTTAGTGTTGTGACATATTGGACGGTAAATTTGACCTTGGCCTTTCACATCGTTGTTATGATTCAAACTTTTTTTAGTGAATACTTTAATCTTGTGGTGTTGCCATATTATTAGGAAACCACTTTTTTCAATGTCAATTTATATTGTCATGTTGCCATGATGTAGGTAAAATCCTAGTAGTCACCATCCATGGGTGAAGTGCAACATGGGAGTCACCATTTATGTTTCTTTAAACTTGTTCTAAATCTAATCATTCCAATGATGCAATAGATTATTAGAAAGAAAAACTAATGACAAAGAAAAGAAAACCCTCGATTGTAAATAATATTTCATTCTTTACGATTTTTAAGAATTACTACAATTTAAGTGGTATTAAGACTATCTCTATTATAATGTGATCTACACGAGTACTTCTTACTCGAACAACTTTTGAGGAAGAACAAAATTTCTTTTGCATCCCCCTAAACCATGTTGTCCTCCCTACCATTTTCTTTTCTTCTACTTTGGCCGATATGAGATCATCTAGTACTAAAAATTTATACATGTTGTTCGTTTGGTTTCATGAAGGAGATTTGTTGCATAACAGTCATATTCTGTTTCTTTTTAAAAAAAGGAATTAAGAAATGGATTGACCGAGTGCAACAATCTCTTTAAGTGACATCGTAGGAATTTCTTATTGTTGTAAAATGTCTCTTTAAGTTATAACTGTTGTCTAGGAAGTGATCTCGTCACCACATTGTCACCAAGATACTTATAAGAAGGAAACATTTTTTTTTTCCCCAAAGCTTACAAATTCACAAACTACTATTACAATTAGTTCAACTATTGATCTTCTTGTAAGATATTATCATAAGAACAATTAGACTACCTCTTGATGGTAAGAAAGCACTATGCTTAGGGTTTTCAACATGCCAGATATGGATTGGATTTGCTATATTTGAATTTCAATTCGATTATCAAAATTCATATACGAATTCAACTCGAAATCCTATAAGATCTTTGTTAGTCAGTATCATATTTGAATCCGATAGATATTCAAAATCTAATAAAAAATCCAACCTTATTTATTTTTTTTTTCTTTTTTCTTTTGAATTTTATAAAAATATTGTATTTATAAAGTAAATTTATGTCATATTTGAATTTTTAACAATTTTTTATTATATATTAGTCCAAAAGTTAAATATTTAAATACTAAATTCCTATTTCACATTGTATTAATGCATATATGAACTATTATATGTTATTATATTTGACTATTTTATTAGTATCCCTCTTATTTTTTAGGCTAAAGACTCAATATTAATAGTATAATATAGACATTAATATAAATATCAGGTCAATATCATATATAAATTTTATTTTAAAATCTTTATTAATATTATATATAACAATATTAATTTAATAAAAAAAATATCAAAGTTTGGATTCGAATTTTTAATAGATCGGATTGCTTAATTTCATATCCGATCCACTTATTTCAGATTATGAATATTTATAAATGAATATGATCCATCGAATATTTTGATCGGGTAAAAATTCTAAAATTTGTATCGAATTCAAATCAGATTCGAATTAAAATTCAATTCATTGACAGCCCTAAGCCTATGCTTACTAATTAAATTAAATGGAATGATCAAGGGAACAATTTTCATTGAAGATCCAAAGGAGACTCCAACATGCAGGCTTCACTATGAAGAGGCCCAAGTGAAAGCCCTCACAATGTAAAGCCCAAAACAACCCATACATGTGGCCCGTTGTTGGAATCAATTTTGGAACTTAATGAACGAGAAGCCTCAATAGGATAGGACTGTCGTCACTGCCTTCTCTAACTAGGCCCAATTTCCTCTTTCTTTTCCTTTCTTTTTTCTGTGTGCGCGAGCGCGCACGTGTGTTCTGTAGACTCTATGTCAAGAATATAATGAAATAATACCAAATTTATGATGTTATCACTATATCGTAATCATGGTAAGAACTTAAAAATAGTGATTTAGTTGGGATATAATTTTTACAAATCCTAGATGGGTGGTGGTAGGTGGCCGGAGCCAAGGGTGGTTTGATCTTGGGGTGTGTAGCATTCTTGGGGATGCAAACGAGCCGAATTAAACTTTGGTCATTTTTTTGGGCTCGAGTTTAAGCTTGAATCAAATTAATTGGACTCGAGCGTGGGAAATTGAGGCTCTACCTCAGCTTGGCTCTGCTCGATTCATTAGATTCGAACTTAAAATTAGTTATAGGCTCGAGTTCAGTTCGAATTTGAGGGCTCTAAAAGTTAAATTATTTTATAAAAAAAATTAAAATTAGTATATTTTATTTTGTTATATTTAAATTTAAAATTAGCTATAGATTTGAGCTCGGCTCGGGCTCGGGCTCGGGCTCAAAAAGTTAAAATTATTTTATAAAATTTTTTAAAATTAGTATATTTTATTTTATTATATTTAAAATTAGCTATAGGCTTGAGTTCGGCTCGGGCTCGAGCTTGAAAAGTTAAATTATTTTATAAAAAATATAGGCTTAAGAGCTTGCAAACAAAAATTATTTAGCTCGAGTTCGGCTCGAGCTCAAATTCTTCAAACTCAAAATCGAATACTTTTCGAGCTAAGTTCACGAGCTGACTCAATTCGTTTGCATCCCTAAACATACATATATTTAATCAGGGTTATGGTAGTGGAGCAACAAAATTAAAAAAAAAAATGAATAAAAGATTAAACAACTGATAAATTAGAGGATCTAAACTACTATAAGGTGGTGGTGAATAAAAGTATAGCTTTTGTGCGTTGACTTTTTAAACTGCAAAATGCCAATTATTTATTTTATTTGATGGTTTAATTTTTATTTTTATTTATTTTTATATTTTAATAACCCCTTTGTTGGGTGCTCTATCACTATCATGAAATCATGCATGACCACTATGTAATGGAATTATTTAAATTTAGTCACTTAGTCCATTCTTCTTGAAATCTCATTATCCTATTTAATTTTTCAACGTTTTTCACTTTGGACCCTTTATTCTATTTTGTGTTTCATTTTTTATTTCAACTGGATGTATATATGTCAAGTATATCCGATTCATAATCAATTATTTTTATAAAAAAATATTTAATACACGTATCATATATCCATGAAATGGAATAGGAGATAAAATATAAATTGGAATAGATGATTTAAATCGATTTTTTTTTATTCTTGGTTAAAGTGCAGAATAAGACGTGTCAACAAATGTTTAGACCAATTTTGGCCAATGGGCATCCAATGGATGCTTTTGACTCTTTAATGGCTGAAAAAGATTTACTTAGCTAATCTATGCTTAAGTATCCACTTAGTAATAATTTATGACCTTAATCACATTATTGCATGGAGTGGTATTGGTAACAAGTCCATTCAACTATTATTATTATTATTATTAACAAGGCTACTGTTCAATCGTTTGTCTGTCTCTTAGCTGTCATTTGTATATTTTTGTAATTTCAGTTAGATGTCGGCGTTAGTCACAAAAAATAGATTATGTTTTGTTTTGAAAAGAACAATTGGCCTCTAGCGTGAATTAATTAAAGTTGCTTGATCAAATTAACAAGGTATTATAGGAGCTTATAAGATGCTAACATCTTATTTTTAGGATCTTATAAATTCTTTTTTTTTTAAATTATCAAATACTTTTTATCATCTTATGAGCTCTTAAACATCTAAAAGATATTTTTAGGAGTTTATAAGCTCGTCCAAACACCCTCTAAATAAAATTTTAGGGAATGTTTGGTTATATTTTGAGAAAATGAATTTTAGTAGTGGAATTGGGGAATGTAAAAGTAGTATTAATGAATGTAGTAACTGATAAATATTTGATTGCAATTTGGGGAAATAGGAAATGTTTTGGGGAATTTAGTATGTTTGTTTATGTTTTTGGAGGGAACACTTTTTACTATAACGGTCTCAATGTTTTTCTGTTAGGTTTTTGAGGTGAAAATGAAATTAAGTAATATTTTTTATTGTAAGAATAATAAAAATATATAATATATATGGAAAATTTTGAAGTTTTAGAGAATGATGAAGGATAAAAGATAATATTTTGAAAAAAATAATTCTATTTTGACATTTTTAAAGGAAAAAATATATATTTAATTATATTTTATCAAAATAAAATTATTTTGACAAAACAAAACCAAATGCTCCCTCAATTTTTTAATTTTAATTCGAGTGAGTCAATATTGCATTATTGGCCAAATATTTTAAAGTCAAGTTCAAATTTAGGACCCCAGCTAAGCAAAGAGACTTTTTCTTACACCTATCATTTCTTTCTAAAATGTTGTACAACCCTTTTTATTTTTATTTTTCTTTTTGTGGACAATAATAAAATATACTTCGCATGATAGCATAAAGTGTTGGCCCAGGTGCATTATTACCAACAATAATTAGGTTACGGCCAAAGCACTTTTAAGGATCAATCACATCAAAGTGGTTGCCGATGATTTTGTAGTTAATTGGATGGTGGGTGCGCCAATCTTTAGGCACTACTTGGACAAATCATTCTAACCTATTTAATATCATAAATAAGTTAATGAGTGATAAATTAGATAACATTGTCATCACACCTAATATAAGATACGAGGATCGAATTTAAATGAATTCTTTGTATGTAAAAATAAAATCGTTGAGACATCAATTAGTTTATAAACATTGTTAGGGGTGTAAATTAGTTGGGGTAAGCTCGCTCGTTAGTTTGAGTTATTTTAAGTTTGAGCTTGATTTTTATTTCGAGTCGATTTTAAGTGATCTGTATTTAAACTCGAGACTTGTGAGTTGGTATAATTAAATATTATTTTTATTTTATGAATTAATATATATTATGTTACTATTATTTTGTGTGAAGTTGGAACTTGCAGTTGTTTACAACTCATTTGACAATTCTAATATAGTCGACTCAAGTCAAGTTGAACCAAACCTAATATATATATATATATATATTGAGCTTAAGCTTCTTAAATATCGACCTCGCACATATAACTATGAAATACCGTTGTTAATATTTTATAATTGATATGGGATGGCCCAAAGACCACAGGCCCAGGAGCCACCTCATACATTGGGCCTAATTATGCTACCGACGTCGGATGACCCCAGTCGACCATACAGATTGACACCATTCGAAGGCTAGGTTGCTGATCGATTTCTCGACTGCAATGCTCGTCCAGCCCATAAGCCTCACGCCATGCCTATGATAGATCGACTAGGGAGGTCGATTTGGCCTGTCACTGCCTTTGCCGCATTAAATGCCCTAACAGGCAGCACACCTCTGCATTAATGACGCATGTCGCCCCAATACCGCCCATGCTGTCACACCATAGAGGAGGCGCGAATCCAGTGTATTATTTTGTCCCCAAAACCTGGAGGGCCTGCCACCTGGAATAGTATAAGGGTGGGAGATGACTTGATGGCCCTCCGGCAAGGACAAAAACCATTACAACAAATTAGGGGCTTTTCAGACAAATTCCCGTTGGGAGAAGGCTATAAATACCTTCACTCCAGCCCTCAAAGGTATGCCATTCTATATACACTAAACCCTCACTTTGCTACTCGTTATATATTCAACCTTATACTAATTTGAGCGTGGGAGAGCCTAAGTCGAGGGCATCTCGACAAGTCTAATGTTTGCTTGTGATTGCAAGACTCGGCCAAATTACTTCCAAGTATCGACCAGGGAGGTCGAACCCTTCAGAAATTACCTTTTAATTCTACTTTCAGTGAATTTTACCCTCATCAATAATAAAAAGTTATGAAAATTGGAATCAAGGCTTGTTCATCCTTCGTTTGCGATGGACGTTCCGACTTTGTTCGTCGACAGCTGAATGTCTCGAAGAATCCGAGAAAAATAGTGTTTAGGGTATTAAAATTGCAAAAATGCCGTTGGTTTATGGTTGGCCATTGTACTAAGACATCATTCCTACATTAGAATATAATATATGGCTGCTCCTCAACAGACGACATCATAGGTTTTAATACTGTAAAGATTTCTTTTCTCAAGGTTAGGCCCCCACTAATTTCCTTGTAGTACGCGGCCGTATGGTTTTATTTTCATTTTCATTATTTTCAAAATATTGAAAATTAATTAGTGGAAATAGTTAAAAATAAATTTATATTTAAATAATTATTGAAAAAGTAATGATTATATTCAATTTAGTATATTGTAGGTGGAGAAAAATAGAAATAATGGAATAAAGAGAGAAGATATATTATATATAGGCTATTGAGAGAAGATATATAAGTTATTGAAAAATATGTTTTGAAAATAAAAATAAAAATAATGTTGGATGAAAATATGTAAAAAAAATAATATATTTTATTTATTAAATAATAAAAAATATGAAAATGAACTTTGAAAATGATGCCAAACTGACCCTAAAGTGATTCTCACTTAGTGATGAAAGGAAATGAGTTTTCAGAAGAGGTCCACCACTGTTGGACCATAAGTTAAAAAAGATCCGCCAAAGAAACAGTGTTGGTTCTAAGATTTTTATAATAAAAGTCAGACCTAAAAATGTTGATTCTTCTTTATTGCAATTCATAATTAATTTTTAGGATGATCAAATTTTACCGATTAGCTGCGTGAAGTATTACATATGTACTGGAAATCTTGGTTTTACGAAAAAAAGACATCTCAACTGCCTAAATAGTTTGAATGAAGAAATAACTTATAAACTGTTATAAACTACAAGCAATTCAACATAAAATTAAATTTATTATTGACTTTATATTTCAAGATTTATCGTATCAACGAATATCTTTGTTTAATATTTTTTTGCCTTCAATTAAAATTGCTGAAGTTAAACTAAAGTCAGTATCTTCTTTTTTAACGATTGTAGCTCTTTTTATTTATTATTTATTTTTTTTCGGCATTAATCAAACTAAGAATTGTTGGCCTTGTTAGAATTACTCGTGCCTTTTATTTTCCTAAGCTAAGTAATTCCTTTTTCATGAGTTAGTTAATCTAATCTATTTACCATTAAGGTGGTATCTTAGTAAAAAAGAGCCCTTAACTTCTTACAAGAAAGTCATGGGTTCAGACCTACTTGCAGTAGTAGTCCGTGAACTAATCATCTCTGTGATAGAGGGCCTCAACTAACTAGAGTTTCGATGGAGCTCTTGTAATGGACTCGACCGATGGGCAGTAACTATGGTTTAAACTGAATATTCTACAACGGCGGGAAACTCCTATGGTTACGACTAAGGAGGATTGTTATGTTGATCGTCCATCTCCTAACTTTTTCCGACACAGAGGAAAAAAAAAAAAGTCCATTTGAGTTTCAAGTCACTCATATATGATGTTGATTTTATCGATGAATGAAAAATCTTTTACGTCTAACGCAACAATTAAGCAGCAAATATATTCCAAATTGCATTTAAAGAAAGAAAGCATCTAAAGCAGAAAATCATATTCAAGTGCATATGCGAAGGAGCAAGACCATTAGACAGATGCAGAGGTTTTGCAGCGACGAAAAGGCATTCTCCTTGCACATGAATAAGAAAATAATCCCTTTACATGAGAATGAATAGGCACCATCAGCCAAAAAGATGCTGCTCATATTGGATTTCTTATCATTCTGAGTACCTACTGAAATGTCAAGTGTCAGCTGTATCCATTTCTTGGAGGTAAAGAACATGTTTCCCACTTCTGCTAGGTAAGTCATCAATAAAAGAACCAAAAATGTCAATTTGCCTCCACACATCCGATGGTGATGAATGATTATTATCAGCAAGAAGTTATCTGGAATGCCCAAAAAACGAAAAAGAAGTATGATTAACTAGTTCTGAATGAGGGTAAAGAAGATCAAGAAATTGCTTAAAGCTAACCTTAAAGTACTCAGTTGATGCTGCAAGTCATGGACCAAGACAAATAAATGTCCATTAGAACAATGATGTCTTAGTTTCTTAAACAGGTTTCCAACAGGATATGGCGTAAATTATCCGTCCTTTCCAGCCCATCAACAACCACTGACTGTCTTCGTCGATTACAAAATCTTTATGGTATAAAGTTCTCACCTTGTATGTTGCCTTATCCATGAGCTCTCTTTCGAAAGGTATTTGAGTAAATCCAGCCCTCAAATCACGCACTTGCCACTGCTTATAAGTCTCCGGCCTTTCAACTCTCTCCCAGCCCTCACAAGCTATGACGTTCAATGCTTCCCTTCCGAATATATCTCTCTCAATGAGCATCCGTTCTGGTTTCTCCCGAGGTACATTTGTTTCCAGCATATCAAACAGAGCCGAGAAGTGGAACATAACCTCCCGGAACCGAGTTACAAAGAATGGAGCACTATAAGCCCCATTGACTATCCCATGAATGAAAATATTTGGATTGATTTTCCTGATCAGGTTAAGAACCATAGTTCTTGCACTTTCAGCCACTACTGTCTCATCGAGTAAGTTCTTGGTTCGATACAAACAGGTCACGACTACAAATTCATCCTTCTCAATCTTAAGGTCCTCTATTTTGATGGTTTCCCACTTCTGTGCTATAGCATTGTACTCAAATGGGACTTTGAACGTTTCAGCATAATGCGCCAATCGACGCCCTGTCTCCTGGATTCTTTCGGCCGGTCGGAAGCCAGGTTGTGGAAAGTCAATGCCAGTAATCCGTAGCTTTGGAGGACCACCTTGTCTTCCAGCTATACGTTGAATAAAGGTCGGCCATTGGAAGCCATAGTGGATACCAAAATCTATGACGTGAACTCTCGTTGCTTTTTTTGATTTCATTATGATTGTCTTGTTTGAGGCAAGATTTGAAATTTTCCTGAATGGGGATGATGCAAGGTAAGTATAGTAAGCTTTCAAGTAATCAGCTGCAGTAATTCTCTTGTTGACAAGAGCTTTATGCATCTGGCTACCCGTTCCGGCCAAACGAGCTTCCAGGCCATCAGCAAAATAATGAGCTAACCTCTGATTCCCATCACCAAAAGGAGATGAATGCTGTCTGATCTGTTTCAGCAATTCGTTGGCATGCTGACGGTCATCAGCAGCAACAGCCTGGGCACAACTAATCAAAAGGGTTCTCAAATCTATTACTTCCTTTTTCCTGGTCTGTTTCTTTCCACGGCCCTTCCCACCAGCAGATCCTTTCATTTGCCCAGTCTGCTGCATACCCTTGCTTGTGGCGTTTCGCAGGTCTGCTCTATAAGCAGCAAATTTCTTCTCAGGCTCCCCCATAGTAATAAGCAAAGCATTATCAAATTCCTCTATCGGAAGATGAGACTCTGAATAAACTGCAGGCAGCTTGCTACTTCTCTCTTCTTCCAAATCTGCATCCACAATATGACGATTTTTCTTGCCCCTTGATTCAGAAGGTGAGCATTTTACCTCATCCTTCTTCGCCTTAATTTCCCCTTCTTTCGGATCCTGAGCCAAAAAATTAACCAACAATTTGCTCCCACTAGGAAGGAACTTACTTGCTTCTTCAAACCCCTTCCTGAAATTCCAGGCCGGTTGACTCTCACTATACACATCCCGAATCTGAAGAGGACTTATCGGAGAGTCAGAAAACTCATCCATAACATTATTCAAGCTATTTGATGAGCTAATAGATGAGTTAGAAACATGATAGTTTGTGCGACGACGAACAAGAGAGGCATCATAGTCCGTGCGACTATTAGTCCAACTTGGATCAACAACATCAATTAAGTACCCCCTACATTCACTACTGCTAGTTGTTGAATGATGGGGATTAACATAAGAGTATTCATCTGTGGTCTCATCATATCGACTAATAAGAGCCGAATCTGTTTGTGGAGAAGGTGGGTATTTCTTGCCAAGTACCTCATAAAAGGACTTCTCTTTCGCTTGAAAATCCAGCGACTCTTGAAGCATATCTGTCTTGTCATCCATGTCCTCTTCCATGAGCATCTGATCAATGTATCTTAAAACCTCATCCGAAAAATCACAATCATCTTGATAATCATCCTCAACGTCCACAAACGAGCTAGAAGAAGTCCCATTTGGAAAGGGCAGGTTTGTATGAGAATGCACCCCTCCAATATTATGTTCTTGGAATAAGGAACTCTGGTTGCTATGACCATTGACTAGTTTCTGATCCGGATAAGTACTCTCAAATCTAGGCCCATTCCCGAGTTTCTTGCTAGAAAACTCAGCCTTGGATTGATTCCCCAATCGAAATCCATTTGAAGAATTCAAGAATCCATGAAAACGTGGATCCATTCTACTACCAACTCAATCAAGAAAAAAAC
Source organism: Jacaranda mimosifolia (assembly GCA_018894105.1). Lineage (NCBI taxonomy): Eukaryota > Viridiplantae > Streptophyta > Magnoliopsida > Lamiales > Bignoniaceae > Jacaranda > Jacaranda mimosifolia. Next base: position 1,329,607 of record CM032126.1, read on the forward strand.
GTATATCTCAAACTTCAATAGTCAAACTACCAAGAATTTTTCAGCCCAACACAAGAATTTAATAAACCAAGGAAAAATACCAATAGAAATCCACAATATTTTCAGTTCTGTGGAAAAATACTTAGGTGAATCCACAGAACTAATCCATACTTCATAATACCAATAGAAATCTTGAACTTAAATAAAGAAAAGAGGGAAAAAAAAAAAAAAAAAAAGTTGAATCTTTTCAGGGAGTTACTGTTGCAGCTGAAACACAATATTGGAACTGAACAAAAGGGTGTGGAAGAAACAATCAGTTGATCACTAACCTCAACATTTTGTCACCAAATTCAATCATTTTTTTTGCATCAAAAAGAGTATCTTTTCCAGATAGCTATACGAAAAGAACACCACAGCAGAGGCTACAACAGCACAAAGAAACCTTAACAAGACACCATGACAATTAGCGTACCTCAGAAAAAGTAAACCCTAGTGAATAATGATTCAGAGGAAGGGAGAAAGAAAAGAAACATGGGAAAGCTTACGAGAAATGAGAAATGTACTTATATACGAGAGACAGAGAAAGAAAGAGAGAACGGTGTGCGGTGATCTGGTCATAATGAACAAAAGAACAAGTTTGTAAATTAAAAAAGAAAAAGAAAAATAGAAAATAATCTGAACCGTTGAAAAGGTGACCGGCTGTAGCCGGTGAAATTGCAAAGGTGACCGACCACCTCAAAGTCCGTTTCAATCTGAACTGGTGTCATTTCAGTTTTGTTCGACTTTTGTCTCCAGACTTCCCCACTCCCATCCCCACTTTAACGTTAACCAATTGGTTTCTTTTTTTTTTTCTTCTTCTTCTTCTTTTTTTTTATTTTTTATAATCAATAATTGGTTTAGTCGCATGTGCCGGATACATACGATTTTTTTTTTTAATTTATACATACACACGTATATCAGGAGTCTGTTAAGGTTCGAACTCCTAACCTTTCACATTATGTGGAAAACTTGTGTCATTTGACTACATGCCACTTGATGTGCTGGATACATACGATTAATTGTTTGATATTTTGAATTTTAGGTCATGTTTGGCTCAAGTCCAATACTCAAGTCAAGCTTCAAGTTTCCGCTGCGACAACGTATTGCTACTGCGAAGGTCCTATACTTCTTCAAAGCATCAAATTATCAAGTCCTTTGATCTCAAAATCAAGGTTTGAGTTCAGAGAAGTTCCATAGTGTCTTTTACTAAGTCAAATGATACTACACCATATATCAAAAAACAAGCTTTAGGCCCTTAGATCATATATGTTAAGAAAAGAATCATGGGATTAATTTTGTTAGGGAATTTATATTTTTCTCTGATAAATTGTGATTCTCTTATATTCTTTAATATAAATTCAATTTGTCAATTATTTTTTCTTTGTCTTGTGATTTAATTTTGCAAACAACGAAATTTTTGTGAACAATATTATTATTTTTATGTTTGTATAAATGTAACGTAAGATGATATATATACATATAATGATTATGCTTGTTTTGTGAAATGGTAAAAGAAGGATATTTTAAAATGTTTTGAGATTATTTTGACTGTTTTGAAATAAAATTTAATTTTTTTTTTATTTTTATCATAAGAAAATTTTGCTAATTTATTCTGAGTCTTGTTTCTTGGAAAATGATCTGACTTTGATCTAATTATTAAAAAAAATGATTAATTGAGATAAGTATAAAATTAGTTCAAATATTACATGATGATACCTCCAAAAATAGGAAAAAGCAATTCAGCTAACCACAACTTCACTATCATTATCCTTAAATTGCGTTTGTGTTCTTACATTTCTTGTAGCAATTTGCTTTCACCTTTTCTAAGTTTGATTTGAATATGGAAAAAGTTTCTTCCTTTAGTTTAGGGTAGAATAGATGAAAGTCGGGCTAAATTGGTCTTTTTCAAATCAATTCAATTTAAAAAAAAAACGAAAAAAAAAAAATGAAAGCACAAACAAAAATTAAGGCCTTTTAATTTCCAAAATATCCATTCAAATCAATTGACTTATTACCAAAAACTCCATATATACATATCATAATATTTTATCATTATTTTTATAATTAAAAAATTATATCTAATCTCACATATACATATTATATATTTTATTATTATTTTTACAATAAAAAATATTATTTAATTCCATTTTCACCCCCCAAAAATTCAACAAAAAACATTATTTTGACTGCTACAGTAGAAAATTGTCTCCTCCCAAAATATAAACAATTAACGAACATATTAAAACTTCTTAAAACAACTTTCTAACTATTCCCAAAATATAAACAAATATACATCACATTTCCCAACACAAATTTCACAATTCTCAACCCTACTCCCAAAACAGATAATTCAAAATATACAATTCATATCCAAACATTACCTATGTTGTTACAAACCACGCAACAAAAAATTTTCGATACTCAAATTAATTATAAGATAAAAAGAAACAAGTTCTGAGAAAACGTAGAATGTTCAAGTAACTCATATGTCAAAATATTTATAATGATGCATCATTTGACTAGTATTATATTATTGCAGTTTCGTAATAAGGTAAAGACCAAAATAATTATTATATTAAATCTAATCAAATTGTGTTAGATTGTTTTGGCCAGGTCCCGATACCTAAAAAAAACAATAATAATAATTCATCAAGTATTTGATTATTTTATTTAAAAATTCAGATGACATCGACAATGTTATAATTGTGCCACGTGTTAAAATTATTCTTCTAAAAAATTTTAAAATAACAATTTTAATTTGAGAATCCAATAATAGAATTAAACTCAAACTTGACCACTATTTCATTTGAGTGGATTTATAAATTTCTCAAAATATTTTATAAGATGTTTGAAAATTTATAAAACGATAAAAAAATATTTTGTATTTTTTTTTTAAAAATACTTATAAACTTCTAAAATAAGATGTTAGGAGCTTATTAACTCTTTCTAAAAAATTAAGGAGCTCCTAACTTATTTTGAAGATCTTAACAAACTAACTTAATTCTGATCATGTTAATTATAAAATTGCCATTACTAACATCTTATAAGCTCAAATATCTTATTTTATCTAATTACTTTAAGAACTTATTTTAAAAAAAAAAAATTAACATCTTATAAATTCTAAAAATATATTATAAAATATAAGAATTTGTAAGATTTTTTTAAATAAATTTAGCCAAATAAATTCAAATTGAAATCGGATATGAATTTGGGGCGGTCTAAAAAAGAAAAAAATAAACAAATAATGTTGATTTCTAGGTAACAGGATTAAAATATTATTAATTGTGGTATTACGTGGAGGCTGCAGATTGAGCCGACGTGCCGCCACATGTGATGAGTCCTAGGGATTTGGCGCTCCATTTTCTCTTACCATCTTTTGAGGGGGACAAATGAAGACGAGGTTGCACGCACCGATGCATAAACCTCCTGTAATAATATCATTTCCCCATGTTTCTCGTAGGTGGACCGGGTGGCGATGGTCTCCGGGTGGGGCCTTGTTTGGTTTTAGACTTAGAGTCTATGGTTTGCTTTTTGTCTTTGATTGGTCCCACGTGCAAGAAGAAAGTGATTGATAAAGAATCAATCCAATGTATTTGTTTGTTGAATATGTATGGCCATCGATTTATTGATTTTGGAATCCTTTGGATCAATGGATAGCCAACCCCAAATTCTTCTTTCATTTCTTGGGAGAAATTATACTTACTTTTATATGAAGATATTTGATTGAATTTGTGAGTTGAATATTTGTTATAGGTATTATAAGTTGAATATGACTGATGTGTGATTAATTGAAAGTCCTTGTATGACTTGATTTGAATATTGAAGTAGCGAATTGAATCAACTGATGTATAACTTAATTGATAATTTTTGGATCAACTCAATTTCAGGTTGAAGTTTGTATCTGAAAGTACAAATTATAGTTGAATCGTTAGTATGACTCTTAAATGTGGAATATTGGAGAGTAAATTAAATTTGTGAATTTGAAAATGGAAGTATTTATAATTGTAAGTCATATGATCAATTATGTAATATTGAAGTCTTTTGATTTTATTCAAATCACAGTTGATATTAACTACAATAGTAGGTCAAAAGAGATCAAAATTTGTATTAAGATAATTTAGATTTATATTGAGAGGTTTTTGCACCATTTGTGTGCATCCCACATGCTAAAATATATTTTGTGGAAAGTACATTATTATGAAATAACCTTTTATTCTACATCATGAATATGATATTGAACATATATTTAACAAATTATTAAAGAAAAAGTTGAAAATAAATAATTTAATTCTCAACTAAAAATTAGAAAATAAGTGATACCCTCATCATCCTATGACAACGAAAAAGAGTTTTATAATGAGAAACAACAATAGGCATATGCCACCCACCGCTCAACCCCATTATCACAAGCTAAGTGATGATCTTTGTCAGCCTTTGCACATATATAGTATGTATATGTGTGTGTGTGTGTGTGTGTACCCTAAACCCTAAACCTTTGCACACACACACACACACACACACACACATATATATATGTATGTATATATATCAAAAACATGTGCCCTACAACAACAAAAGCAACTTATTCCCATGCCTTTTCCCTTTTTCATTTCAATTTTTTTCCCCTTCTGTTTGGTTTTCTTTATTTCTACTTTTCCATTTTTGTGAATATAAATAACTGCACCAAACAGAGTATATATCAGTAGTTGCAACAAATAACAAGAAAATGGATTGATACTGTCCCAACTTTCAAATTAACAAGAGTTTGTCATAACTAGCCATGACATTTTAATTTCTTGAATAAAAAAAGACTCACACAGCTGTGGCTGTATACATATATGAAATCATATTCAAGAAAAATGAAACTAGAACTGCATGGATGATAACCTTATGTTTCATACTGCCAGGGGTTGAACTCCATGGAACTTGCATCTATTTCCTCAATGCAATCTACATTATTATCAACTGCATATTTGCCATTGAACTGATACACTTCCAACTCACCCCAAGGTGTGGAAGCAGTTTCATTTGTTATGTCGAACCACTTGGGCTTAAACTCATCGCCCTTCTCCACCCTTGTTCTCTTCTCGGCCCGTTGCCTCTCCTCCAGTCTAGCAAAATAGACAACAAAATACGTCAATAACCAAAGTCACAAGAAATTTGTAGTTCTTTTTGCATGACTGTTTGGGATAGACCTGCTCTTTTCTGAGCCAGCTTTGGATAGGTCACCGTGCTCAAGTGCCAAACGGTCTGGACGAAGGCGAGAATCTGATGGTAGTAGCTTCTTAGGTGCAGTTTTGAAGCTGTTTAGTTTGTGTGCAAAATATGTATACTGGAATTTATCATTCTTGGGAGCATCAGCAACCCTCCAAACCTGCAGCAACACCAATCAGACAAATGAAATATAGCTAAGCAGAATGATCTTCTTTCTAACCTCTTTCAGTTCAGAGCCAGGCTGGGGTTCTCCTTCGGAGTCACAAGGCTGATAACTCATGAACTCATTCCACTTCCCAGTCATCAAAAATTTAGGTTCTTCCTGAGCATTGTACACATATCCATCCACTTCATAGCGACCAGCGCTGGACAAGCACAGATAGTAAAATACGACGAAATGAATCTAAACCATGTAAAGAAGAGCACCAAAAAAGACATTCTTAACCTTAATTACATTATTAACAATTAATCATGGAATCATACCCGAACCATCCACAAGGTTGAAAGTACAAGACAACCTTGTCTCCTGTGGTGAGATTTGTCAGGATCATTTCGCCCGGTGAGTCAACCCAAGTTCTTCCAAATATAATATTGTTAGCTTTTGAAGGAGGAGGAACCAAATCTAAAACCACACCAGATTTTTTGAGGGTCACCCTTGTCCTGCACAGCATACATACAGTTGAAATCATGGTTTAAAAATCTATAGCCCCCCAAATATAAGAAAATATAGCAAAAGATATACTAGATTGCCTTTGGCCTAGAACAAGCAGAAGAGGTCTTCTTGATAGTAGAAGAAACTCACACAAGTTTCAAGCTCCCTAGTATTCAACCGAAGTTCTTGAGATGGAACATACAAGATGACAATGAATAACATTGTTCAACATGAAAAGAAATTTTACCTTCCAACAGGGTATATATCAACTGAGTTCCCCAAAAATTTAGTCTTCAATTTTGATGTAATATCATACACAAAATGCTCGTTTTCTGCATGTGCTGCACTCATTGGAGGGTGATGGCTAACCTGGTATCAAAATCATTCGTCAAAGCCTACAGAAGTGTCATAGTATCATAACTAGGTGGAAAGAAATAAAATATACTCAATATGGTGCTTTATGGATCACCTGTTCTGCAATAAATGTAATGCCGCCATGGTTGATCATTTCATATGTTTCGCCAAGAATCGGATTAAATGGCTTCCAAGTCCTTTGGATGACAAAATACATGGATATGAACCAAGCAGCTGAAAGAGATATGATGGCCCATCAGAATGGTTATGTAAAGATCAATCTGCATGAAAGCTACTGAATAAAACATATCATTACCAGCATACACTAATCTCATCTGAGGATCCTCACATTCATCTGCCAAGTCCAGTAGATACGAGTATTCCATCAACTGTGAACAAAGTCATTCCCATCAGTGTATTTCTTGGCCTTCACAATATTATATATAGCAATAGCTTAAGAAGTGAGATAAGACAAACCTCTGCCATTTTCTGAAGCATCGTCATAGGCTCAAAGATGAGAACAGGAAGTGTCACCATTGATGTAACATCAGAGCCAATATATTTTTGCATCATTCTCCAATAACTGTCGCGATCCTGGAAGAGAAACTTCAACAGTGAGGATATGAGTAGAAGTAGTAAATGAGAGCAGTGGCTTTAAGCGATTCGAAGAAGTCGGAGGAATGAAGATTGTGTCAGCTGTAACTCCCATTGTATATGTACAATATACAAATACACAAAACATACGTTATAGAAGTTCTGAAGAATATGACTATATGATATGACATGAAAAGTAAAGAATAGGAAATCAATAACAATACCTCCTGCTTCCATCTTCCTTTTTGAGCTTCAACCTCAGCATCATCTGTCCCTCCTTCGGGATTTATAACTTCCAGTCCTTCATAACCTAGCAAACTAGAGAAAGGAAATTTATTAGTGAAGAAAATATGCATATACATATAAGTAATGGATATTCATGTCTATGTATGTGTTTGTCTGTCTGTCTATCAATACAACTTAGCAAAAGGTTCATCACAAAAGAGGGAAATAACTGATATACACTTGAAATGATATGGAAGACTCCATTCAAGTATTCACTATGCGTCTGAAATCAAGCATAAAATATAGAGAATTTATTATGCGTTTCAATCCATAAAAGTTTAATGCAGTTTTCCAAAAAACTGAAGCTAAACCAATGTTGATACTTGATATAAGTCAGGCACAAGTGTGTATCTGGTCGAAAAGCCTGCAAGTGTACCAAACAGAATTGAAAAGAAGTGCATCCATAGAATCAACAAGTAGGTCCAAGAGCATGTCAATAATGCTAACTCTTCTCATTTGACTTATTCTTCCTATATGGGGACTCAAAAACATTATCCCCCTGATTCATGAAAAACTTTTCATCTCCAGAACCTGCCAGAGCTAGCAGCTTCCAGTAACATTGTTGACAAGTATGATTAGAAAAATCAAGCCAAAGAATAACAAGCACAAATCAAGTTAATCTAAAGTATACTTCAACTTGGAGGGGGCCCAAAAAAAAAAAAAAAAAAATCTAACAGAAAAAAATATTTAGTAGACCTAGTTTGAGAATTCCAGTATCTAGAATCGTCAAAGAGTCAAAATCAACCGTAAGGCCCTCATGTTTCTCAAGAAATGAAATTCTATGCAAGAGTCAAATCATCGATTAAAGAACTCCAAGTATAGCCAAATCATCGATCATACTAGCAACGAAAAGAACTATAACTATCAACTTAAATTCAGAAAAACAAATCAAGAAAAAAAGAAAAAACAAAAACAGAGAGAGATCCACAGCAGATTTACAAGAACTGAAATAAGGAATCAAGAATTTTTATAGTATTAGAGATACCCATTAACGGATTTAGACATTGCGCTGCCAAAAGTGGAAATCGTAGAAGCAATAGAGGCAAAAAATCCAGTGCCCTTTTTCTGATCGTTGGTCTGAGCCATATTTTAGATAGAATTCAGGCAAAAAGATCTAGTCTTTCAAATTGCTCAGAGAAGAAGGATGAATTGGTGTGTGTAATTTGATATCTGATTCTTGTTTTGCAGTATATATGATCCTTTGGCAGGCGGGTTCTTTTGTTTGAGAGTCATACGCGGTTGAAGAATAGTCTGACTATTTGTCAAAGTTTTTTTTTTTAATCTGACTATTTGTTGATGAGATTAAGATTTAAGATGGATAAGGGAATGTTTGGTTATGTTTTTTGTTTGAATTTATTATGTGTTTTGAGAGAATGTGAAAGTTATATTTTGGTATGTTTGTTTATGTTTTGGAAAGATATTTTTGACTGCTCAAATCAATGTTTTTTGTTGGATTTTTGATGTGAAAATGGAATTGAATGATTTTTTTATTGATAGAATAATAATAATAATAAAATATGTATAATATATATAATACATTAAAAAATGGAAGTTTTGAAAAAAAATAAGAATATATTTGATTATATTTCTTTAAAATAATTTTATTTTGAAAAAACATAACCAAACACTCCCTCGCAAGCCATAGCTCTGCAGTGTCCGAGGGCCCGGGTCACTCTATCTTTGCCCTAAACATTTTTGGTGTTTTCTCGGATTGGAAATCTATTTTTTCTTAGTAATAATAAAAATATCAATCTAATTAATATTATGATTCTCTTTTAGCATATAATTTCACTTTAATTACATCCCACTTCTTATATATAAACATAAATAGTTACCAATTCAATTGATACCTCAAATCTAATAAACTTTAGGTGTACGTATATAAATAAAAATATTTATATATAAATATAAAACTATATCAATTAATTAATTAATTAGTGATGGATTTCATTTAAATTATAAGTTATTATAACTATCATATTCTAAGAAGCTATTATTAATCTAATGCAAAAGGATTAAAATGAAACATAGCACCCAAAAGATGAAAAGCATATGCGTTTCTTGTTCTTTATATTCTTTTTCTTTCTCTTTTCTGTAGATGCATTTATTGAACCCATAAATTATGTAAAAAAAATTAGGGAGTGTTTGGTTATATTTCCGTAAATCAATATTATTTTGAAAAAATATAATTAATATATCTCTATTTTCCTCTCAAAATGCACATTATTCAATATATATATTATATTAATATATATTTTATTATTATTCTAATATTAAAAAAACCACTCAACTCCATTTTCACTCCAAAAACCCAACAAAAAAATATTGATTTGACTGCTACAATAAAAAAAATATCTTCCCCAAAATATAAACAAACATATTAAAAAAAACTTTCACATTCTCCGATGACTCATTCCCTCAAAACACATAACAATCACATAATAAAATCAAACAACAAACATAACTAAACATTTCCTTACTAATTGATAATTAATCATAAATTAACATCCTTTTATGAGAAAAATGAAAAGCCTTTGTAATTTAATCTTTGGGTTGAAGCAGTGAAGAGAAAAAGCTGACAAAAAGAACAAAGTTACAAGCAAGGAACTGAGTTGCCGTGAGAAATCGGCGATTAAAAGTTAACCAATGGCGATAATTTCTTCTCCGGCATGAATTCGCATTGAGGTTAATCTATCCACCTAATCCTCTGCCTCAACCACCGCTTCTGTCTGAATCTATATTCCCTCGTCACCTTTCCTACAAGCTCAAACCCAGCTAAAAAGGTCTCTTTTATTCTCCAATGGCCGCCGCACCAGATAACATCCAAATACGTGTCCACTCACGGCGGAGTGGCAACATCGTCCACCCCGTCTCGGTGGAATCTCCGCCACCTGTCGCCGCCGCGAGTCCCGATGCAGGTGCACCCGGAGAAGGGAAGCATTTCAAGAAATGGTTTCCCTGGTTGATACCTGTCTTTGTAGTAGCTAACACGGTGATGTTTATAATCACTATGTATGTAAACAATTGCCCCAAGAATTCTCTTTCCTGTGTTGCTGGATTCTTGGGAAGGCTTTCCTTTCAGCCCTTTAAGGAAAATCCCCTTCTCGGACCGTCATCTTCAGCGTAAGCATTCTCTCTTTTCCAGTTCGTTCGGTTTTAGCTTTGTTTTTCTCTACTTAGGAAGTTCCAGTGCAGTTTTTGAGGAAAGATGTTAGCTTTGGTTTATCCCTTTCTGTTACTAGGATATCTTGGTAAATGTCGTAGATTTTAATGGCAAGGGCAGTTCATTCTTGTTATTGTTTTCAAACAGGAGAAATAGGTTTGATGTTCAAATGTTTGATCTTCAAATTAGTTACGTACGAGATATGATATTCCTCGTCTAATTTCTTTCCTCACAAGGGAGCTAATCTATGATCTTATTTTCCTATGTGGAAGAAACGGTTCAATTCTTGGAATAACATATGAAACACCATCCAACTTCTCGTTTTTCTTTAGGTTAGAGAAGATGGGTGCTTTAGACGTTGGTAAAGTTGTCAACAAACATGAAGTATGGCGCCTCGTCACTTGCATTTGGTTACATGGTGGAGTTTTTCACTTACTTGCAAATATGTTGAGTCTCATAGTTATTGGCATTCGGCTTGAGCAAGAGTTTGGATTTGGTATGTAAAAGAACTGCATAATCAGTACATTCATTCCATTTCTTCTAGCTTTAGTTTTTAAAGAGTCATTCAATGGGTTTATACTTGACAATATAAAGTAGTTTTCTGTTTGAATTGGCATATATTATTATCATTCTACGGAAAACATGCCACTGAATTGGTTACATCCAGTGACTGTTGAGGATGATAGCAGGTAAAAGAAAATTTCACTTGAGTCCTCAAGCTAACTTCGAAATAATTTCCCAAGGACCTTTTTAAAATTCAAGAGCATCATTACTTTTTCTTGCTACATTGCTATAGCAAGTTGGTTTCGTGTAAATTATCCACTTTTTTTGTGATTGTATCAAGATTTCTTGATTAGTGCAATATGAAGCATCGCAGTTGACTAAGTGGCGACCTTATTCTCAAACTCTTGCAACATTGCTTCAAATTGATTATCATTTTTGTGTATTAAACGCTGTGTGGATGTGGTTTACTTTTCTTTTACCCAATATTTCTAAGCATTCACTATAAATATTGTTTATGCGCATGTACTTCTGCGTGTATCTCTATGTTTAGCTTGCCTGTGCAGTTATGTGTCTATGTTGGGATAGTTTTATTCTACAACTATATAAGCATCGTCTATATGCATGCATTATGTCCTTTGTCTATTTAATATGCATGCCATATGTGCACTAGAAATCTGGCTTTCTTTAGCATAGCTGGTTTCTATACAAGGTCTATGTCCGGTTTCTATTCCCAGATCTACTTCTACATCTGTACATGTGGCTTTAAGCCTTGCATATGAGATTTATATCAAATTCAGCTATTCCCATGCAAAAGTTGATTTCCAGCAGTTTTAGTTTTTTGTTCTTGTGAAAAGAATATAAAGATAGCTCCATCTTCTTCCTTTATTATTATTTTTTTTTGTTAAGAAAAAAACCATAGTTACACCTTTAGTCGTTACTAATATAAGGTATGATGCTCTGCAGCACGCATCGGCTTGCTTTATCTTATTTCTGGATTTGGTGGAAGTTTGTTATCGGCTCTTTTTATTCAGTCAAGTATATCAGTTGGTGCTTCTGGTGCCCTTTTTGGATTATTGGGAGGAATGCTGTCTGAGCTGATAACTAATTGGACCATATATGTTAACAAGGTATCTATCTAGATGATTTTAATTAAGGCCTACTTGAAGTAGTGAAGCTTTTTGCAACCATGTTCACAATCTGATATGCAGCTACATAAATCCTCTTTTCAGGTAGCAGCTTTGTTGACCCTCGTGATAATTATTGCTATCAACCTAGCAGTGGGACTCCTCCCACACGTGGACAACTTTGCTCACATTGGAGGATTTTTGTCAGGTTTTCTTCTGGGTTTTGTGTTTTTGATTCGCCCACAGTATGGATGGGTTAACCAGAGATATGCTTCTGCTGAATATTCTTCAAAATCAGATATCCCTAAATTTAAGGCATATCAATATGTACTTTGGTTGCTTTCATTGATCCTTCTCATTGTTGGGTGAGCATCTGACTCTTCTATGTCTTTATGTCATTTTACTTTCCTCTTTAACTTTCCTCCTTTTGAGTTTGTAACATCCCAAGTTTCTCCATCAATTGGACCAATTGGACAGTGTGTAGCAAATGTGCTCAATTCAGTTGCAACTATTAAACAATCCCTTCCACTGGAGTTCATTCAAACTCCTTCCGATTGTCTTTTATACTCTTTGATTTTCATTTTGGCTTTCTTGGATCAGTGGCAGCATGATTACCTCTCGTTTTGACTTAAAATCTATTCCACATAGGTTCACAGTTGGATTGGTTTTGCTTCTCCGCGGAGTGGACTTAAATGATCACTGTTCATGGTGCCATTATCTCAGTTGTGTTCCTACTTCAAGATGGAGCTGCAACACACAGCCCGTCTCATGTCAGGTGAAAATTTGCTAAATTCCCTTTATCATTTCGTGCTTCTTGATTAGGCATATATATTAGTGAAGTGAATAATCCGAAGTTGAATTAAACGTGTAACCATGTCGCACATTACAAAAAAGACTATTGTTTTGAACTTCCTTTTAGCCACATTCTCAACGAACCAATCCAAGTTGACATGGCATAGTTGCTCAAGGAATCTTATGAAGTAATATACCCATACCCCAACCATCTACACTTATTAATAAAGCTTCAGCCCACTTTTGGTGTGTTTTCGAGTATCTTTCTAGAATATTTCATTGTCATCAATCCTCATAATTACAACTTATGCATAGAGTAACTATCATTTACAACCAGTATTGCCATTTTATATCCCTACTACACCTGTTTATCATAACTATTTCTTTTTACTTATACTAAAAAATATATGTTATTATAATGGAAAAATAGACAGATGCCTCATATTTATAGTACTTTTTCTCTCTCCTTATAATATTTGTTGCATTGCAAGGCCGAGCAAACTGGGAGTCAATACATTTTAACATGCTCAGAAAGTGGAAAAAGCAAGACATATTCGCTCCTCAATCCAACCGCAACTCAAATACAGGGATTATGTGCTCAGCTCTGTCGATGAAAACATCATCGTTTTTCAGTTTAATGAGGTATACAATTTGACTACTCTCTTCTGTGCATACATAGACTGAAGATCCGCCGTTCTGGCACTGCCTTGAGCCACTAGCCCCAATATACTCCAATTCTTTGTAAGTTTCTCAGTAGCATCAAATGCAGCTCATTAATCTGTTGAACTCAGCTCAGATCATATTCAAGACAAGACTTATTATCTTTCATAGATACATTTTACCTTATTGGATTGGAAATGTTCAGGCAGGTGAATTGCATGTTTTTCATAAGTAGATGCCGTTGTCTTAAGGCCTTGCAATATGAATCTGTGTTTCGACATATGATGATGTCAATATTTCACTTTATAATATCATCAAATTCTCATTCTTTGGCATTCATTTAAGTGGACGGCATGAAATTTTGCTGGCACATTTTTCACATTGGAACAGATACAAAGAATGGTCATTTGCACAGTTGGTCTGGGCTGTGGGTGGGATAAATTCCTGGTACAGAATGTGGGCTGTGTGTACAGAGTGGCTGGTCCATTTGCAGTTAATACAATATGATTTTCTCAGATAGGTTCACACATTCTTAATATGACTATGAAGATTTGATAACTGATAAGAATGTAAGCCACACAATTTGTGGTAAAAGAGTAACATCCATACGTTGTTATGAATGATGGTAATGAATACCACCGTCAAGAAGCATTAACGGCGTCAAGACGAACTAAATGTCGGTGCCAAAAGAATCAGAACATGTAGTGAAGAAGTGGGTTCCAGAAGTAGTACTAATTTTATCACAGAATCAAGAAATAACGGATCCATTCATTGTATCAATAATTGAGTTGGATTTGATACATCATAAAGGATTTGATTTTTCTTTTGTTTCCTACAGACTGGATCAAAATAATATTTGAATGAGACCAAAGATGGAATCGAAAATGATATTTTTGTTGTCTTATTTTTCAGTTAATTAATAATTGATCATTTAAGTCACCTCTCTCTTTCATGTGGTATGTTGGATCAATTGATGGCGACCATTCAACATGCTTAAACCAATCTTATTTAAATTCAAAATCTCGACATAATTTTATTTTTTTTTTTAAATAAAAATTTTATTCATCATAAATCATGACATAATGCTTCCACAATAAAAGGGGGAGGATTATCATTTCAAACCCCTTGATCAGACATAGAACCTGACGCCCTAGCTATAATATGAGCTACAGAATTCACAGATCTTCTAATGAAACAAATTTGAAGATGAACAAATTCTTCTTTAAGTTTTACTACACATGAATGATAACAGTGGAGCTCGAACCGAACTTTGAGTTGAACTACTTTCTTCGGCTCAACCATCCAATATTGTTATGGTTAGGTTGAAATGAGACAAGATTTTCGATTCAGATGGAGTGGAACTTTCTGTCCAATTAGGATTGAATTATCGATAATGTCTAGACTAGAAACCTAATCAACGTGGAACTCAATAGTCCCTCACTCAACCCAAACACGATAAGTTTAATTCATTCTATGCTTTTCCATTCTCATAATTTTTATTATTTTTTCCAATATCAAATTCTAATTTAAGTTGGGCCTCCACCCAACATCCCTTATCGTGTTTTATTGGTATAGATTACCTTACAATTAAAAACTCTAGATGCAAGTGAACATAAAAGTATTAGTCGAGTCCAATTGCGTGGATCTGTGACCTTAGTCAGGGCGACATGGGGGCCGGAGCAACCTCGGTTGTACGAATCCTAACCCTAAATCGAGGTGGGTCTAAATACTCAAAGCAGATTGGGGACGATCCCCTACTCGAAAAAAAAGTGAACATAAAAGCATCATATGTACTCATTTTAAATCTTCTATTTCAACTAATATTTCATCATATATTCCACTTTATTGATATGTACATAATAAATCTTATTCATGATCACGATGCTATTGTATTTAAAAGTAGAGGATTTGAACTGCATGTTTATTATTCTAATGGCTCTTAAATGTTTACACGATTATAGTGCTTTTGATGTTTAAAATTAGTGGAATTTGCATTTGCATCACACCAATTGTGCATTATCATGTGTGGGGTGTCCAAGGCACTATTGTTGGTGGACATATGTCTCTAATTATGTGGGCAAAAGCCATGAGTGCCAGGAAGAGGCTGCAATACTGAGGGCCCAAATAGACATACGTGATGAGATGTCTCATTCTGGGCTTTATGTCCACCATATACACTATGCACTGTCCCTTTCTTCCCAAACACACAATGTGTTGAAAATGAGATGATCATGACTTTTGGTGAAGTAACTAGTAAGGGCCCATTTACTTTTAAGGATGAGGCAGGATGAAAGCCCACATCCTGTCTCATTCTATGTTTACTTTTAAGGATGAAAGCTCTGTAAAAATATGTTGACCCGTTATTGTGTGGATTTTTTGAGTGATGAGTCATCCCACATTTGAGGTGGGATGGTTATATCACACATTTGGCGTTGCAACTTCAAATAATTATTGGTCTTGGCACCAATCAAAAAATTTTAAAAAAATTAAAAATATATTTATTTTTAAAATAATTAAAAGAAAAGGATATGTATAATTTGTGTAAAGATGTTGTATTGTAATGGAGAAAAAATAATTTATTTATGATAAATAGAAAAAAGAAGAAATAGTTGGATGTTGTATTGACATGGAGAAAAATTAATTTTTTTATGCTAAATACAAAAATATTTTAACTAGGGATATTTTAGTCTTTTATAATTTATCCAAGTTTTATAATTCATGTTTATGTAAACATTCTCAATACAATAATCCAGTTTTATCATTCATATCTTCTCACAAAGTAAACATCTAATAAAAAATATAAAATTATCCTAATTCTACTCTTCATCCCTTATTTCATCCGATCACCCCACATCCCTTACCACAAAGTAAATGGGCCCTAAATATAAAGATCAATGGCGGAGATTGAGCGGTTTCTGTTACAGGTTTGTAGGGTTGAGCACACATGATTAACAATGCCTGGATTATGAGAATCTTCAATCGCTATAAAATGTACGCGTTGAACTATAACTACTGCTAAAAGGCAAATCCATCACTGCAATACCATCGAAATATTGTATAATTTATGAACTACTTTCACAAGTTCAAACCCATCACCTCCTTATGAGCCATTATGAGTCAAACTAATTGAGTTAATTAGTTGTAACTAGGGTGCAGTTAAGTGAGCAAATTCAAACTAAATTTGTTTGGATTTGTCAAGCGGTCATATGGTCAAGTGATACTAGATTCACACATAAAGTGTAAGATTGAGAATTCAAATTTAACGAACTCCTAACATGTGTTTAGATTTAAAAAAAGGGAAAAAATAATAATAAATGTATTTGAATCCCTTAAGAATTTGATAAATCAAATGTCCAATCTAAATAATTAAATATTGATTTAGAGCACTAGATGTGTGAAATTAGGCTGTGGAGTGCAGGAATCTTCCCGTTTTTATTTAACTATTTTTAATAGGGTTCTTCCCTAGTCAATATATATATATCTATATATATATGTGTGTGTGTGTGTGTGTGTAATTGTGTATCATTAAATGTATCAATGACAATATATATAATAATTTAATATATTTATATATATATGTGTCAATGACAATATTAAATGCATCATTAAATATATATATATATAATTATTAAGAATTTTTATAATTTCAATAATATTTTTTCATGGTTGGTTGTGAAAAAAATTGTATATAGATTACTGTCATTAATAGATAGTAGCAAAATTATGTATATATAAGCTATTATCATTGATAATTAGTGATATATATGCACACGGCTACTACAATTATTAAATGATACTATGATTATTGTCTGAATCTGATTATTTAATTTTTATTAAATTGTTGTGATATATGTGTAATTAATTATTAACAGTAATTAATTAATTTGTAATCTAACTCGTCATGTAACGTATAACTTATGGCACATAATTGGTACGTTTGCTACATACCTAATCTTGTGCAATGAGACGCGAAAAAATTATTAGAATTGCAATAATTATTTTAAGAAGTGAATCATGACAATTTCTTATTATATAAAATAATTTGGATAAAGTAAGACTTTGTTTTCTGGAGACATTTTCATTTTTCGGTGAAAATAAATAGTGAAAAGTTAGTTCTAAAAGTGTTTTTAAAAATGAAATATTGTTTAGATGTTTTGTTTAAAATTTAATGATTATGTAATAAGTTGTATTTTAAAAATACAGTGTTTTCATATTAAAAGTCAAGCAAATGTGAGTAGGAAAAAATGAAAAGTAATGAAAATGGAGAGAGAGTGTAACAGCCCGTTTGTTTTCATTTTCAAACCCCATTTTCATTTTCTCCTCAAAATGAAAATAGAAAACTATTAATTTCTACACTATTTTCTCATATATTTTCATTCTCAAAACAATTTTTTAATATTCTCTCTCCATTTTCATACCTTTTTCAACCCCTATTATTACCGATATTTACTTTTTACATTCTCAATGCCTCTCAAATAACATTCACAACAAAAATATTATAGATTCAAAATCAAATTCAAATTATAATATTATTTTTTCAAACAATTACACATCACATCATCAATTCAAATTCAAAAACTTTCTTCCTTTTAATACAAAAAATACCCAACATCCAAATACATCTCATTTTTCACAACTATATAAATATACAATTTTAAACAACACATCCAAACACAACTCATTTTTAAAAATACTTTTTCTAACTAATTTTTTACTATGCATTTTCACTCAAAAATAAAAATGGCTCCAAAAAATGGAAACAAATCGGCCGTAAGATTTTGTCTGGAAGAATATTTTGAGAATGAAAATATCTATAAAAATGAAGGAGAAGTTGATGACTCTCTATTTTTATTTTCAGTAGAAAATGAAAATGGGTTCAGAAAACAAAAACAATCGGGGTTAAATGGCCCATATAGATTACTATAATTTATTCAATGATCATGAGAATATTAGAATAATATAAGAGAAAATTGAGTAAAAGTCAACTATAAGTAAGCCTAAAATATATTAAATTTTTAATGTTATCACCGACAAATTAATTAAAGAAATTAGAAATATTATAAACAGAGGACTATACCACTATACCAGCATGCATTCTCTTGCAAATGAACGTGGTACGGAAACGTTTGGAATCAAAAGTACTGTCTTTTGCTTACAGAACAAATTATTAATAAATCTATCAATTAAAAATGTTGTTCAGGGAATGAAGAAAAACATTAATTTATTGGCACATATCGATGGTAAAATGTTCTTTAAGGAATCGAAAATGTTAACTCTCAAAGTTTATAGGACAAATTAAAAAAAAAAAATAATATATAGTAATAATTTTCAAATTAATCGTCCGAAAACAAGGTTTACCCTCTGTTTGGATCTCGAATTTTAATATGAAAAATGAGAATGAAAATTTTTTTTGTACTTCAAATTATGTAACTATGTGCCTTATTATTTGTACCTTTACATTTTCCTTCTCTTTTTCCTCCATGTTTTCCTTGATCCAAACATAGCGTTAATGTCCTGAGAATTGCCTTCTATACACATTGATATAGGTCATGATTGAGATTTGTTCATTTCAATAATTTTTTTTTTTTTTATAATTCAGAATTTTAAAACTTGAAATTATGGTAAGATCGTTAAGGTCACTAGGATTGAGGTCCAATGAAAATCTTTTGACACTAAAATCAAGTCGAGCAGATATAAAAAAGTTGGAAGAAAGCTAAATAAGAGTGTGTTGAAATTTTCAATAACATACCTTAAAATATGGTGGACTTTAATAGTTATAATTGATGCCAGTTATCAAGTATAAAATAATTGACACGACATTATTTGATAGCGTCACATCAATCAACATTCAAAATTCACCAAAATGGATTACGAGTAAGAACGAACCACTTTTCTTTTAATAAAGTCAACTTTTAAATGTTTATGGATCAAGAATTTTATCATGCGAAAATGCAACTGATCAACTGACGAGAAAAGAAAAATAATTTTATAAATTATCTCAAAATTCTCAACTTAAATCACCTTTAGTATGTGAATGGAATTTAATAATGAAGAATTGCTTAATTAGTCATTGCTCTAAAACTAACACGATTAACCTTATCCTAAGCAAACTACCACTTTATAATTAATATTAATAGTATTATAGGTATGTGTTGAAATTGTAAAATAATTAATATTTATCACATATTTGCATGTGAATTTGGATCCTAGAAAAACGTAAGCCCCAAAT
This sequence comes from Jacaranda mimosifolia, assembly GCA_018894105.1. Taxonomy (NCBI): domain Eukaryota; kingdom Viridiplantae; phylum Streptophyta; class Magnoliopsida; order Lamiales; family Bignoniaceae; genus Jacaranda; species Jacaranda mimosifolia. The sequence goes on from CM032126.1 coordinate 1,349,196, forward strand.
GTCAAAGCCGTGTAGTGGAAATCATTTGTTATACATCATTTTTATTTAATCAATTTCTTGCTTGATTATCAATTTATCATCATAATTATTATCTATAATTTGAAACGCTGGCATGCATGTGGTAATCATTAGTTGATAACTCAAGTTGCACTCTTTGACGAGATAATTAAATAGTTAAGGACTAGTGACCAAGTGGAAATTATTTTTTTTTTAAAAAAGGTATTATACATACATACATAGACATATGTATGTTCTAAGCTATGACGCATGGTACCTATACAATAGCATGATGATATTTTTTAAGAAAATTTTATAAAAACTTCGGGAATGTTCGGTTATGTTTTTTGTGCGATTTTATTATGTGTTTTGAGAAAATAAATTATTGGAGAATGTGAAAATTATTTTTTGGTATGTTTGTTTATATTTTAAAAGAGACATTTTTTTAGTATAGCAGTCAAATCAATATTTTTTTGTTAGGTTTTTGGGGTGAAAATGAAATTGTGTGATTTTTTTAATATTAGAATAATAATAATATATATCATGTATATATAATATATATATATATATATTGGAGAATGTATGTTTTGGAGAGAAAATTGGAATATATTTGATTATGTTTCCTTAAAACAATATTATTATGGAGAAATGTAACCAAACACTCCCCACAATTTCAATAAGATAGTCCAATAATATATATCATACAAGTATGTATGTTAGTATATACATAAACATATATATATATATATATATTAGTATAATTAATGATGAGTTACCAAAACGTCAGTGTGAGTATTAAAAAAAAAAAAAGACAAAGTAGCAACTTATACCGATGGTTGTATTACAATTTTAGTAATAATATGATTTGTAAATTGTATGTTTTTGGGGACAAAAAAATGCTTCCTAAAAAGTAATGGAGGTAGGTAAAAGTAGACTCAAGTTATGATTATGATAATTAGCGTAATGGTGTTAATTTGCGTAATTTTGAGATCGTCTAATCAAACAAAAACGAAAGTAAAAAGCAGTAATTTTGACCAAAAGCACGTGAAAAATAACAGGTTGATGATTTCCATGAATTCTTTTCAATGAAGTCGTTTGGTATTTCGATACTAATTCATTAGCACCCGAAGAATGTTCAAAAGTTCGGCTAAAAAGAGTTTCGACTTTTACTTGGGGACGAAAAAATGCCTCCTAAAAAGTAATGGAGGTAGGTAAAAGTAGACTTAAGTTAAGATTCTGATAATTAGCGTAATGGTATAAATTTGCGTGATTTTGAGATCATATAATCAAACAAAAAACGAAAATGAAAAACAGTAATTTTGACCAAAAGCACGTCAAAATAACAAATTGATGATTCCCACGAATTCTTTTCAATGAAGTCATTTGGTATGTCGATGCTAATTCAATCGCACCCGAAGAATGTTCAAGAGTTCGGCTAAGAAGACTTTCGACTTTTACAACCAAACGTAACTCGAAAGTTTGAAACTAAACCATATAACACTATATTTTTTTCTCAAGTAGTTTTAAAATATTTTGCTTTTGGTATGAAACTTTATCTATCCAAAATTCAAACTAACTCAAACTAATTTTCACTTGTAGAATCAAAAACTTCTCAAAATTCATAGGTCAAAAATCACATGCATTGAAGGGAAAGGGGGGTTGGGGCAATCTTGGTGGGCAGTTCACATGTGTTGCCGTGGCCAATGACCTAATACTTGTTTTGAGATTACATATTTCAATGAGTCAGCAGATCTTGCCAGAATCAGCTTTGCTGGTTTTGGATCAGCCTGCCTATTAAAAAGGGTGCTCCACCAGCCCAACGGTTTCACCACCTTCTGTTTAAATGGTTTTGCCATTTCATCACTCTACTCAATAAATATTATTTTTTTTAATAAATCAAATAATGAAAAAGATAGATACAAATATTAAGTCCCAAATGGCCAGTTCTTTTGGCTTTTGGGTGAATTGTAGAAAATATTTTGGGAGAATAGATTTTTGGAAAAAAATCTGGAGAATGTGCTATGTGTCTCTTTTTGTTTTGGAAAAATATGAAAAATGAATTGAGAATGAGTAATTTGTTCTTTTATATTTTGAGAAGAGACAAACTTTATTGTTGATGTCAAATCAATTTTTTTTTTTGGGTTTGTAGGGTGAAAGTGATTTATATATATATATATATATGTAATGATTAAAATTAGGGTGTAGGGTTTTTTGGAATTATTTTGTGAGGATTTTTTGGTATTGAAATTTTGTTTTTTGGAAGAATGATTGGAGAACGTGTATCTATTTTGTAGTTGTTCTGGGAGAATAATTTTTTTTGGAAAAAGTCAAAAGAACATAGCCAAAGAAATTAATATGATGAATATAGTGAATTAATAATCATGGAATCAATAAAGAAGCACTTGATCCATATTAAAGAGAAAATTGTGCTATAAGCCATTAAGAGTATAGGAGAAAAAGTGGTTAATTTAAACCAAGAAATCTTGTTAAAGTTCCTAAAGTTTATGATTCTTTGAAATGTTTTTTATTTTGGATCAAGTTATAGTTTTTTATAATTGTAAGTGGAAAAGAAAAAAGTGGTTTTAGTTGCGAATCGAAGACTCGAATCAATAATACTTCTGTTTTTTAATCTAAAATTTTTATCAATCGCCAGTTGAGTTTTATCTATTTTTAAATACATATAGATTTTGAAAACAAAGGACTAGGATTTTGGTGGCAAATACCATAACCTTATAGCTCGTTTGCTTGGTACGTTTGGATTAGACATGATACGTATGATTAGGATAAATAGTGAATTATTGTATATTATATTTAATGTTTGTTTGTATTTTAAATAACTTGATATTCTATTTTGACTGTTTTTTGATATGATTATCCCATTTAATATCAAAGCAAACAAACGAGCTCTTATAATAATTTATGTATAGTGATTTTGTTGACTATGTTTGTGGGTCGACCTGTAGGCGTAAATTTTTTAATTCGGTCGAATCACAAAAATATGTGTTATTTACGAAATTTCTTATTATTTTCTCATAATGCGAGATTTACTCATAACATTATTTATAATTTCGATGTATGTACGGGGAAAAAAACATAATTATCTCTCTTATAATATGATTAGGTTTTGCAGGTAGAGTACATTATGGGCAAAACGGTCACTGCAGAAATTATGCTTCCAACTAACCATATTCTCTTTATTTGTCCATTATACATAATTAGACATAAAAGCTTGTTCCAAAAGATATAGCATGTGACATTCTATAAATTTAGAAAGCAACAAATCCATGATTAGATTATTGTGTTATAGCATATGATCATGCACATTATGCTAATCAATTTTCTCACATTCCAACTTTGCAAGTCATAAATATAATTAAGGTAATTAGGTCAAATAATTTTTTATTTTAGCTCAAAGTTGAGCAATAATTTATTACAATTTGACCAAATGTGTAAAAAGATTTAAGAAATTAAAGACAAACAAGGCACATGGGCGTGTTGAATTTGTAGATGAGATGAGGAAAAAAAGGGAGACTAAAGGGAAAAAGAAAAAATAAATAAACAATTCTTGGGTTCCCATGTGGGTGGGCTTTTTGGGATGGTTGGGACTTTGAATTATAATATTAAACTATTATTCTAAATAATTATTAAAAAAAATAAATGAATAATTCTTGGGTCCCCATGTGGGTGGGCTTTTGGGGATGGTTGGGGCTTTGAATTATAGAATTGAACTATTATGCTAAATAATTATTAAAAAAATAAATAAATAAATATTTATATATATAGATATAATTATTTAAAAAAAAAAAAAACTATCTTAAATGCCCTTCGTTTTTGGTTTTTGATAAAGCCTATCCATTTGGTGGCACATGGCCTTCAATGCAATTGATGTGACTACATTTATGTGTAAGCATGGATGCATGCATGTTTATGGTACGTTTTGATGTGCTCACGTACGTGAAATATTTACTTTAAATATTATTGGTAATTTTTTTTATAAAAAGATTATAAATTTAAATTTGTGTGTGGTAATAGTTCATGAATTAATTATTTTTATAATAAAAAATTATTATCTTAATTGACATATTAATGAAGATATGATGATGAACTCGTCCAATAAGAATAGTAAATTCAAACTCAACATTCTGTAATAATATGGAAATTTATATGATTAGTGATACGACAAATAAAATATTTAAATATAATTTTATTTTCATTTCTAAAAGTATATTAATTTTTCATCTTTTCAAAATATCGTAAACTGAAAATAAAAATAAAAACACAACCAAACAATCCCTTGAATCTACTAGACTTTTCAATAGCTGAAATTGCAACCATTCAATTGCTCATATTATTACGTATAATTTGATGACTAATTAAATATTATTTTTTTCTTGCACGAATAGTAAAATAAAGGAGCGGATACTAATTTTGCAATCTTGTTAAGTGTGGTTGATGCTAGATTGATTTTGCTTCAAGGTTTTTCTTAAAATTTTGCATTGGAGAATAAAAAGTATGGGTCCGTAATTTAAAAACGCATTTATTTATGAGAAGTAGTTCGAGTGTAAAAATAATTAGATGTCACATTCAGTCAACTTTGAGAATATTTATAGTGTTTGCACTATTTGAGCCCAAATTCATGTTCAATTGAAGAATATTTATCTTAAATTTCTATTTTATTAAGGTGTACTATTCTTAATAATAAAATTACCAAATTAACCTTTAGTCATATTTATTCACGAATAATAATCAAAATAGGTCTAGAGTTGGAAATCCAACATATTTATTTCCTTTGTTATTAATTATATGAGAATTAAATGGGTATATTTTTTGAAAAGGAAATAAATGTTTTGTCCTTTAATTTGCTATATAAGTCTAAATAAAATATATATAATTTGATAATATTTTTTAGTAGTTATGTATAGTTATTGAATATATACTTTTTGAAGAAAAAAATAGAGAAAAAGTGAAAGGCGGAAAATTAACTGCTTTCCTTATACAAAGGCAACAAAGAGTTAGTTGGGATTGGTGGAGAGTAAGGTGCTGCAGCCAAATCCAATTAATCCACAGTTCAGGTGCAGCAGGGTGCACCGTGCACCAATCAAAATTCAAAAATGCAGCATCTATATTATAATTATATTAAAGGTGCTAGTCCTTTTTAATTATATGGCTAAAATATTTTTATTTTTAAATTTTCATAATTATAATTTATGCAGTCACTCTGTCCTTGGTTAATTATTTGAGTGGTTGTAGTAGGGGTGCAATCGAGTTGAATCGAGTTTGGGTAAAATTTTCGAGCTCGAGCTCGATAAATCTAAAATTTTAAGCTTGAGCTCAACTTAACAAAAATTCAAGCTCAACTCTGCTCGATAAGACCTGAATTGACAAATGAATTGTAAAAAAAATGCATGTTTGAACTCAAACTCAAAATAATAAAAAAAAGTAATATAATATATATTTATTAATAAAATAAAAAATAAATTTTAATTATATACTGGCTTGTGAGCCTCGAGCCTAGATACAGACAGTTTGAGATCGACTCGATCGTGAATCGATTTGACTCACTTGCACCCCTAGTTGTACCCTCATTCCGATACGTGTGAGTTTGAAATTCAAACTTGAATGATCCCAGATGCGTGTGTGTGTGTGTGTAAATTTAAAAGAAAAAGAAAATACAGACATCCATTTTATATCCCAGAGCTACCATTTTATCATATTTCATTATTTATGTAATTTAAATAAACATATTTATTAAAAATAAATATTATTACAAATTTATAATATTTTTATTTAGTTTATATTATAAAAGTTTTAAGACACACATAAAGCATGTCAAAATTGTTACTATAAATAAATTCTGAATTGTGAGTAAATATTGGAGGTTGCTCTAGGCAGGAGATGGGTCCTTTATTTAAAAATTATTTATGATTTGATATATATATATATATATTTTTTTTTTGATTTTAGTTGTGGTTGGTTAGGACTTAAGGGCACTAGACCAGTGCCCTATCAAATTCAACTGAACAACCAAATTCAAGGCTTTCTCCTCTGAAATACTTCTCTTTTATTTGCTTTTTGTTTTGGGGTTATTGCATTTGAAATATTGGTTTAAATGCTCTTAATTGTCCTTCATAGCCAACTATTATTATTGCTGGGACAAGTTGAAGAGCAAAAAGTTTCTCAAATTTCAATCATGGTTTAATTGTTCTTCAGCCTCATTGCTTCTCAAAAAGCTACCCTTAAAATTTCACATTTATAGTTTTCACTTTTAATTATTTTTTAATTTTTATATTTATATATGATTCCAAGGAGTCAAATAAATAACTAGAGGCTGTCGATAAGATATCCTCATTTTTTTCACTCATTAATGCTAGTTTTTACTTTGACCTGTTGTTTAATATTCACATTTATATATGATTTCAAGATTGATCATATACTTAGAGGTATAAGCGAATATTAAATGGATTTGATATATTGTTTCTATATTCGTATTCGTTTAACTTTTTGAATGTTTGGATATGGATACAAATTTGACGAATATTTGAAAATAATATCCATCGAATATCGGTCGAATTCAGATGTATTCATATTCAATTATAGTTATTCAGATGCATTCATATTTGATTAAATTTATCCATATTCAAATTAATTTTTTTTATATTCATATTCGATGATAATTATTTAAATATCTATTTACCAGTATCCAAATACGTAAATTTATGAACTTATAACAAATACACATTTTAATTAATAGAAAGAATTATACAATTTCATAAAAAAGAAAACAATCAAACAAATAGCATAAATTTTAATTAATTGTTCACATTGTAATTGATTATAGTATTAATTAATAATAATAATGGTATTTAAGTATATTAATTATAAAGTCAACAACCAATAATTATTTTGATTAACTTTATCCTCAAATTTTTTCTCTATATTACAATATTTTTTTAAATTTATTCTTTTTTCTTCTCAATTCTTCAATTATAATTTACATATATATATACATATACATATACATATATAGATTATGAGATTTTTATTAAAAAATATAAATAATATATTATTTAATAAATATATATTCGGACCGGATATTAAACAAATTAAATACGCATTTACCATATTCGTATCCATTTATAATCGGATATTTACTAATCAAATACGGATAATATCCGCTTTAAATAGATGTAGATAAATTTTTTATAAATAGATATGAATGCGAACGGTAAATAAATTTTTAAATATTCATTTACAGCCCTACATATACATGAGGAGTTAAGATTCGAAGAAATTTATAACATATCCTCATTTTTTCACACGATACTAGATTTCAATTTTAACTATTGTCTGACTTTCATATTTATATATGATTTCAAGTTTGATCTAATATTTGATAAGTCAAACATTCAAATCATTCAACATGTTCTCCTTTCTGACTCATTGATGCTTGTTTTTACTTTTAACTGTTGTATAATTTTCACACTTGTACATGATTTCAAGATTAATCCTAAATTCAAAAAGTCAAGAATTCGAAGCAAATTATAAGTTGTTCCCTTCTTTTTATTGTTGATGCACCTTTTTATAAAAAATAGAACGATATATGAGCTTTTATGTTTGGCAACAAATATACCTACTATTGTATAGTCAATCTTGGAAACCAATTGATACATATTTTTTCCCAAATTCTTCAATTTGGAGAATTTTTATAATACCTAAATTTTCATCACATTGAAAGAGGAGAGAATTCAAGTTAATTTATAAATCTTTTTTATTTTTGATTTTTTATTCGTTGAAGTATATAAAACATATAAATTAAAAGGTCTTTCCATTCTCTTAATAAATAAAAACATAAAAGATTTATTTTTTTTTCATAAAAAAAAGGCATTAATTAGGGTGAAATAATTACGGGCCCCCTGCCCTTCGTGATGCTCTTGACAGTAGCCCTCCTTCCCACCATAAGTAGCCCCTCCTTCCTCCCGCTTTCTCATTCGCCCCCAGACCGCAAACCCTTCACTTTATCTCGCTCTCTCTCTCTTTAGCCTCAGCTTTAGGAATTCAAATCCACAGTCGAGAGAGTGAGAAGAAGCAAAAATGGCAGTTGCAATGAAATTGCTCCTCAGCATTGCCTGTGTCCTCTGCTTTTTGACATCCGTGCATGCCCGAATCCCCGGCGCCTACGCCGGAGGCCAGTGGCAATCCGCCCACGCCACCTTCTATGGCGGCAGCGACGCCTCCGGAACCATGGGTACCCACCCATTCCCCCTCTTTTGATGCTAGAATTCACGCGAAAGCTCTGTTTCTAAAACCACTGGGCTTTTTGTTTTATGTCTTCTTTCCACAGGTGGTGCTTGTGGATACGGAAATCTATACAGCCAAGGCTACGGCGTAAACACAGCCGCACTAAGCACAGCACTATTCAACGATGGACTGAGCTGTGGGGCCTGTTTCGAGATCAAGTGCGACGAGGCGCAGGACGCCAAGTGGTGCAACCCGGGCAACCCATCCATTCTGGTCACCGCCACTAATTTCTGCCCGCCGAACTACGCTCTTCCCAATGACAATGGCGGCTGGTGCAACCCACCTCGACCACATTTCGATCTCGCCATGCCTATGTTCCTTAAGATCGCCCAGTATCGCGCCGGCATCGTCCCCGTCAACTTCCGCCGGTAAAAATTCCACACTCCACCCTCTTCATTAACACTTGTTAAATGCGCTTATTCTAACCATAATCTTTAATACTTCTTACTTTGCTGCTGATGGGTTCCCCGGTAATGGTGACAGAATCGTGAGGCCATAATCGTTGCCCAGTCTGTAGAACTTCGTCAGTCACTCTTTTGGACAGAAACATCCTTCCCCGCAGTAATACTTCATAACAAGATTCCATCAAAATTTTACGTTTCTTTAGGGCATTTTGGTCAAAAAATAATTCCGAGTTTTCAATTATTTTCTGTAAATTTTTTGGTGCTATTTGCGAGAATCTGCTGAGGTTTGGTGTCGTTTAACTAACAGAATCCCAGCCTTCCGCTTTTCGTTGCTTTTTTATTTTACTTTTAGGTTGTTTGACAATGTGAATAGACCTCTTTAGCCCCTAGTATACCTGGAAACTGTGGGCAATCATGTCCTTTTACTACAATCGCCGCGTACTTTAAAATAGGTTAGGTCCACTGCACCACCCGTAAAAGTTAATTGTCCTTTAGCCTTCATTGGGCCAACCAACTTGTTGTACAATTACCTCATTCCCTCATTTTATCAGCCCATTGGGCTACTGTTCCCTGGGCATTATAGTCATTTAAGCAACCTCAATAAATGATGGTTCCCAATTTCTTTTTTATCTTTTGAAATTTTTTTAAAACATATATATATTTTTATTTTTATTTATACACAGAACTTTAAAAAAATTAGATGATGATGGGTTCAAGACCGGGATACTCAAATTAAATTTGAAACATTTCCATTCCAAATTAAAGAAAAAACTTTAAATTATATATTTAATTTTATTTTTTTAACATACGACCTCACATTTTTGTAAGATTAACGTTATCGGTCGAAATAACCATTCAATGAGTTTAAAGTCTATAAAATTATCAACTATTTAATTCCTATCTCTGAGTTATATTAATTATTAATTAAATACAAAATGATATAAAATACATGAAATTTCTTTTAGAATTATTGAATGTTTATTGCATTTGCATTTTGATTCCCATTTTTTTTTTCTTTTATTTTTTGTTTTGCAGGGTGCCCTGCAGAAAGCAAGGAGGGATAAGATTCACGATCAACGGCTTCCGCTACTTCAACCTAGTTCTGATCACCAACGTCGCGGGTGCAGGAGACATCGTGCGCGTGAGCATCAAAGGCACAAACACACAGTGGATGCCCATGAGCCGCAACTGGGGGCAAAATTGGCAATCCAATGCCGTCCTCGCAGGGCAGGCCTTGTCCTTCAGAGTCACCGGCAGTGATCGTCGGACATCAACATCGTGGAACGCGGCGCCAGCTAATTGGCAGTTCGGCCAGACATTCATGGGCAAAAATTTCAGGGTGTAGAGTGAAATTTCCCCCACAATTTTTCTCTCTTTTTTCCTGGGAAAGAAATTGAAGCAGTGGGGAGTTAATTCGAAGTAGAATAGGAAAAAATTTGCTATAGGATTAGAGAAAAGTATGCATTATATGTGGGCCTTTTTTAACCTTTGATTTTCCTCTTCCGAGTTTGGGATGGGGTTCACTACATTTTACGCTTTTTCCAGGCGCTGGTAAAGGTAAGTGAAGAAAGCCAGCAATGGATGAAAACGTGTGGGAGGTGAAGCGGCTGCAGACATGGATAGATGTAGCCCGCAGCTTCAAATTATATATATATATATATATATATAATGTAGTGTTTTAAAAATATTATTATCTATATGTTGTGGAGAAAATGTTTTGCTTTCTCTGGAATTGTGTTTGTATTTGTAATGGAGCTTACATGTTAAGGTAATATGGTTTGACAAAACATAAACTTGGGCCTTGATTGGTTTCAGTGTCTTAAAAATAAATGTTATAGAATGAAATTTAGGCTTAAGTCACCCCAAAAGCTATATGAATATGTGAGAATTGTTGAAAATTACATATAGAGACCACAATTTATTTATTTCATCAATGTGGGATACTAACACACCATGTACATTGTGTGGGATACTAATTTGGGTAATTTAATATCAGGAATGAGTGGTTGAATGGAACTTGGGTCAACTCGTCCAAAAGCAAGTTCAAAATGTGAGAATTGTCCAAAATTATATATGGATATCACAATTTATTTATTTTACCGATATGAGAAATTAACACACCGAGTTGAAACAACCTTGTACTTTCTTTAAAATCACTTTCAAAATAACATATTTTCCAAAATATCCTCTCACAATGTATTTATAATGTAACAAATCAATCATTATATATACACACATGTAATCAATTAATCACTATATATGCTGATATGTACACACCATTAATTCAATAAAAATTTGACTTATGTTACATCTACCATAAATTTTTTCTTCTTTCAAAATATTTCCAAATAAATCACTTCATTTGAAAAACATTCTTCAACAATCCAAACAAGCATAATATTCCATTATTCCTTAACTCAACTACCAAAATAAATTCTCCCCAGAAACATTTTTCTCAAAACAACTAAACCAACCCTCAGATTTGTGGGTTGATCCTACAATCTACTTTGGGCAAGAAAAGATTTCTTGGCCTGGAAACCCCAACAATCTCCAGTGAGCCAGTCCAATTTCCATGTACGTATTTCAGACATGATTCTCGATCTATAGCAGCTTTTAAGAATGGCAGAATAACACCCGAAAGTTGACTTCGGAATTGTCCATTTTTTATTTTTTTATTTTTTTTTGTTGGGGTGGTGGGGGTGGTGAGGGGACCTCCAATCAGACTTAAGTACCCACGGTCTCGAACCCACCCTCGATTTAGGGCTAGAATTGGTGCAACCATAGTTGTTTCGTCCCCCAAGTTGCTCCTGCTTGAGTTATAAACCTGCGCAACTAGACTAGATGATTTTGAATTATTAGTGTTTCTGCACATTTGAACTAATTTTAGACTCATGTCAGGACCTGAATCAAGTCTTCTTGGATCTATATTCAAGTATTCTTGATTTGCTTTAGACAACCTAATTATTATTGATAAATTTATGAAAGAACAGGATTTACTAATTTATTCTTCACTATTATACAAAATCTTATCCCTTAGTATTGGACCGGAGTTTTGATTTAATTTATAAATTACCCTCCTCCCTCGTGGAGCTGAGCCAAGCCGAGCCAAGCCAAGCCTTCCATATTGGTAGAATTTGTGTATAAAATGACAACATTGTGTAGAAACATGACCTTTTCCTACTTCCTCGTCTTCTAATGATATTAAATCTTGTCCATTTGCAGAGTTAAAGCCCTGAGTCACCCTTTCCACAAGAACAATATCCCCTACTTCGTGTGCTTATGAAACATCTTTTAAATTGAACTTTTCTTATTTGTTGAGTGGTCTATAGTCCAATAACATAAGACTCCCTTATTATGTGGGAAATCAAGAGTTCGAATGCATATAAACTCTGATATATATAAAAAATAATAATAATAAAATAAACTTTTCATATTTGACGACAGATTTACCAAGACTGAAAACTAGACACACACACATATGATTACAACAAGAATTCTTCAAACCAATAAGCAAAATACTAAACATCTTCTTGATTCAATTTTTTTCCGTTTTGACAAAATTACACTTCCCACATCGCCAAAATAGAGCGCAAAGATACTAGAACATATTACAGATAGCATAAAAACTGTCAACCGGAAAGCAGCTCATAGCTTGACAGAACACAATACATGGATTACCAAAAAAAGAAGGGAAAAAAGCTGTACAAGCTTCAGCATATATAGATCAACTACAGATAACTTCTACTGCACCTGAGAAAATAAGTTGGCCATTAAACCACGGAAGCTCGTTCTTTAACGGAGGCTAAAGGTCTGGGGTAAGCCGTTGCTCTATGCGTATCTTTAGCACTGCTCCTGCGGGACTTAGTTCCCTTCTTCATTTGGCTATGGCTATGTTTATTTAACCGGTGATGCTTTGGATCGTTTCTTGAAGTGTCCTTCGAGTCCTGGAGCTGCTCCAAAGCCGTCACCACCTCATCCATAGTCGGCCTTGATCTGGGGTCCATGGATAGGCATTGTAGAGCAAGACTAGCAGCCTTCAAAGCTTGGCCCTGCGAATACTGGCCTTCAAGACGGGCATCTAAAACACTGAAGATTCTACGTTTGTTGGTCAGGTAAGGCTTTGCCCACTCAACCAGATTATGTTCCCCTGTTGGGCGATTCTTGTCTATCGCTTTCTTACCAGACAAAATCTCTAAAAGAACAACACCAAAGCTGTATACATCGCTCTTGGCAGTTAAATGGCCTTGCCAAGAACAAGAATTGGTTTGTTAGGACAACAATTATTGTCAGCAAAATGTAATCATGTCGCTTAATGAACTTACGGTGGAATTAAATGTCCTCCATACCTGTGGACAGATACTCAGGAGCAGCATATCCATAAGTTCCCATGACTCTAGTGGAGACATGACTATTATCACCGGTTGGCCCGTCCCTGGCCAACCCAAAATCAGAAAGTTTGGCATTGTAGTTCTGTAAAATAAGATGCGGCAAGAAGCATAACGAGAATCAAATAATCAACTGGAAGTCACCGAGAAATGAATATAAACTGTTATTTACACCGTGAAAGGGTAAAGCAAGGGCAGCATAGCATGATATGCTTCTGAGAATACATACCGAATCAAGCAGAATATTAGAAGTCTTGAAGTCCCGATATATTACTTTTGCTTCACTACTGTGAAGAAAGGCAAGCCCCCTTGCAGCACCAAGAGCAATTTTCATTCTTAGGCTCCAGGAAAGTGGCTGGAAGTAAGAACCTCCTAGTTCAACATGAAATCAATCCATCAAAAGTAGATTCTCAGGTAGGTATAATTTCTACTTTTCTAGAGCAGACAGAGATCATGTTATCTAGGGCTATCATTAGCCGGTAATGCTGAACTCACTCCTGAATAGATGATTCTCCATGCTGCCTTTTGGCATGAACTCATAGACCAGAAGTCTGTGGTCATCCTCTAAGCAGTAACCAATCAATTTTACAAGATTAGGATGTCGCAGCTGCCCTAGATAGTTGATTTCAGCCTGTTAACCCAAAAGAAGCACATTGATGAAAAGGTGAAACAACACAAGCAGCCGGTCTAAGTATGTTCTGCAGCCCATCTAAACAATACAAATGTTTAGAAAACACAATATCCCCTGTTGTCTCATAAAGGAAATGCTTTAATCAGGCACGTGTATGATAATTGCCTCACATAAATAGATTCGGAGATAAACTAATGACAAAAATCCCTAACCAAATCTATAAAAGAGTAGCAATCTTCCACGCTGTGATGCGTTTTACTAACTGCACATGCACACAGATCAAGTTCAAACAACAAAACTGACTGCCCATCCAGTAAAACAAAGTTTGAAGATGTGAAAAAGTTTTACATACCAACCATTCCTTGTGTCCCTGCCATCCCTCTTGGTTTAGCCTCTTAACAGCTACTACCATACCGGACCCAGCCTTTGATGCTGCTAGTGAATGTTCATCAATCCAGCCTTTGAAAACAGAACCAAAACCACCTTCCCCTATTACACTGTCCGGACGGAAGTTTCTTGTGGCTGCCTTAAGATCACTGAATGGGAAGCTTTTCAGGTTTGAGGACTGCAATATTTCATCTTCACTTCGAGGAGTTGGGGGTACAGATGCTGAAGAAGTCTTGCTGCTTGAATTACTTAACTCAGTCCCATTTCCACTGACCATTTTTGACGAAGTCACAACTACATCTATAATCCAGCAGGGGTCAAGAATTAAGAGCAGTCCATGAGATTATTGGCAAACCCTTTCAGAAAACTATTGAAACGAATGGTATATTATTAAGAATAAGATCTTCAAGCACGAAGGCACATGCAAAAGATAAGTTGGGGGGAGACATTTATTTACAATTGATATGATTTAATGCTGTTGTATGCTAGAAACTGGTTGCCTACAAGAAGAGAGAATCGCAGTACAGGATCAGCCTCAAAACATCCATAATAATAATAATTAAAAATACTCCAGAAACCTTGAATATCAATTTGTGGATGTGGCTTCGGTAAAATATTATGGCAAAAAGCAAACACACTACTGGATGGTATATAATATGGAATCAACAGACTAAACAAGTGCTAAATCCATGTAAACTAATACAAACAAAGGGCTCCACAGGGGCTGCCTCAAATTTTAGTGCAATCAACAGATATGAAACGAGGAAAATAAAAAAAAAGGTACCAATTTGCCATTGGTTAGAAACCCCACAGCTAAAAATCTAAAACATCTTTAGTGAAAAGGGAAAGGGATATTACTTCAAACTTATTATTCATTTCTCAGAAAAAAAGAAGGTTTCATTCTCTTCACTTCAAATAAATAAGGTGAAAGATGAGCAAGAATGTACCTGTACCAGTATGAAAAGAGCTCTCAGCTTTTATCTGGTTGCTCAAGCAAATCCCCATCAAAATCCCTAGAAACCCTCCGAAAAATAGAACTCAATTTTCTGTTATAGCTCCAGGAAAAAAACAGCTCACAAATTCAACCCAAGCCTCAAGAATTCTCTTTTTTTCTTTTCCCTTCAAATAGATGCACAAATTACAAACAACTAGCTCAGCTCAGAGGCCTGAATCAAGAACAGAAACTTCATTACCATGCCCAGATCTAATGTGAACCCTCTGAATTTCTTGTTTTTCTATATCTTCAAATTAGGTGTTAACCGCCAACCATACCGAATACCGCCCGCCTCTCTCCTTGCAAGTCTCTCTTCAAAGTTTAAACCGGATGTTCTTGATTAAAAGATGAGCAAAATCAGCGAAGAGATGCAGTCTTGATAAAGAAAAATTGGCTTTTCCTACACGGGAGCTCGAGGGTTGGTGGAACTTATTCTTCCAAGTCTTCTTGCTTTTGGGGTTCATATAAAGTAGACTTCTTCGAACCTCTGTAGTAAACAAGATTGACTCGCTTGTTGTCCTTTCTAGGAGAGACAAAAAATTGATAAAGGTCGATGATAAAGCATAAAAGTAAAATTCAACTATTTTATTATTGACTGCTTCGGTGTTGGATTTGGATTCTAATCTCCCTTAGGATGCTAGATTCTTGATCACTAGTCAAAAAGCTTAGAGGATGTTTGGTTATGATGATTTTATTATATATTTATTATGTATTTTTGGAGAATAAATTATTGAAAAATGTGAAAGTTATTTTTTGATATGTTTATTTATGTTTTGGGGAATGCATATTTTACTGTAGTAATCAAATCAATATTTTTTTGTTCGATTTTTTGGGTGAAAAAAAATTTAAGTGATTATTTTAATATTAGAATAATAATAAAATATATATATATAATATTATGTATATATTGAAAAATATGTACTTTAAAGGGAAAATAATAATATATTTAATTATATTTTTCTTCCAAAACAATGTTGTTCTTAAAAACATAACCAAACATTTTCTTAAACTCTACTTTTTAAAGATTTGGAATTAGAATAGTCATTAGAGAAAGGTTATTGTTAGTAGTCAACGTTTTGCCCTCTTTTTATTCCATCCGATCCCATTTTCAAATAAGTTAATCATGAGAATCTAAAAAGTAGTCGTGTTCTAATCAATACGTTCGAACACTATATTGTATATGTCTATTTATTTTATTTTGTTCTGTAATAACTCTTTTAGTTACATCATATAATTGATGTAAACTTTAAATGAAATAAAATAATAAGTCCCAAAGGCAAATGTAATATTACATCCCATACCAAATAGCCAAGCACATGCATGTATGTAGTTAACATTGGAAATACTGATTTTCACACTTGAATTCCCCCACTTACCATTACGGGTGATGGTCGAGTGGATCCAAACTTACTTTCAAGTGATTTGGTAAGTTTACATTCTACATTTGAATTTCCTCTATGCATTCATCACAAATTTTTGGTAGTTGTGTGCTCTTCAGCTTAGGTGTGGACCAATGCTAATTTTTGTAGACTTTACTTGACCCTTGGTGATACTACGCTGACGGGACCGTGCTTGCGCCGGGTTGCTCAAGTGTCTGACATGTTTACAATCAAACACGAAAGCCTGAACATAGTGTAGCAGAAGGAGGCAAGGTCGCCACTACTGCTTCCTTCATTTTCTTTTATCAAAAACCAATGTTGGTTTTTGTAGACTTTACTTGACCTTTGGTGATACTATGCTGACGGAACCGTTCTTGCACCGGGTTGCTCAAGTGTCTGATATGTTTACGATCAAACACGAAGCCTGAACATAGTGTAGCAGGAGGAGGCAAGGTCGCCACTACTGCTTCCTTCATTTTCTTTTATCAAAAACCAATGTTGGTTTTTGTAGACTTTACTTGACCTTTGGTGATACTATGCTGACGGAACCGTTCTTGCACCGGGTTGCTCAAGTGTCTGATATGTTTACGATCAAACACGAAGCCTGAACATAGTGTAGCAGGAGGAGGCAACGTCGCCACTACTACTTCCTTTATTTTCTTTTATCGAAAAATAAAAAATAAAAAATCCCTCATTTTGGATCATCTATTTCATTTCCTATTCAAATGTGATGTATATATGCCAAATATATTTTATTATCAATTAATTATTTTTATAATAAAATATTTAATACACGTATCATATATTTATATAATATAATAAAAGATATAAAATATATTAAAATAAAATATCTGAACTGGAATTTCGTGTTATTCTTTAATTCATAGGACGACATGTGACGAGTTGGAGGCATGACAGTGCCAATTGCATTAAAGTCTGCATTTATTACATTGTTGGTTTTAAAATTGATGCATTGATGAGATGCACAGCTGCTTTGTGAGACCAATTTCTCTCCATTATGAGGGCATCACCATGCCAACTTCTAAGACATGATCTTCAACTTTCTTAACCTTCTGGCCCTTAAATTTGTTTGATACGATGGAAGCACAGATAATCATTTTGAAAAAGTATAGAAAAGTTGTATTGATTCATTAGTTATGGACCAACAAATTAAGACATATAGGTCATATGATATGTTTAAAAGTAAAATTAATTTTTATACTTTAATCAATAATTATTGAATAGATTGTAGTCCAGTAGCATCAGTTTCCCCTATTATGTATGAGGGGTCTAGAGTTCGAACTCGAATGTGTTCCTTTGTGCATTTTATGTGTGCATCTAGTTGTGAAGTTTGTACTTCCATTTATTTAATTTGATACTTGGATTTTATTGAAAATGATAGTCTTATTGATTTGATACTTTGATTCTATTGACTTGTTGTGAGGATAATTTTCGTTATTCGTAATATTCTCTAAATAAATAGTGATTATCTAATCATATATAAGTAGTCTTGACTATTATATGTTGGAGTTTTATTCAGTATTTTCATAATTTAATATTAAACAATTATTGTATTATAAATCGTGTTTATGAGTCTTCGGTGCTAAAGGAATATTTTGATTAGTCCAATTATAATAATATATGAAATTATACCATATAAATAAACATGCTTTTAAGTTCGATTGAGCTCCAATCCTCAGGGTATTGTAAATAGTTATGCTGAATGAGAGATATATTAATTGATCACCTCAAGTTAACTGCTTACTATGATCGTATTTACATGTTATTGTTGTAAAAATTCTTATATAGTTATTACAAAAATTCAAATTAAATTAGATTTTTAAAGAAACATGATGATGTAAAAAATTTATCGACTCACTATAGCGATCAAACCACCTTTTTTTTTTTTTTTTTTTTTTTTTTTTGGGAAAAAGAACACACACACAAAGAATAATAATTATTTTGTATTGTAATGTTGATTGTTAAAACTTTGGGACTTGGGCTTGTTATTGGGTCTTTGAAATCCAAGAAATTGGGCTGACAAGCCCAAAAGTCTATTTTTGCCTTAATAGGACTCATTTGTAGATTTCTAGCTCAAAATTGGGCCAAAACCCACCACACAGTTAATCACCAAGGGCCCGTTTGATTTTATTTCCATAGTCACTTTTTCCATTTTTTACTATTCCAGAAATTAAATCCATTACTTTTTAAAAAATTTCACCCAATGTTATTTTTATTTTTATTTTTATTTTTATTTTCAAAATATATTCTCTAATAATCTATATATATTTTTCCAATAACATATATATATATTTTCTCTCTATTCCATTATTTCTATATCTCTTCACCTGTAACCTATTAAAACTAGCATAATTATTACATTTCCAATATTTTATCCAAATAAATACTCATTTTCAATTCATTTCTACTAACTAACTTTTCAAATTTTAGAATGATGAAAATAGAAATAAAGCCAAACAACCCCCAAATCTCTCTCTCTCTCTCTCACACACACACACACATCGATAAGCGCACCTATAACATTTCAATTCGAATTCAAATATCACACGTATAAATGTAAGGATGATATCATTCGATTAATTGATCAATAATACCATGAAATATAAAGATGCACTAACACATTTTAATAAAAAGAAAACAAGAATATGCCCATGATTAAAATATAAACTAATCATATTATAAGAGTGTAAGTTTGTTTTATTCTTAATTGGCTTTATTATTATCATTTTTTTTGGGGGGGGGGGGGAGATGTTTACGTAATTGATTTTAATTTCATTCAATTAGATATGAACTAGAGTTTGTCAAGGTATGCCATATTGAAATTAAAATAAAAATAAAAAATTTGTCTACCGGCTTGTAGATAGTAACATCAATTTTCCTTATTATGTAGGAGGTATTGAATTCAAATTTAAATAAGTTTCTTTGTACTTCTTATGCGCATCTAATTATGCAATTTATATTTTAATTTATTTGATTTGATAATAAAATATTAATAACTTATTAAAAAATCAAACTTCATCATTTATAATATTATTTTAAAAAAATAAACAAACAAACAGACAAAGTAAAATTTTAAAACCCTCCCATTTCCACATCACAGATCCCCATAAAACGTGCAGTCTGAGCTTGTACCTCATGTGTTCATTTGAAATAAATCCCTACACTTGTCATACAATTTTTTACTATTTCACCAACACATGTGCTCTTCAAGTACACTTCTGTTTTGATTTTTGAAACATAGAGAATCCACCACGCCTGTCCTGCCTTTCATTTTATCACGCGTATTCAAGCTAAAAATTGTTAAACACAGCTAAATAAAAGGTTGAGGAAGAAGAAGTCAAATTTATTTTTACCTCTAAGAGATAAAGTTTAAGTGGTAAAGTTTATTTTGAATTATTTTACTAATAAGCAAAGTTCAATTTTGCTTATTCTATTAAGAAAAACATATAAAATTGTGTAGAAATTGTGGTGTATATATATATGTGTGTGTGTGTGTGTGTAGTATGTATTTGTAAGAACAATTATAGAGAGAGATGGAATGAGAGAATATAGCATAAGACGGCCACAATTTTGTTACAAAAATTGTGAAGAGTTAGCCACAATTAATTTAAATTGTAAGAAGTGATAGCCACAAAAGTATGTGTAATTTTGCAAGGAAAGTACCAAGAAATTCATTTATTGAAGTGAGGGATTTTGTATTAGCCTCTAATTCAGCTACAGAAAGAATTTTTATATTACCCATTATTTTTATAGTAGAAGTCTATTTTATTCGTGTCTATATTTCTAATCCTACAAATTCTTGACTTATTTTCTTTTGTTATTTTTCTTCATGTTATGTTTACACAAAGAGGAATATTTGATTATACTAATCTGTTGCGGTATTTATTATTGTGTGTATCTCCCAACAAGATAATGTATTATAAATATCAATATTTTATTTTATAATATTTATATTACTACATTATTAATTCGAGTTAATTTATACGTTGCTCTTTCATTTACATTAATTAATATATTTTTTTCATAAGAATATGCTGATGAAATATTAACCAATAGAGTTGAGCTTTCACGTTTAGCGAGAATTATGCATCATCAAACGAGGACGACTCCTACCAGTTGGCACCATCGTCGACAACTCCTACCAAGCTCTTAAATGGAAATGCATAATAATAATAAGTTTTATTTCATATATATTAAAAAAGTCGAGATATTTGAGTTATTTTACGAGTTCTTCTTCCTTTTTTACCCATCAAAATATTTGCATGATATTATCTCATTGAAATGAGTTTTTCATGTCTAACAATGAACTTGAATATAAGTGTTGTTCCACGATTCAAAATCTATTAATTAAATATCTCAAGTGGATAACATTTTTTTAACTTATTTAGGGAATGTTTTGTTATGTTTTCCCAAATCAACAAATATATCCTGATTTTTTCTTCAAAACACATATTTTTTAATATATACATATATATTTATTATATACATTATATATATTTTATTATTATAATATTAAAAAAATCATTCAATTCCATTTTCATCCAAAAAATTCACTGAAAAAACATTAATTTAACTGCGACATTAAAGAGAGAGAGAGAGAGAGAGAAGAAGAAGAAGAAGTCTCATCCAAAATATAAACAAACATACAAAAAAATAACTTTCAATTTTTTCAACAATTCACTCTCTTAAAACACATAATAAATATATAATAAAATCACATAAAAAAACATAATCAAACGTTCCCTTAACTTTTTGCATGCATAGAGCCCTTACACCAATGGGATTCAACCAACAACTTAGGGCCCGTTTGGTTTCATTTTTTGGAGCCATTTTCATTTTTTAGTGAAAAATACATAGTAGAAAGTTAGCTAATAAAAGTATTTTTGAAAATGAATTGTATTTGGATGAGTTGTTTAAAATTATAAGTTTATACATATATGAAAATGAATTGTATTTGGATGTTGGATTTTTTATATTAAAAGGAAGAAATAATTTGAATTTAAATTGATGATGTGATATGTATTTATTTAAAAAATAATATAAAATAATATTTTTGTGGTGAATGATTGTTGAAAAATATTGGGAAGAAAAAAAAAAGATATATGTAGTAATAGGGGTTGAAATAAGGTGAAAATAGAGAGAGAATATATAAAAGAATTTTTTGGAAATGAAAATATTTGAGAAAATAATGTAGATAGTGATAATTTTTATTTTTTATTTTGAAAATAAAAATAAAAATGAGTGTTGAAAATGAAACCAAACGGGCAGATATGGTAAAAACAAAAGCTAAATTAGGAGTGCCCCTAGTAATAATTCAGTGCAACCACAAAAATCAGAAGATTTTTCAGATGGGCAGAGTTGGGAGTGGGGTAGTCTTAGGAAAGAGAGGATCAGATTTTAGATGAGGATTTCCCTAAATTTTACAATACATTTGATATGTCTACATCAACAATTCTCATTTCCAAACATACCCTCCACCCCTTACAACATCCCAGATCCCAACAGATTCAAGCTCTGCTTAGTTTTATTTTTTTCAAGATATTTTCTATTTACAGAAATATAATTTTATTATTATTATTATTTGGGTATTGAGATATCCTTTAAAATTCTAATTTCTTCATTTTTCATTGCCTTGGTTAAAACATTTCACCAAATGGGTTAAAACTTCCTTTAAAATCTTAAACTCTTTCATATATGTATCTCAATTAATTATATACATAAAAATATTAATAGAAAATCGTATTCACATTCTTCCAATCAGACAAAACAATTTTAATTTAAGATACACTTACTTCGTTGGAATAATTATAAAAATTATTTATTGAGAGTCAAATACACTTCATATATATACATCAAATTGAAATAAAATATAAAATGGATAATGAAATATACGATTTAGATGATACTTATAGCTCATACATCACATATGATATGGAAGAAAGAGAGAAACTTAGTTGGCGTTATCTTCTGGAAGATATTCCACACGAGAAAAATATTTCATTATTGTCAATTAGATAATAAGTTTATTCTTTTAGATTATTTTCTTTTTAAATAAATATTAGATTTTAAATTGTATTATTTTGTAAAAGTTAGATATTATTTTACATTATTTTTTAGATAATTATGTGTTATTTTACATTATTTTTAGGATATTAAAATCTTAGAGATAAACATAGATTTTTTATATCTATATCCTTCAAAGAACTATGATTCTTTGAGAGGCCTATAAATAGGTTCATATATATAGTTTGTCACACATAACTTGAGCAATAGATTTCTTTAATTTTCTCTCTACAATAAAGTTCTTTTACTTTGTTTTTGAAACTTATCGTGTACATACTTTATTTTATTCAAGTTATTCGTGCAATACCCTGATTTTCTTTTCTTTTTCTTTCATCCCAGATTTTACCCACTGCATCAACATCAATAAAAATAAACGCGCACAATTTATCTGATATTAAAACAAAATTAAAAATATCATTCAACATAAAATAATCTCTACTCAATTCTCAAAATAAAATCAAATAAATTCATATTATCCCACCCAATCCCCAAAATTCATTTTTCAAATCTTTATTTCACCAAAAAAAAAAAAAAGAACACTCAAATTAAAACGAAGACAACCTTATTTGTCCTTGACCACAAATCCCAAACAACAGATAGCTGCAGCGCTTAACCATCAGGCTACACATTAGTCTATTAATTCCCCATTACTACAAATCTATATCGCAGTTTTTACGAGGAACAGAACTGAACACAAAATCCTGCAGAAATTCTGCTGTCTTTAGTGATAAATCTTACAGGTTTTTTATGTTTGAAACATGACAAATATATGTTACAGTCCATCGAAATACTAAGTTGACCAAAAAGTATGTATACCAAAAAAATTACATGCCGTCATCAGTAGTTCATTACGGGGAAATGGGACTAAAAATCTTAGTACAAATCACAAAATTGTTTTGTCTGAACGACTGATTCATTAGAATTAGCAACTGGAATTTTGGGAAGAGGGTTCGAAGCTTTTATCATGCAACGTCACTCAATATTCAAGAAAAGAGAATTTATTACTTTGTAAGGGGACGTTTGGTTTTGTTTTTAGGAGGTATTTTTATTTTTTTGATCCAAAAAAATAGTGAAAAATTAGTTATAAGTTTGTTTTTTAAAATAAAATATCATTTGGATATTTTATTTAAAATGAAATGATTATTTGGGTTGAAAATGAGTTGTTTTTGGATATTGTAGTGCTTTAGGAGAAAAATAAAGTGTGAAAATGATGAGAGAGTGTAAAAATGTGTTTGAGAAAATGTATTGAGAATGAAAATATCTGTGAAAATAAAGATGAAGTTGATGACTTTTTATTTTCATTTTCATGAAAAAATGAAAATGGATTTTGAAAACAAAACCAAACGGAAACTAAAAGAACAGAAAATATATATAAGATAATTAATTTGTGCGTCTGTGTTAAATGAACAAAAGGAGAAAAAGTAAAGCAAAAGAGTATGTAAGTTTCCCTTTGGATATGTAAAGTCCATTTTTATTTTCATGTATTTTTAAAAGTTAAAATGGTAGTTATGATTTGAAAATGAGAAATGATTTATATTTGGATGTTTTGTTGAAAAGTAATGATTAGAGTATATATAGAGTTGAAAAATTAGTTGATTTATATATTTTTTAATATATATGTATATTATATTAATTTTAAAATAATAGTGGACATTGTATATCAAATCAAATTTAAATTTGACCAATACGGTAGTAGGATGATATGATATTTATTGAAAAGAGTTGAAAATAAAAATAAAGAATATTTTGAGTGAAAATAGTTTAAAAGTTGATAATCTTTTATTTTTTAATTGTGTTGAAAATAAAAATGGGAGGTGAAAACAAAAACACTCGAGCTCTAAAATTTATTCATGGCTTTCTTTTTTTCTTTTCTCCTATGATCCGTTTGTTTGTGTTTTTAAATTCATTTTCATTATTTGATAATGAATTATCAACAACTTTTAATTATTTTCACCAAAATTTCAACTTATTTTTATTTTAGAAAGTTTTATCCAATAACACATATATTTTCTTTCTATTTTCATTACTACTATATCTTATTATCCACAACCTATTAAAATCTAACTATATAATCATTACTTTTCTAATAACTTAAACTCATTTTTAATTTATTTTATCTAATAATCTTTTTAAATTTTAAAAATATAAAAAACAAAAAATGAAAATGAAAACATAACCAAAAGGACTCTTAATTACCTGCATCTACGTATAAAGATTTAGGTTAACATAGGCTTCGTTTGGTGATGTTTTTCCAAACAATATTGGTTTGGGAAAATATAACAAAACATGTCTTCATTTTTCCTCAAAAACACACACTATCCAATATATATATATATATATATATATTATATTTTATTATTATTATTCTAACATTAAAAAAATTACTCAATTTCATTTTTACCAAAAAAATCAAACAAAAAAGTATTGATTTGACTGTTACATTAAAAAATGTATCCCCTAAAATATAAACTAACATATCAAAAAATAATTTTCACATTATTCAATAATTCATTATCTCAAAATACATAATAAACACATCATAAAATTAAACAAAAAACATAACCAAACATTCCCATAATATTTAAGATGATATGTTTATTTTTTATTAAAATTTAATTTGATTTTGATTGATATAATAATAGATTGTTAGGATAAATAGAGAAAAAAATACGAATAAAAGAACATTTATATTTTACTGAAAATCAATAAAAAATAAATAACTTTTGGCTTTGTTTGGTTACATTTTGGGAAAACAATTTTATTTTCCCAAAATGTAACCAAACACAAAGTTTACTTTTCTCCCAAAACAATCACCTTCAATAAATTCATTCTCCCAAAATACATAATAAACACATCATAAAATTAAACAAAAAACATAACCAAACATTCCCATAATATTTAAGATGATATGTTTATTTTAATTATTTTTTATTAAATTTTAATTTGATTTTGATTGATATAATAATAGATTGTTAGGATAAATAGAGAAAAAAAGTACGAATAAAAAATCATTTATATTTTACTGAAAATCAATAAAAAATAAATAAATTTTGGCTTTGTTTGGTTACATTTTGGGAAAACAATTTTATTTTCCCAAAATGTAACCAAATATAAAGTTTACTTTTCTCCCAAAACAATCACTATTAATCCTAAAATACAATCAATTAACTTATTACCAAAAACCCCATATACATATCATAATATTTTATCATTATTTTTACAATTAAAAATTCATATCTAATAATCATATATATATATATATTATTATTTTTATAATAAAAAAATTATTCAATTTCATCTTCATCCAAAAAGTCCAATAAAAAATATTGATTTAACTACTACAATATAATTTATCTAATCCCAAAATATAAACAAACAAACCAAAATTTTTCAAAATAATTTTTTACTATTCATAAAATATAAACAAATATATATCACATTCTCCAACTCTACTTTCACTCCCACTCCCAAAACTTATTCTCTCAAAATATATAATCTAAAACAAATAATTCATATCCAAACATTACCTTTGCTTTTGAAATAGTTCAAAATGAAAAAACAGCAACCGGAAGTACATCCAAACAGTATTATTTTCCGGTGGAACTGGGGCAATACTGCAATAAAGGGAAGTTCTTGGGTGAAAAAGGCAATTCCATACTAGTACGTGTACTGTAAATTGAAATCGTGTGGGGGAAAAAAGACAGACGTAACGTATCACTGACAATACTGAGACGGAGAGGAGGGGTTAGGACAGTAAGGTCCTGTCTTTATCACTTTCGTCTCCTTCTGCCGTAAAACCCGGACTACAGTCCCCACACATCCCAACTGGGGCCCTCCCTAGCCACGTGTCGGTTATTTCTTGGAAACCCTTTCTCCTAATGATGACCGGGAAAATAATTGGTGCTTTTGGGCGACTTCTGAAATTTTATTACACATACGGTTTAATAATATAAGAAGGGAGAATGGCTGCATGTAATAGTCCAAACCAGTCGAGCCGGCTCGACAGCTTGATAAGTTGAGATTGAATTATAGGTCGCTTGGATTTATTTTTTTGAGGTATTTTTAATTTTTAGTGAAAAAAATAGGGGAAAATGGTTATAAAAGTATTTTTAAAAATAAAATATTATTTTGATGTTTTGTTTAAAATGTAATGATTATGTAGGGTTGAAAATGAGTTGTATTTGAAAAATATAGTATTTTTGTATTAAAAGTCGTGCAAATATTAATAAAAAAAATAAAAAGTAAAAATTGAGAGAAAGAGAGAGTGCAAGAGGGTATTTGTTTATGTTTTTATTTTGTTTTCTATTATTTTTATTATTTGAAAATGAATTTACAACAACTTATCACCATTTTTACTAATATTCAAAGTTATTTTTATATTAAAATACATTTTTCAATAATCTATATATCTTCTCTCTTTTATTTATTATTACTATTATCTCCACATACAACTTACTAAACCCTATATAATCATTATTTTCCCAATAAACTATCTAAATATAAATATATTTTCAACTCATTTGTTCTAACTAACTTTTTCACATTTTAAAAATGTACTATTTGAAAAATGAAAATAAAAACATAACCAAACTCCTGGTAAGAGTTTGTCTGGAATAATATTTTGAGAATAAAAATATTTATAAAAATGTGGGATAAGTTGATGATTCTTTGTTTTTACTTTCAATAGAAAATGAAAATGGGTTCTGAAAATAAAAACAAACGGGCCCTTAATCTCACTTGGGCTCGAATTAAATTAAAATTTAAATTTTGAGTTATTTGTGTCTAAGTTCTATATGTATGAGTTGATATATAGTTTTTTTTTTTTATTAATATACATGCACATAAAAAAAATTGTTAGATTTGAATACCTTACCCTACACTTTATATATGATATTTATTCCATTAGACCGAATAATTCTTGATAGGTATGTAATTAAATGTATTTTTATTTTATTAATGGCTACAATATTATTCTACTATTATTTTATTTTGAAGTTAAGCTCAAAAACAAGCTCGAGTTTGCAATTGTTCACACTCACTTGACAACTCGAGATTAATTAAGCGGAGTCCAATCGAATTTAAATTTTCATCAAGTCGAACTTGAGCTTCAACTCAAGTTTAAAACATTAGATTCGTTACGTTTGAATTCAAACCTACATACATATTTGGAATTTGAACTCTCCTCCAAACTCGATTCAATTGTGCCCATTTTATGTATTTTAAAGTTTTATTTTATTTTATAAATAAATATTATATATAATTATAAATTAAATTGAATAAAATACATTAACTCAATTGTGATATTATTTCTTTATAATATAAAATAAATATTAATTAAAATATATGGGAATTTAATTGAAGATTTTTTTTTTATATTTTTATACACATATATTAGGAGTTAGTTATGACTCAAACTTTTGATCTTATATATAATGTGGAAAATTTATACCGCTAGATCACATGCCACTCAAATTGAAGGTAAATAGCACCAAAGTTGTCACGCTCAAGGTCCTGTAGTCTAGTCACGTCGTGGGGGGCAGGTTTTTGCAGAAATGGGAAAAGCAGCAATGGAGAAACTGTAAAGAGGGGCAATGAGATATCACTCCTCCTCATGCCCTGATGATGATAGTTACAGAGACCTAGGCTATTGTACGCGGGGGGAATTTCCCCATTATTGCAATCTCACTCTTCGATTCTTTTCTCCCTGTTGACCCCTTTTTAACTCTTCCCCTTTCCATGTTATTTTACCTCATAATATTCTGCTAAGGGAAAAACAGAACACTGCTGGAGGAGTGATAGTGATACACTCATAATTGTGTGTGTGTGTGTGTGTAGCCATTTTGGTTCAGACATCAGCGGGAGGTCTGTAACGTCAGCAAATTCTTTTTACTACGTCAGAATTACAGCCGCAAGAAAGAAAGAGAACCCCTTCTTTAATCTTGCTTGTTTTTCGCCAGGTCTCCATTCTTTAAGCCTTGGAGAAAAAGGGTTGTTCTTTGGTAGTATCAAAGACATAATTTTTTGCTTGTTCAAAACCAAGAAATGGGCTGTGGAGAGAAGAGGGTTTCTTGAACATTAGTGTAAGACTGTTCTGTCTGAAGGTTTTAGTGCTGTTTGTTTGTAAACTCCTCTTATTTTTTTTCTTTGCTCATGCAAAAGTTTGTTGGTATTAGGTTGTGATGTGTGGAAATATGGAATGTATCTGAGATAAAGTCTCTAATGATGTGAAGTTTTGGTGTTCTTGTTATGTTTTTGTGGGCTCTTTTTCATGGTTTTTTTTGTATCACATTTGTTGAAGGTATGAAAAACAAAAGTAGTATTGCCTTTTGAACTCTTATCCCTTTATGGTATCTGCCCCTGTTCCATCCACTTTACCTTCTTAAACTTGTATGCAGCTTATGCGCAAAGAGTCAGAAGCTTTTTCTGTGGATTTTTATATGCAGGAGCTTGAGAAATTTAGCTGGGTATTATTGAATTTTGTGGATATTAATCCAAATCTTATTATAGATTAGTCTAATTGTTTGGCTGCCGAAGTTATAGTTTATACCTCTTGGGCTTATATAAATGAACTGCCAAAGCAGTGTGCCTTACTGCATTGCTTGGCATAGAACTAATTCTTGATATGTTTCTTGTTCATGGGGTTGAATGTCCTTTGATGTGGAAAATTCAGATTAGTATAGTGCATTTGGAATTCCAAATCTGAATCAACTTGGGAAGGACTTGCATTTTTTACCACTAACTTCTGTGTTTGAGTAGCAATATTATATCAATGATATGCATTCATTATGCCATTGTGGAATTTGGGTGGAAATGGCTTTCCATTTGATATATAACAAGCTACAAGCCACCCACTTGCTGGATCTTTTCCACAGTGAAGAAGTCTTCCATGAATGAAATTGCAATTAAATAGTTTTGTTTTCTTCCTGTGTGTGTCATTTATGCATGTTCCTTCTTTTCTTAGTATTTGCATTGACTTATAATGTTTTTGGAATTACACAAATGTGTTTTGCTGATTTGCTGTGTCTGGTTCTGAGTTTAACATGTCTTTTACTGACTCAGCGGATTGATAGTGAAGTTGATGCTATATTTCTTATTTCAATCATGAAATTTGAAGCAAATTATATAAGTTCTCATCTTGGTACACTTTACGATTTAGTCTTTTACGTTCCCCATCAAGTATCTCATCTTGCATTTCAGGAGGTATATTTTATCTATACTAATATAGTTAATTTTTCCAACGTTTAATATCTAATTTCCGACATTTCATCAGATAATTATGAAGAGTTCGAGGCCATGGGCCGATCTTATGTTGGGAAATGAAGGAAAGGCAGCGGTGGCGACCTGAAGAGGACGCTTTGTTGCGTGCTTATGTGAAGCAATATGGCCCAAGAGATTGGCACCTTGTGGGGGAGCGCATGAACCAACCTCTCAACCGGGACGCAAAATCCTGCTTGGAAAGGTGGAAGAATTATCTCAAACCTGGGATCAAGAAAGGATCTCTGACTGAAGAAGAGCAGCGTCTTGTTATCCATCTGCAGGCCAAGCACGGCAACAAATGGAAAAAAATCGCTGCTGAGATTCCTGGGAGAACTGCCAAGAGACTCGGGAAGTGGTGGGAAGTTTTCAAAGAAAAACAGCAGCGGGAACAGAAGGAGAACAATAAGATTATAGAACCAATTGAGGAGGGAAAATACGATCATATTTTGGAAACCTTTGCAGAGAAGCTAGTTAAAGAGCATACCATCCCAGGAATCACAATGCCAAACGCCAATGGTGGTGGATTTCTTCATACCGACCAACCGGCCCCTCCAGCACCTTCCTTGCTACCTCCATGGCTAGCTAGTTCTAGTTCTAGCATGTCTACAACAGTTAGACCGCCATCCCCATCAGTGACTTTAAGCCTTTCGCCCTTGACAGTGCCACCAGCACCGTCAATCCCATGGCTACATACTTCTGATAGATTAACTGATAACCCCTCACATGGTCTGATAAACAGCGTGCCATCTATCGGGATTGCTCCGCTGGTTGGAGAGAGTCCACTGGTCTCTGAACTCGTCGAGTGCTGTAGGGAATTGGAAGAAGGGCATCGTGCATGGGCAGCACATAGGAAAGAGGCTGCCTGGAGATTGAAAAGGGTAGAATTGCAATTGGAATCAGAGAAAGCAAGTCGAAGGAAGGAGAAAATGGAAGATATAGAAGCCAAAGTGAAAGCTCTAAGGGAAGAGCAGAAAGCTACACTGGATTGCATTGAAGCTGAATACAGAGAACAGTTGGCAGGCTTGAGGAGGGAAGCAGAAGTGAAAGAGCAGAAGCTGGCTGAGCAGTGGGCTGCAAAGCACTTGCGTCTGACTAAGTTTCTCGAGCAGATGGGATGTAGATCGATTTCTGCTGAGCCCAACGGCCGATAGAGGTGATGATCTGCCTTTTCTAGTTGTCTTTCTTGTGTTAGCCTTTGTTATATTGGTACAGTTCCTCTACACCAGATAAAGCTTTTTTGGGAACTATTGAATAACTTGTGACTTTTTTCGATCTTGTACAACTCAAAACTCCACTGTATTTGCTCGAACTATTGGCTTTGGGCTTCATTAGAGTTGGCTGAATTATCATTAGAGTTGGCTGAATTATCATTCTCTACGAGTGAATCATGCCTACTGGTTTTATTACTTTCTAGTGCAATGTGAAAATGGCATATAGTGTTTCACTCTTCAATTTGGTGGCAATTGATACTGAAATGGAATCTTGTTTTTTGTTGAAATAATATGGTGAGAATTGGAGAGTATGGTTTTTGTATGTCATTGCTGATGCACTTTCGATCTTCTATTTCAATGCTCTGCTTATCTTTGGAAGTGTGTGTTTGTGTGTGTTCTTTTATATATATTTATAGTATCGTTTTCGTGAGTCGAATTGTCCCTAATTGGAGGAATTAAGAGTTTTGAGATACTATATAAATCAGCTACGAACGATTTGGCCAAATTGATGCGCACTTAAATGTTAGATTGAAGAAGATAATAGACCTTATCTTATGGAAAAAAGAAAGGCAAGGGAAGGGAAATTAAGGTAGCAACTCTCCCTGGACGTAATCATAGAGTTTTTATTGTTCTGAAATGTTCAATTTGAATTATAACTATTGTCCAAATATCGAAATTGTCACCACAGTCTTGGTGAAATGCTAATCAGACAGAAGCTCCTTTACCATATAGGTGATTAGTTCGAGTGGCTTGTGGCCAACGTTATAAGTCTTTTACATAATGTGGGAGGTTATAAGTTCGCACTCAAACAAACTTTTAATGTGCGCGTGTATAAATAAAAAATAAAAAAAGATGATTAATTCATGAACTACTGCCATTTATTTGTGAGAAGTTATGAGCCAAATTAATTGGATTATGGTAAGAAGACAATAGTATTCATGCCAACAAATATATGTTAACAGGACAAACATATAAACCAATCCAATGCTGTTCGTTCAAATTGATACACTTAAATGTAAAATTTAAAGAAGATAATGGACCTCTTACCATCAAATGCATATTGATTGGAGAATATACAAACCAATAACGGCTATTCAACCCATTGAGAAAGAAATGGTTAACTAATGGTGTAAGATGACTCGAGCTGGTTCATGAGGTTTGATTATAATTCGATTTAACTTCGAGCTTTAATATGAATTGAGCTCTAATTTTATTTTAATTGTTTGAAAGCTTATGAGTTGGCTTATGAGCTTTTTCTTATTTTTAATTTTTTTATATTATTTAAATAATTAATATGTATTAATTATTTAATATTTTATTAATAATTATAATATATTGTAATTTAAATCATTATAGTAATTATTATAATATATATTGTATTATTAAATAATTGTGATATATTAATAATGTAATATTTTTATTTTATTTAGAATTTTCTAGTGAGCTAAACTCAAACTCCTTGAGCTTGACTAGTATCAAGCTCGAATTTGAGCTCGACTTTGAGCTTGAGCATGTAATTTTTGTTAAAACTCGACTCATCTACACCCATATCCCTATGGTTAACTATAAAATTTATTGGTTGCAATTTATATAGAGCTTATGGCTCGTTTGGTTTCATTTTCAAAGCACATTTTCACATCTTTTATTATTTCAAAAATGAAACGCATCACATTTTATACATTTTCACCTAACATCATTTTTATTTTCAAAACACATTCTCCAATAACTTATATATTTTTTCTCTCTATTTCATTATTTTATCTCTCTCCACCTACAACCTATCAAAACTAAAATAATCATTACTTTTTCAACATTCTATACAAATACAAACTCAACTTACTTTTCAAATTTTAGAAATGATGGAAATGAAAAATGAAAATGAAAATAAAACCAAACAGGCCCTACTACCTAGGCAAAGCCTTGAGCCGTGCTGCTGTCAAGTGGGCTGGTCCAGAATTGGGCTAAGCATTCATTGGATCTCGGCCCAATCTCATATGCCTAAAACCCAATTGATTCTGAAAAGCCCAAACTATGTTGAAAAGTGTAGGAACTAGGAAAATAGTAGTCCAATCCCCACTCTGAAAATTGTTCTATAAATTGCTAGAATGTAAAATGTTGACCCTTGTGACATTATTTTAGTTTAAGACAAATCTAAATAATGTGACACACAATTTTAAGCTTATAATTGCACTAGCAAGGCTGTATTTCAAGGTCTACAAATCCTACCTCTATAAAATTCATTACAATACATTCTCTAATATATACATACATATATTATATATATTTTATTATTATTCTAACATTAAAAAAATCATTTAATTCCATTTTTACCTCGAAAATTCAACAAAAAAGCATTGATTTGATTGCTACAGTAAAAAAATGTTTCCCCCAAAACATAAACAAACATACCAAAAAATAGGTGACTAGTTCATGAACTATTACCAATTGGATTATGATAAGAAGACAATAGTGTTCATGCCATCAAATACATGCTAACAGGACAAATATATAAACCAATCACATGTTGTTCGTTCAAATTGATATGCTTAAATGTAAAATTTAAAGAAGATAATGGACCTCTTACCATCAAATGCATATTGATTGGAGAATATACAAACCAATCACGGCTATTCAGCCCATTGAGAAAGAAATGGTTAATTAGTAGTGTAAGATGAGTTGAATTGGTTTACGAGGCTCGATTATAATTCGATTACTTTGATCTTTAACATGAGTCGAGCTATAATTTTAATTTAGTTGTTTGAAAGCTTATGAGCTGGTTCATGAGTTTTTTTCTATTTTTATATATTATTTAAATAACTAATATATATTAATAATTTAATGTTTTATGAATAATTATAATATATTATAGTTTAAATCATTATAGTATATATTATAATTTAATGTATTTATATATTTTTATTAATAATTATGATTTAAATTATTTTATTAATTATTATTAAATAATTATGATATATTAATAATTTAATATTTTTATTTGATTTAGAATTTTCTAGTGAGCTAAGCTCGAGCTCGACTAGTATCAAGTTTCAATTCGAGCTTGAACCTATAATTTTTGTTGAACTCGATTCATTTACACATCTATGATTAACTATAAAATTTATTGGTTGTATTTTATATAGAAAGGGCCCATTTGGTTTTATTTTCAAAGCCCATTTTCACATCTTCTATTATTTTAGAAATGAAATACATCATTTTTTATACATTTTCACTCAACATTATTTTTATTTTTATTTTCAAAACACATTCTCAAATAACCTATATATCTTTTATCTCTATTTTATTATATATCTCTCTCTCCACCTGCAACCTATCAAAACCAATATAATCATTACTTTTCCAACAACCTATCAAAATATAAACTCATTTCTACATAGTAGTTCAATCCCCACTCTAAAAATTGCCCTACAAATTGCTATAATGTAAAAATGTTGACCTTAAGACATTATTTTAGCTTAAGACAAATCTAAATAAAGTGACACACAATTTTAAGCTTATAATTGCACTAGCAAGGCTGTATTTCAAGGTCCACAAATCCTACCTCTATAAAATTCATTAGAATATTTCACCCTTGTTATAGCACAATTGTTGTATTTACATATAAAGACAAAAGCTTCAGCTTTGTTTGGTTATGTTTTCTCGAAACAACATTGTTTTGGAAAAATATAACCAAACACATCTCAATTTTTCCTCCAAAACACACATTATTCAATATATAAATACATATATTATATATATATTTATGATTATTCTAACATTAAAAAAATCATTCAATTTTATTTTCACCCCCAAAACCCAATAAGAAGGCATTGGTTTGATTGTTACAGTAAAAAATATTTCTCTCAAAACATAAACAAACATACCAAACAATAACTTTCATATTTTTCAATAATTCATTCTCTATAAAATACATAATAAACACATAATAAAAATCAAACAAAAAAACATAACCAAACATTCCCTTCCTCTTTGAAGGACTTTCCACGCTACCACTTTCGAGAGACCTACCCTAATTTTAAAAGTACTAATTTAATTCAAATAGACTTTATTCAAAATATCGCTACTCTTAGAACTAATATGAATAATAAGTGCTAAATTTCAAATCAATGAATAACATAAAACGAAAGAAGAAATATTTTTCACTCAGCACCTAAAGTACACTATGCTCTATTTTCAATAAATAAGAATTTTTGACGGAATGAGTAAATTATGCGAGATGGTTAAATGTGAAGGGCATTAAAAATTCTGAATAGAAATCAATAATAAAATAAAGAAATAAGTGACAAAGAAAAAATAAAATATAAAAAAGGGAAGGATTTGGATATTCAATTTTGAGAAGTTTAAAACTAAAAAAAATAAAAACATAAAACTCAAGGAATTTTATTCTAATTATGAATGTAAAAAAGTGGGAGAATAAGGGCTTGTTTGTTTACAAATTTCCAATTCATTTTCCAACTTCCTAAACTTGAACAAACAAACACTATACATATTTCAATCTCACTTTCAAAATACAAAATTTATTTTTCAAAATATCCCTACTATTCACACTCACAACACATTTCTCAAAGTTTCAATCAATTATCTCATCATTACAAATATATACACATATTATCACTCATACAATCTATATATACACATATAAATAATTTTAAAATACTAATTTTACTTCACCAATCCAACAAAAAAATTATTGATGTGACATATTATCCATTCAAAAAACACAAATAAACAAATAATTTTCTCCCAATTTATTCTCTATCTACAACCCAAAATACAAATAAATAATCATCATATTCTCCAATCCCACTTCCCAATAATCATTTTAAAAATTCAAAATTGGGAGAATGCCCGAATTTACATCCAAACAAAGCCTGAGCAAAAGAATAAAATGAAATAATAGTCAAGGGAAAAGTAAAAGAGGACACTTACCACAATTAACCCGGTAACCCTATCCAAATCCAAGTAGTCAAGTGCTGTATCTAACGACGATTCCAGAGAGGTATACGCTATACTTGTATTTTACGGTACAACGCATACAGCTATTCGTACAAGTATGACAGACAAAAAGGGAATTTATTTATTTAAATCAACACATAATAAAGTTAAACTTTGAGTGAGAGAGAGAGAGAGAGAGAAATTTGAAGATCATAAAAATTTCCTTAGGGTTTTGATAAATTATCTTCTGTTGATTGCGAATTGATGCACTGGTTTATACCTACGTGTGTGCGTGTGTTTGTGTGGAGTAAAACCGAGCTTCAGCCCTGGGGAGTGAAAGCTGTGGAATCAATAAGTGTTCCTGCATCGGTTGGATAAGGAAGATGCTCCGAATGGAGATTGATTCGTCGTCGGAGTCCGTGGCTCCAACTCATTACGATTGTGTTATTCAGGTTTGTATTCCGCTGGAAGTACAATTCGGGGAGGGGTCATTTTTTTCCCCAATAATTTTAATAATTGAAGTTTCTGTGCCATTCGACTGTACTTGATTTACAGAATCATTTGTTACTGTTTCTTCAAAAAAGGTCTGGAGCTCTCTCTATACTGAATTATGATTAGGATGCGTGTATTTGTTCCTGAATACATGTTTAACATGGACAATTTAAAGAAGCCCATTTTCTTGTTTAACTTTGCCAAAATTTCTCTGAGACTTGAATTTTATTGGTTCTGAAAAATTGTGTTTTAATTTTTTTTTCTATTTTGGTTCTAAATTTCGGGTGCCTGTATTATATTAAAATAAGAATAAAACATGAAATTGCTTTATGTATTGCCTGAGGATGGTATGAAGCAAGGTACGTTGGTTAAATTTTGCAATTGATGTTTCTACAAGGCTCAGTTTTTTGTGTTTAGCTTGGAGAACTACTTTTACTTTTTTTCTGAGAAGCTCTTTTTCCACTGAAATGTCTAAAAATTAAAGATTACTCCAGAATGTGGTTTGAAGCACATCATATAAATTCTGTGTTCCAGAGGCTTTCACTGATTGGGATTCCACGGGACAATTTGAGCCAAGGACAGCGCAGCCTGGTTGCTTTTGCAAAGAGCAACAGATTCCGTATAGAAGAGTTAGTGTCTGCTATCTTGCCTAGTGATGAGGAGGAGGTCAACGAAGATGTATTCTGTGAGAGCATGATTTGGTTGCAGTGGTTGATGTTCGAAGGTGAGCCTCAGGTGGCGCTAGAGCACCTGGCTAAAATTAGTGCTAATCAACGAGGTGTTTGTGGAGCTGTTTGGGGAAACAATGATATTGCATACCGCTGCCGGACATGCGAGCATGACCCAACTTGTGCAATTTGTGTTCCTTGTTTTGAGAATGGAAACCACAAGGACCATGACTACTCGGTCATATATACAGGTGGTGGGTGCTGTGATTGTGGGGATATTACTGCATGGAAACGGGAAGGATTTTGTTCGAAGCACAAAGGTGCGGAACAGATTCAACCACTTCCCAAGCATGTAGCAGAGTCTTTGGGTCCTGTTCTGGATTTTTTGCTTAGTTATTGGAAGGAGAAGCTACTTTCTGCAAAAGGTATTTCTGAGGAAAGTCATAGAGTGGTTGGTCAAGCTGCCGAACTCCAAAAGCCTGAAGATGACTTGACCTCCGCTGTGGTGGAAATGCTATTGGATTTTTGTAAACACAGTGAAAGTTTGCTCAGTTTTGTTTCTCAGAGAGTATATTCTTCAGCAGGTTTACTGGACATTCTGTTGAGGGCAGAGAGGTTCATGAATGGTACTGTTGTTGCGAAGCTCCACGAGTTACTTCTGAAAATGTTAGGTGAACCAATATTCAAATATGAGTTTGCAAAAGTGTTTGTGCTCTATTACCCAACTATTGTAAATGCAGCCATAAAGGAGGGCAGTGATGTTGCTTTCAAAAAATATCCACTGCTATCAACATTTTCTGTTCAAATTCTGACTGTACCGACCCTTACCCCACGGCTCGTCGAGGAAATGAATCTGTTGGGTGTGCTGCTGCAATGTTTGGGAAATATGTTCAGTTCTTGCGCTGGAGAAGATGGAAGGCTGCAGGTATTGCAATTCTTCATTACGTTACTCTGTGCTTGTGCTATTTCCCATTTGAATGCACTCTCTTGTAATATTATGCAATCTTTTGGTAATGACTTTATGACTGTTATGAATTGAGGTCCTTTCCGGTTACAGAAGATGTAGTTACTGTTCTGCTATCGAGTAGTAACTTAAGTACATCATTCTTTTCTTCTGCAAACCATTGACTGTATATTTGTATACCTCAATTTTAGATTCTTTGGTTGTCCTTTGAGTTTCTGTTGTGCACTATAGATAAGCATATTGTTTATGCAGTAGTCCTTCTGCTTCTGTTTGTCCTTGTTCTACATAATTATAAATTTAAATTTGCTTATTATGCCGTTTGTTTTCTTATTGGTTGGCTATTCTTATTACAGCTGCTTCTTTTTCCCATATTCTATCCTTAAAGGGCTTCACCATTGTTTGGGGCATGGCCAGACCTAGGATCAAAGCTTTCAGGGGCCAAGTAATTAATAGTAAATTTTTTTGAGAAATTCATATAACCTCTGGATGCTCAGTCCATACAAACTTTGGTACAATTCATGGTAACAATAAATTCATATTCATATTCTAACGATGAGTAAAATTAAGTAATTGTATGTGGTCATCTTCTTTATCATTGAAATTTTTACTGGTTGGCTGTTCTAAATAAAGCTGCTTTTTTCCCATTACTTTCCTTAAGGGGGCTTCACCATGGTTTGAGGCATGTACAGACCTAGGATCCAAGCTTTTAGGGGCCTTGTTGTTGTTAGTAAAAATTTGGGTTTTGTCGTTTCTACTTTTTTCAATTTTAGAAAATGCATTTCAGATTCATCTTTACATATTAAAGAGATATATAGATTTCAATCTGCCTCCAAATAAATTAATTAACTATTGCCAAAAGTTTGAAATGGTGATGGAAACACAAGGGTTCATATTTTCTATCTGCTAGCATCGATGAAACTTAGTTTACAAGGATAGATGCCCCTACTACTATAACATAGTGATCACCCTGCTTGATGTTCTTGCTCTATGAAGTGATTGATGTAGTAATTTGATTCACCTTGTATTTGTGGATTTCACTGCATGCAAAATTTATGGATGTCTACTCTAGAAGGTGCTCCCTCATGCTGAAACTTCTTTCTCTATACATGTTTAGTGAACTGGTTTTGCTTTCTGTATGATTAAATAAATTTCTTCCGTTTGAGTTACTATTACCAACACTTTATACAGTGCACTCTCTACAGCTTGAAGGAATGCCATGCAGCCTTTAATAAGTATCTGGTGGAAATTCTTAAGTAGCAACTCTTTATATTAGGTGATACATGTGTGATTTTTGTACAAACTTTTTTTTTTGTATGCTCCTTGTTGTTGGAGGTCCTCTGGATCTCTCCAAATTAATCCTAATAAAACTATTACCTGGAGAACATATTGATTTTGGACTCTTTCAATTGGTGCTATTACCTATCTTTTATCTGGAGCAACTAGGCTTTAATTACTTCCATTCTGTAATTATCAGTTCTTTATTGTGCTTGTCATTGAGTCTTGTCTGGAGTCCATCCAGATGGAAAAAGGCTGAACTCAGCTGCTTTGCAGGTTGCTAAATGGGCAAATCTATATGAAACTACCCTTCGTGTGGTTGAAGATATTAGATTTGTAATGAGCCATTCTGCTGTACCCAAATATTTATGCCACCGTAGGCGAGATTTAATTAGAACATGGATGAGGCTCTTGGCTTCTGTGCAAGGGATGAACACTCAAAAGAGAGAAACAGGCAGTCATATAGAAGATGAAAATGAGAATGTCCATTTGCCTTTCGTTTTATGTCACTCCATATCTAACATTCTTTCTCTTCTAGTGGCTGGGGCATTTTCAGTGAGTGTTAATGATGATAATAGGGAAGAAACTTTCTTCAGCACGTATAAACTTGATTCTGAAGACCAAGACAACCTAAGACATGCAAAAGTTGGAAGGCTATCTCAAGAAAGCTCCGTCAGTAGTATTACAGGGAAGAGCACGTTGGAGCATGAGGCTAAGGCTGCTGACAGTTTTCCTGTGCCGTCATCTGCTTTGTGGTTAATATATGAGTGCTTGAGATCTATTGAAAATTGGTTAGGACTGGACAACACATTGGGTCCTTTGAGTGCCTTGTCTCTGAAAACAAGTGATGGCTCTGGTAATAATTTCCTGGCTCTGAAAAGGACTCTCTCTAGGTTCAGAAGAGGCAGATATATATTTAAATCATCCACCACTTCATCCGATAGTAAGCCTGCCATTTTAAGTGAGGCTATTGACAAACAACGTTATGGTGGTTTGAATATTGGTGTAGGGTTGGAGGGTGGCCAACCTATGGGGCAAGCTGCTTCTGGTGGTTGTGATGACAATACCCTAGAAGGAGAGAGTACCTGCGAGCTAGAAGGCCTGAGGGTTCTGAGCTTATCTGATTGGCCTGATATCAAGTATGATGTCAGTTTGCAGGAAATCTCTGTACACATTCCGTTACATCGACTTCTTTCAATGGTTTTGCGGAGGGCACTTAAAGAATGTTATGATGAATCTGGGTCATCATATGTCCGAAGTGCTAGCTCTGCTGATTGCTCATTTGCCAGACATGGTGACTTCCTTGGCCAGATTTTGGATGGATGCCACCCCTACGGGTTTTCTGCCTTCGTGATGGAACATCCTCTGCGAATAAGGGTGTTCTGTGCAGAGGTTCACGCAGGAATGTGGCGCAGAAATGGCGATGCTCCCATATTATTCAGTGAGTGGTATCGGTCAGTCCGCTGGTATGTATATTGGGTGGTACATCTGATAAATATCTGTTCACTACAAAGCACGACTTCTTCGTACTTTATTTATACTTGCAGTTTTTCTCCTTTTTTGTCTTGTCTCAAAATTTTCTCTCTTTGTTTTCTTGATGCAGGTCTGAACAAGGTCAGGAGCTTGATCTCTTCTTGCTCCAATGTTGTGCTGCATTAGCTCCACCAGATCTTTATGTCCAGAGAATACTGGAACGTTTTGGGCTATCAAACTATCTGTCTCTGAATCTTGAACAGTCTAGTGAGTACGTAATTTCTTCTTTAACTTGTCCCCCTGGACAATTTTAGTAAGATGAAGGTTTATCATTATATCTGTCTGAGCGGTCCTACTGTCCAGAAGTTATTTCTGAATAAGTCTTTGTAACAAAAAAGAAAATTTCTATGTGTAGAATAACTATTGCCTGATATTTGCAATGGTGATCAATGTGGCATTTGGGTGGGTATAAACGCTTCAGCATAGCCTGTTGATGTAGCTCTTCCTTCCTGCGAAAATTAATACTCTACGCTTCTCAGCCTCTTTTAGTTTCTGTCCAAAGCA
Organism: Jacaranda mimosifolia; assembly: GCA_018894105.1. Classification (NCBI taxonomy): domain Eukaryota; kingdom Viridiplantae; phylum Streptophyta; class Magnoliopsida; order Lamiales; family Bignoniaceae; genus Jacaranda; species Jacaranda mimosifolia. The sequence continues at coordinate 1,390,612 of CM032126.1, forward strand.
GTTATTTAGAAGTTCACACTTACCTGAGATGTGAGTAGAACTTGACAAGAAACAGTATATACTAGAAATGCTAATGAAATTAAGACACAGTAACCTTGGAAATCCATCAATTTAATGTATTAATGCAACCTGTGTCTTGTGTTATGCCCACACTATTAGTTAATTACAGGTTCTTTATATACTCTTATAGATAATTGCATTTTCTGTATTGACTCATATGTGAAATCTGCTGCATGAAACTTGAAATGCAATCAAATGATTATTTGGCATTTCATTTGCCGTGGGTCAATTCTGTATCTAACAGGTGTTGTTATGGATATCTTTGGGAAAAGATCAATTATTATTTTGTATTTTAGACTGATGACATGTTAATGGTTTGAACATATCTGCCATGTAATCTGTAAGTGATAAACATCTGTTCGAGGACAGCTTGCATGTATATTCACCTTGGTTAGAGTATTAATCTCCAGAACTGCATGGGGCATACTATAGTTCCCATACCACAATTCCACATTGTTTCTTTATAGTGTCTGCTGTGTTGTATCAAACCTAATACAAAACCATTCGGAAATTCTCTAATTTACTATTGAAAAGCACATGTTTGTAATTGGTTCAATTTATCTTTTCTCCAACTCTATTTAGAGGAGAATAAATGGACTAGAGCAGCAGAGCATTTGCATATCATAAGTTTTTCTTCAGTTGACAGTGTCAGCCCAAACCTAGGTATTTTCATGCACATGGATTCCATTATGTATATTGATACAGATTGTGGACTTGAACATGAGAGTATTTTTCCTTATAATTAAATCATGTGAATATCTGTGTGTGATTTTGATTTTCAGGCACGAACCAGTTCTAGTTGCTGAGATGCTTACGCTTCTAATACAAATAGTGAAAGAACGAAGGTTTTGTGGGCTAACTACTGCGGAGTGTTTGCAAAGAGAGTTGGTGTACAAGCTCTCCATCGGAGATGCCACTCGTAGTCAGCTTGTCAAATCTCTTCCTCGTGACCTTTCGAAAGTTGATGAACTTCAAGAAGTATTGGATAGGGTTGCAGAATATTCGCATCCATCAGGCATGACTCAGGTTTGTTTTTGCTGAATCAAATATCATTCATATTGTAGAATATAAGCTGTTAGCTTCCCTGATTTCTGTGTATCACTGTATCTCAGGGCATGTATAAGCTGCGGCCATCATTCTGGAAGGAACTTGATTTATATCATCCTCGCTGGAACTTGAGGGATCAGCAAGCAGCAGAAGAAAGATACTTGCGGTTTTGTAATGTTTCTGCATTGACTACTCAACTTCCTAGATGGAGGAAGATTTATCACCCTCTCAGGGGAATAGCTAAAATAGCTACTTGTAAAACACTACTCCAAATTGTCCGTGCAGTTCTGTTTTATGCTGCTTTCACTGACAAGCTCACTGCATCACGTGCTCCTGATGGTGTTCTTTTAACTGCATTGCATTTATTGGCACTGGCACTGGATGTCTGTCGATTACACAAGGAATCAGGTGATCCATTATGTTATGTGGGTGATGTAATTCCAATTTTGGCATTTGCCAGTGAAGAAATTTCCACGAGCAAGTACGGTGATCAAAGCATGTTGTCACTTCTTGTCTTGTTGATGGGGATGCATGAGAAAGAAAATGCACAAAACTTCATGGAATCTGGAATTTTTAATCTATCATCCTTGATTCTAAGTTTAATCAAGACCTTTGTGGAGCTTGAACCAGGTTGCATGACCAAATTGCAGAAACTTGCTCCTCGATTAGCTAACCAATTTTCGCATTCTATTTTAAATGATAATGCTAGAGACACAGATTTGACTTCTGACAGTGAAAAGCGCAAAGCAAAGTCTCGAGAAAGACAAGCTGCTATATTGGTGAGATTTTTATTTTTTGTTTCTGGTTAAGACATACAAGCTGGGTAATTCATTAATTCAGAGGGATATATACCTTGCTTTTTGTGTTCCTTCAAGTAAAAGTGCGTTACAACTGAAAGACATATATTGGATAGTTCTATTATACCTTTATAAATGGTGAAATGGTGGGAGAAATGGGTACACTGAACAAATTTAAAGTAAACTCTTACATGACAATGATTTGTTCTTTCTGTCCTTTTCTCTTTTCTTTATGGGATCTATGTTTCCAAAGTCAGACGTCTGCTTGGCTCTACAAATATTCGAACATCAAACTTAAACCAAGAATCATTGCTTATGTTGTCAACTTTACTAAATTAATGCTTTTTGCTTGGTTGTCTCTGGATGGAAAGTTGAGATTGAGTTCTTCAAGAGGGTGATGTAGGCCTCATGCCGACCCAAGATAAAAGTTGACGTGGATTTTTAGTACCATTGATATCCTTATGATTCCTTTTGTATTTTGCTGTCAACCAGCAGAATTTGCAGTTTGTAGTGCTCATCATTTCAGAATTTTGATACACAGGAAAAGATGAGAGCCCAGCAATACAAGTTTTTGGAGAGCTTTAATTCCAGTGGCGATGAAGAGATGGATGAGACCAAATCTGAGCAAGAAGTATTTGATTCTGAAATCAGTAATGACTCCCTAGAGTCAGCTCAAGTCACTTGTTCTCTGTGCCATGATCCCAAGTCTAGAAGTCCAGTATCATTCTTAGTTCTTCTCCAGGTAACTGAGACTTTCTGGTAATATTTGTGTGTCATGTCGATTATGATGGAACCAATATCATGTGGTTGGTTGCCTCAATCCAGCTGAACAACTAGCATTAGTCATTAAATATATCTTGCATGATATCATAGTGATTCCTTGTTACTTTCAAATAAAGAAATCCAGGCTTTTGAGTCTTCTCAATCAAGGGCCCCGTTCATGGGAACAAGTTAGCCGGTCTGGTAAAGAGATTGTGCTCAACGAGGCAACCCCAAGCAATGATTTATCCCCAAGCAGTGTCTCTGGTGATTCAGAAATGATCTCTTCATCTCAGTTGGATGATTTGGTTCTGGGCGCTGTAAATGATTTTGCTTCTACAGGGCAACCTCGGGAAGTGAATGCTTTTATGGATTATATTAAAGCTCGATTCCCTTCCATTAAGAATGTTAAACTCCCCTGCATATCAGAAGATACAAGGGAGAGGACAGCACCCTCCTCTGAGACATTGGAAGAACACATGTATTTGTTGATCAGGGAATTTCAATCTAGTTCTAATGGCTTAGATTCTCAAAAAGATAATGAAATGTTTTCAACTGTTGGAAGCAGCAACCAAAGAAATGGCAGTGTTGAATCTCTATTGCTTGGTAAATATATAGCTGCTCTGCCTAAAGAGCCACAGGATAACCCTTCGGCTTCACAGAACGGCCGTTCTAGCAGTGATAGGATGAAATCAGAATCCAATACACTGCGGCTGGCATATGATAACTTTGGTCCCTCTGGCAGTGATGGAATTTATGTTTCATCCTGTGGACATGCAGTGCATCAAGGATGTCTGGATCGTTATTTATCATCGCTGAGGGACAGGTAGACCTTTCTGATCCCTACTTCTTCTCCTTCTTTGATACAGAAACATCTTCTTGCCACCTTTTGCCTCCATTGAGACATCTAAGCAGACAGGCTTGAAAGGACCTAAATAAATTAATGTGATCAATTATGCACCTTAGTTAAGGGCATGTTTTGTTAAGATTATTTCTGCCATTAATTTGAAAGTTGATTTCATCAATTTAATTGATGTATATAATTAAGTGGGAAGAAAATGAACTTGTGAAATGTTAATTATTTTGAATGAATTTAAAAAATAGATTGGTCTGAAACTTTCATTTCTCGGGGCAAATATGCAGGAGAAAACCAAACAAAAATTTCACCGATATGCATTTTGTAAGTGAAAGAGTGGCTGTCCCATGTATAAATCATCTGTTATCTATTCTATGCTAATTAGTCAAGAAAAACTGAGATATCAAATTAATAACGGAAAAATGATTTGTAAAGATTAATATATCTCAAATTTGTCTTTATAAATCAAAGATTAATGAATCTTAAATTTATCTTTCATAAATCATTTTGTTTTTATCATAACAAGAAAAGTAATCTAAGCTGAATAGCCATATGAGCATCTTCAACCATTTAACTCTAACTTCCATGTGGTCAACTTCGGGTTCCAAATAACTTAGTTGATAGATAGCCCCACACATAGGAAATGAGAATCTGGTTTGCTGTGCTTCAAGTTAGAATTCGATTTCCTTTCTACATTTTTAAACTCAAAAATTGCTATTACAGTTGACTTCAAACTACATATTTCATTCTTGATAAGTTGATGCATGCAATATATATTGCCATATGTCTGTTTTATGGTGATTAATGTTCTATGGATTTTATTTATAAATTTTCATAATATTGGGTACTTCAAATTACTAATAATCTGGGTAGATTGAAAGTTATTAATTCAGCTATAATTTTTAAGTTGACGTGTATTGAGATTTCCTTTTTTGGGATGTCAAACGAATAAAGGTCCCTTATGAAGTTTGCCAATTACTTTTTAGCAATATCTGTTCTACTACAGATCTTTGTATATTTAGTAACAGACTTTATGTTTTACTACATGGAGTGGCTCTGTAATAGATTTCAATCAGGTTCTTCCTGGCGGAAAATTTAGAATTTGCTGCCTGACGGCCATTAACCTCTCTCTTTATCCGAGGTCCTGACTAGTTTCTCAGATAGTGCCAATTATACTAATTTGAGCCAGTAACAAAAACTGCTTCCATATTTGTCGGTTCTATATGACTTCTTTACTCTGTTTTATATGTAATTTCTGCAGCATTTCTCTTAAATTGCCACCTTTCTCCACTTCTCCTTGTCAATTGGAATTGAATAATCTTCATTTAATACTCCCTTGCTTGTTCTTTATTGTCTTCTGTGAGTCTAATTCCCAGGATTTTGAATTTCTATTATTCTATGTTGGCAATGCCTTGTAATCTTCCTCCAAAAGCTTCCCTCAGAAAATGATCCACGCAATCATGTGAATTACCTGTCATATTCATAAAAAACTATCAGATTACTGGAAATTTCACTTAGCTTGTATAAATTAGACATGTTCTTTCACATAGCTTCTTCTAGGGGCTCCCTTCTATGGACTTAATTGTGAAACTCCATGTAACTTTGCCTGCTCTCAATATTGGGTTTATCTTTTTCCTTCTTGTTTGGTCATTGTCTTTAAGTGGATTAATTCATTGTCTTTTAGTGGATAGAATATCTTGCCATATGTATTCTTGTACATCTTTATCATTTGCGGAAATGAGAAGATTGAATCCATGATGTTTAGGGTCATATCTTGACAGCCTTGGTTCTTGCATATATTGATGATAACCAAAGCACATCTCTGCTGGACTCAAGTTCTTACGGGTTTCCTTTGATATGTTTTCAGTGGGCTTGAGCTCCACAGCCCACTTACTGAAATGTTTTTCTTGGACATGAATGGCCACTGTACTGCCAAATGTATGTCAACTTCGAGTTTGCTTGGACTAAGGGAACCATGCTAATATGCACATTCGACATCAAATTTGATTAAAGATCTTTCCTTTGCTATCATAAGCACTGTTATCTTTACCATCCACATAAAATTTGATTAAAGATCTTTTACTCTGCTAACATAAGCACCATAATCTTTACCATTTATCTTCAGATTTGCCTGACTTAAGTAAGATTTTTTTTTTTAAATTCTATTTTTACAGATACAGCAGAAGAATTGTTTTTGAAGGAGGGCACATTGTGGATCCAGATCAGGTAGAGCTTCTCTATTTTCTGAACCTTTGGCTGTTGAGAGTAATATTGCTTTGATAATGCTCTTGTTTTGGCAGGGTGAGTTCCTTTGTCCGGTGTGTCGGGGGCTTGCTAACTCTGTCCTGCCAGCTTTGCCTGGAAATCCGAGGAAGGTGTCTCAGCCACCTGCTCTATCAACCAGTAATTTTATGGACGCTCATAACCCTTTGACCTCGTCAGACATGGGTTGTTCCCTTCGTCTCCAATATGCTTTGTCACTCTTACAGAGAGCCGCAAATATTGCTGGAAGTGAGAATCTAAAAGCTTTACCAACAGGAAATGTGAGAATAAAGCCAAATCTTGAACCTATCATTCGTTTATTGTGCGCAATGTATTATCCTGGCCAGGATAAGATTTTAGAAACTGGCAGGGTAAGCCATTCATTGATTCTATGGGACACACTGAAGTACTCCTTCATGTCGGCCGAAATTGCAGCACGATCACAAAAGAGCTCGTTGAGTCCGAATTACAGCCTCGGTTCTTTATACAAGGAACTTAAATCTTCCAGTGGTTTTATCTTATCCTTGCTGTTAGATGTTATTCAAAGCATGCGAACAGTGAATTCCCAAACTGTCCTATTAAGGTTTCGAGGCATTCAGCTCTTTGCCAGGTCTTTATGTGCTGGTACTTGTCCAAATAAATTATTCAGTTACTCTAGCGAGCAAGGAGGTACGTTTCCTTCATCTGAAATACTATACCCAATTGATTTCAGCAAACTTGTTATTGCATGAAAAGCTGTCTCCTTATTTTTCTGTCACAAAAATGGAAAAACATAAACCCAGGAACATTCTAGTGAATATTTGATAAATTCATTAGATATACTGTAGCTTTATTGTACTGAGAACATTAATCATAAACAAGAATTTACTATTTGGCACATTTATTCATTTACCCATGGTGTGAAACAAAAGAGGAGTTATATAGGCTATAGCAGTTAGGCTGTGTGAAAATTTCCTTGCCTAAGGAATCGGAGTCAAGACTCGCAAAAGCATGGATCAATTTTTCTAGTGTGGCACATATTATGAAAGTGATGTCTCGTAGCATGGCACTTCCAGGTGAGGATCCTCAGAGATTCATCGTTCTCTTCAATGCTCTTCAATTGAATTACTTGCTGTGATATCTTACCCACTACGAAATGATGCATGTGTATTCCTCCATTTTATGCGTGTATAATGCGTGTAGTTTCCAATTCCATATGAACAAGTAGATGGTTATGATCAGAGGGAACTGGAATTGGAGAGGAGCCAGACCATTGAATATATATTGTAGAAATTGTGCTGAAGGCATTTGGTTTCTCTCTCTCTCAATATGTGCTGAAGGCATTTGGTTTTTGTTTGATCTGTCAAAACCATGTTTTACCCACAATGATATGCAGGTAATATGCTTTATATCTTGGAAAATGCTGAACCGGAAGTACGGTATCCAGACATTCAATTGTGGAGGCAGGCATCTGAACCTATCCTCGCTCGTGATGCCTTTTCATCATTCATGTGGATACTCTTCTGTCTTCCATGGCCAATATTATCCTGCAAGGAGTCCTTTTTTTCTCTTGTACATGTTTTTTATGTTGTTACTGTGACACAGGTATGAAGTGTTTCCCTTTGTTTGACCTTCGAAAATATATAGTTTTTGCATTCCATGGTTTCTTATCCAGTGTAATCCGACAGGCTATAATTACATATCACAAGAAAATTCACAGCATTGAGAAGGAGCTGGAATTCCATGATAGTTTGATCACCGACGTATACAGAGTGATGGGGGAATGTCGAGAAGTGATGCTGTATTTTGAATCCTACATTGTTAATCCTGCTTATGATATCAATGATGCAATTCGCAGCTTGACGTTTCCTTATTTGCGGAGGTGTGCCTTGCTTTGGAGACTAATAAACTGCTCTCACATAATGGCATTTAGTGATGGGGTCCACTCCTGGGGTGGATCTCCCTATGCAGCAAATGATTTGGAGTATGCGAATAACACCGTAGAAGAGCTTCCAGAGATTGAAAAGCTGGAGAAGATGTTCAATATTCCTCATCTTGACATCATTATTAATGATGAAGAAACACGGTTGACAGCTTTGAGATGGCTGGGCCATTTTCGTGAAGTATTTGAAGCTCATAAAACTCAGCATGTTCTGAGATGTACTCCTGCAGTCCCATTTAAGCTGATGGCTTTGCCTCATGTTTACCAGGATCTGTTGCAAAGGTTGGTATCTAATTTCTTTAAGCATTGTCTTACTTTTGTTTGTTTTATGCATTCATCAATTACATGGGGGGTCTGTCCAACATCAGGTATATTAAAAAAATTTGCCCCGATTGCGGATTTGTAAAGGAGGAGCCTGCATTGTGCTTGCTGTGCGGTAAATTGTGCTCGCCAAACTGGAAAACATGCTGCAGGTACCACTTACTTATGTTATATCTTATTTACACCTATTTCTTCTTGTAAGACCTCTTTTTGGTTGGGTGGAAGGTGGGGGACAGCCTTCCATGCTAAGCATCTTTGTATGTGTTTTTGACTCTGGCTCATTTATTCTGAAGGGAAAGTGGTTGTCAGACTCATGCAATGGCCTGCGGTGCTGGCATTGGAGTATTCCTATTGATTAGAGTATGTTTTACACTTCCAAACTTGTTAAGTTACTTTTTCCCTTAAAAAAAAATAAAAAAATAAAAAAATTGTTTAGTTACTGCCAGGTTGTGTAATATATCCAATATATGGTCCTACTTCCTTTGTGGATGGAGGTTTTATGTCCGTAGGATGCTAATAAATGTTCACAATATTTTCTTCAGAGAACTACAATCTTGCTTCAACGATCTGCACGTCAGGCACCTTGGCCATCTCCATACTTGGATGCATTTGGTGAGGAGGTAAATAGGTTTTCCAGAAAGCTACTGCTTGATTAATTTTTCTTCAATTAATACTGCAATAAATGACTTGCCATATCAATTGGCATGTGCACATTCCATATCTGTTTGTGGGATTATTACTTTGATAATTCTGAATGCAGTTGAATAATAGTCATTTTTTTTAATTGATGAAATGTATCAACTCTTCAATGCATTACATAAACACTGTTGGCAGCAGTTTATTCATGCATATCTTCATGCTGTCAAATTTTGTTGTTTACTGTAAATTTTCTTTGAAAATATTTTTTTCCCCCTTTCTCCTGCATGTGAGGGTTTTTTGCCTCCTGCGACCAGTGTTGATCTGTTCATTATTGTCTTCTATCTTTCAGGATGTTGAAATGCATAGGGGGAAGCCGTTGTTTCTAAATCAAGAACGATATGCAGCTTTAACTCATATGGTAAACTGACAATTTTTGTTTCCCTCTCTTTGATATCTCAGACCTATACTATCTTGATTGTGCATTATATCAAAGTCAAGCACACTTCTTTTAGGTGGAGTGTGAGGGTGAGTGGGCTTTCTATTACTTTAAGACAAAAAATATTTTCTGGTGTTGCCAAGTGGGGATATCCTTAGCGCTGGCTGGGAAGAATTATTGTTCAAGAATTGAATGCACACTTGCCTTCAATTCATAGTGGGAGCAATGTCCTGTGTGCTATGTTTGGTCTTGTACTATAATGGTCATCAGACTTTGAACTCCTTCAATATATTTTCTGAACGATGACGAACTTCTCTTTTTGTCATTGAGGTAGAATAGCTAAAATGAACTTGTGTTCTGAATGCAAGAACAGTGAGAAAGCAATAATGATACTCATCCCCTTTGTTTTCTGATAACTGCTTTTTATTTTTTGTTAACATTTTTGGTTCTATCTCCTTGTAACATGTGATTCTGCCATTTAGGTTGCTTCTCATGGGCTTGATCGAAGTTCGAAGGTGCTTCGACAAACAACAATTGGATCCTTTTTCATGTTTTAGACTGTCGATATGCAAATAGAATATGCTTTTCTGATGAGGTCTGGCTTTAAGCTTGTATTGCAGCTGCCATGTTATTCTTGGTTCTTTTTCCTTTTCTGACATTAGCCTTTACTAGCATTGTTATTAGTTTCCAAATGATTATTGCAGGTAGTATAGCATCGTGATTCTCAGTCCAGAGAAGATAAATATCCTGATTCAGGCTTCACCTGAGGATTGAAGAATCAGTATCGGTGCTTGTGTTTTGAATGTACAGACTTCATAAAGGTCAGCATGCTGCTTTTTTAATCTTGATCCCCCTCTTCCTGTAGAAATTGTGACATCCTGCCTTTTGAAATAAATAAACTCTTTAATGCACGAAACAACCCGCAACTACTGAGAGCGATAAAAAATAGTGACCATCATTTACAGTTTTTGGGTTGTTGAATAGTATTATCCATTCAGAATGTGGCACAAATATCATTGCCGAAGCTTCAGACTGTATAAGCCCTAATTGGTGAAAATAAAAAACAACAATAATAATAAAGTAAAGTAAAATAAATTAAAAGGTATAGAATCTCTGCCTGTTGTTTTGTTATTGCCCTTACAATCCGGCGCCGCTTCTGATGCCAATCAATTTTTTCACAGGTGAGAATATATATCTGCTTTTCCTCTTGGAAGCTTCTCAGTGGCAGTGGTTTTCTGGCGAGCATCTATTTTCCCGTGATCAGTTGCCTATCTGTAGAGTTGAACATACATTTCATAAAGTTGCTCTGCTGCTTATGCTGTAACATAGCATGTGAGAATGGATGTGCTGTAAATCAGTGTCCAAAAACTACCTCACTTGCATTCTCATTCATCTTTCTCCATGCAGAATGTATTCCTGTGCATTATCATGAACGGTCGCAAGAATCGTCCGATGCATTCTTTCCGTCGTTGAACTGGATTGCATTTCTATTTGGCATGAAAGATAAATTTGCAACACCTAGAGAAAAGCTATTAAGGATCCATTAATTGCTTGACGGAAGGGCCATTTTTTCGAAGAACAACTAAAAAGAATCCATTAGAAATGGACAATGGCTCGTAACTTCCAAGAAGCAATTTATGTGAACAACAGCGAAGCAAGTTTTATAACAACCTGCATGATACCAGGAATTCTTGGGTAAACTATTGTCACTAAAAAAAATAACAAAAGTCGAATGCAAAAAATCTAACGTTATATTGAGTTATTTCACAAATTCTGCCTGAAAGCAACGGAAAAGTGGTTTTATTCTATATTGTTCTTTATAATAAGAGGAACTAAACTTCCAAATATGAAATCCTAGCCTATTGTTCCTGTACAGCTTGAATGATTGAAAGGGAATTCTGAGGGGAAAAATTTATAATGGTAACAATAATTACTGCCATCTAGCAACAAAGAAGAACCTCCCTCGGCCTGCAACAGATTCTGCTTGATATATGCTGACAAGGAGGAGCTAACTGACAAGGGTTCTTTGACTGCAAGAAATCAGTATGTTCTTTTGCGCTCTCGACTTCCAATCAAATTAGCAGACCTTTCAAGATCATCTTGACCACTTCACAGCACAACTTTCGTTAACTGATCAACAAATGAAGTAAATAAGTAGAATTCAAAGTTCACGATGAATAGTAATAAAAACCAAAATATAGAGCAAAAGAAGGCTTCAAGATACGGCATAATAGAGAAAACCAACAGGAATTCAGCAGTAGTATTAGAATTGGCTTGCAGAAACAAGAGTTAGAATCTTCTTATGATAAGACCACAGGTCTACATCTTTGTCAACTGTATCAAATTTGTACTTTAGGAACACCTGAATTTGAAACTACATTTTCCAAGAGTATAATATGGAAACCTCGTATTAGGTTGCAATATAGTCCTAAGGCACTTTGACCGAGCAAGAAAAATTACTTAAAAACACTGGACAGGAATATTGCCAGAGTATGAGATCTACAGGCATATAGCATAGCTTGAAGTGCATAATTACCAATCACGCCACAGAAAAGGAATATAGGAATAAATTACCTGCGTCTTTGACGTGTGTAGACAAACTTTGTTACAGGACGGATTTCCTTGACCTCTGTGTCTCCAGATTTTGCATTGTTGTCACAACCCTCTTTGTCCATGTTAATAGCAAAATCAAGTTGCTTCTCAACAGATTTAAGAACTGAAGTCCTTTTGAATCTTAGCCGATATGGAGGAGATGAATTGAATGACCTGTTGCTGCTTAACCCATCATCATCATCATCCCAAGTAGGATCTGCACAAAAACTATTATTTTGCAACCCAGTGTTCTTAGAATTATTTGTGTGGTTGTGCTCTCCATTAGATACAACTGTTTCCTTAGGCTGCATTTCAGACTTCCTCTTTCTCAGTATGGATGGAGTATTTCGAAAGGTTTTTGCAGCAATTCGGAGTATAGATTCAGGACTTTGTGCGGACAAGCTTCCACATTTTACACTTGGTGGAGTAAAGAAAGCTGAAGGTGAGGCTGAGGGACTAATGTCTGATTCAGACTGCATCAGGGAAATATTTGCAAGATTTGAATCCAGCTGGCTATAATTGTCTGACACTGGTGGCTCATAACATAGTGTGCCGAATAATTGAATATCATCATAATGCAATGGTGCTCCAACTATACGGTATTGATCAACTTCACCACATATTCTGCGTCTCTCAAACTTAGATTCTACATTTGAATGAATAGTCTCTGCTTCTGATGGCGTTACCTCACAGTTGGTGCACTCAGGATTGATAGACTCACTCCGCTGACAGGCAGCAATATCGTGATCTTCGGTCATGGTCTCCAGCTTATCCTTCCCATCTCCAACTTTACAGGAATCAGTAGTTCCACATGAAGCTAAGACAGTTGAGTTTGATCCTTTATTTGAACCAACAAGTAGTTCTCCAATTGAAGACGTCCTATCGACGTCCCTAGCACCATTTGGGGGAATACTCTTAGCAACTGGAGGAAGGTTCCCAGTAGCCAAGTAGAAATCTAATTTCTTTTTCAGAGAGCTATTCCAGTGATTCTTGATTGCATTATCTGTCCTGCATAGAATAAAGCCAATTACGATTCTTAGGAATATCTGCTGAGTATGCATCAGCAAAGACCATGTATCTTGTTTTAGTTAATGCAAAACAACACCCCATGTTAAAAGACTATGGCCAATGTGAAAATGACCTTTCATGTAATGGACAAGAAAATTGAACTACTATAGTAAGTAAATAGGCCTTATCCTAACCACTTGCGGGCTGCCTGAATAGCTAAAATTTTCATATTCATGAATCTCAATTACAATCATTTGGAAATTCCTCATATATGACTTTTTCAGTATTTTCTATGAGCTTCCATAACTTGCATATTATGGAGGCAAAACTCTGTAGTTCATCACCCATGTCCAATGGACCAACACTCCATGAGAGAGGAAATGCTCACTACCTGCGCCACTGCCCCCCAAAAATCTCTCTTCTTAGTTTTGTTCTGATGTCTCCCTACAGCACCAAACTATTTTATATACTGAAGATAGATGCATAAATATGTTCAATATTTTCTTTTCTATATAATAAGAAAATGGAGAAGAAAGGCTTGATGAATTTTGGCAGTATAAATCACCAGAGTAAAGCAAATACGCAATCATCCCAATCCAGCGATAGGTTCTTTAAGAACCAGTTGTATACACCACCTTTTTCCTCTTCTTAGTACTATATATTGGCAGAAGAATAATACCTTCCAGGTAGAAGCTTAGCTAATTCTGCCCATTTATTCCCATGAATGCGATGGGCATTAAGCAGAGTAAGCTCCTCCTCCAAAGTCCATGCATCCTTCTTAATATGTGGATTCAAATGATTGTGCCATCTGAAAGTTTTCAAAGAAATAAGTTTCTCCTTATTGCTCAACTGTTTTCAATCATAAAAGGAAAAATAAATTTAGCTTTGTAATACATAACCTGCTGATGGTGAAGAAAATTAATTATCATGTATAAAGCACCCATATGGTACATGATATCACAAAATTTTACGTATGAATAAAACTCACATAGTTTTGGACGAACAGTTTTACTTGTATATACACAATAATGATAGCATTGAAAGCAGACAGAGGACTGGAACATCTGTAAAAACTGGTGCAAGTCCCTGTTGAGGGGGTTAATATATTTCTACCAGAAGCCATAGGGATCACTCTGGAGTTCTTAGTATTCTTCAGCAGTATATGCATTATTTTTCAGAACCAAAAAGTTATGGTGAAACAGTGAATAGATCAGTCACAGATCTACTCACATAACTTACTACAAAGATATTCATTGTTGGATATCATACAAACTGAGTAACTGCCAAAAAACTTTCTGGCTGAAAAAGGTGCTTCTGTAGTTGAGATCACTTTTTAGTTCTCTGGTATTCTCAATCAAAGTATGGATTATTTTTGAAAAACGAAAAAATTATGGTGAAACAGTTAATAAATCTGTCACAGATCTCTTTAAATAACTTCCTGCAAAGATATCAATTGTTGGACATCATATGAATGTAACCTATCTATTTGTGGTGAAAAAAAGCAGCTATCCATCACAGATCTACTTGCCTAACTTAATACTGAGATATTAATCATTAGGTCTCATATGCGCATTACCTCTCACGGCACTGTTTCCCGATTCGACCTGGCAATGATTTTGCTATGACAGACCATTTTGTAGGCCCATATTTAGCGACCAGTTCTGTGATTTTCTCATCCTCCTGCAATTAAAGTAAGGAATACAAGTTCGGAATCACAAACACCATATTGGCCATGCTAGAACATCTTAACAATTGAACCACCATCATAGGAGAGGAACAGAATATAGCTGCCAACCTCGTGTGTCCAGGGACCTTTAACAAGCTCTGGATTCAGAACCTTTTGCCATCGATGCAAGCACTGCACTTCCGATCTATCAGGAAAGAACTCAGCTGCATGCATATCAAAGTTAGCAGACACATACTTTGAGCATGATTCCAGAGATTGTTTAGAAACATATAAAGTAACAAGACATAACTGAATTCTCAAACTATATTATCAAAGGTACTGATGTTGTTGCATTTTGACTAGTAAAAACCAAAATGTTTAAGAAAGCTGCATAAAAAAAAGTCACATGTTGTCAAATCTAGAACCACCACATATTTAGGTGCTAAAAGTTTTGGAAAAGTTATGATCTTATTTCATCTTAATTTATATCTTCATTTACGGCAAACAATTTTATGACATGTTAATTCGAAGTATAATTTACTGATATTAAATACTACTCACATATAGCAATATAAAATGAACTGACCAAGAGATCAAATCTATTTGACACCTTTAACAAACAATTTGTCCAGTAAGTTCCAACACAAGCAATTTACTTTCATTGTAACATCGAGACAATCACAGTAAAAGATTACAAAAGCATTACAACACTACAACTCCAATTCAAGCTACAAATACAATAGCAAAGCACAAACTGCAACATATATATAAGAAATGACGGTTTGAGCAAATTATACCTATTTTCTTCCAACACTTTCCTTTGAAAGTTGCAACAGCATTTTTTAATGTATCATCCTGAAGCAAAATCATTTGACATGTATTAATCATATGCATATCAAATTTGCATGGCAGCAAAGTAAATGAATAGAAACAAAAGGATTACATTATTAATTTGTGCAAGTTCTTTTACTTAACAAGCATTAAACTCTAGTTGTTATCATGAAACATTAATCTCAAGACCAGAACAAAATCCCTCAATTCCAGCACCACAAACATACATCCCCTTCAGAAAATTCTCACCTCCTCTGGAGTCCAACCTCCTTTTGCTCTTCTAATTGGGCCCGTAGTTCTTCTGTAAAACCAAAACAGTGGCATTGAATTTTAGATCAGCAACCTATGGCCTTAAGGCATTTTAAAATTTGGAACAATTTTCAAAGTACAAAAATATACTGTCTATTGTGTTGCTGAATGTAAAAGTTAGCTTTATCTTTCATGGCAGACTATAGGTAGAATACATGATAAAAACAGGTTTTTTAAACTCTAAGCCCATTCCATATCTTCAAAATAAAAGTAGACATTTAATTAGCCTTTACAACATCACTCTATGAAAAAATTGGAGAGGGCATTTCTGGAAACTAATGAAGGAGTCATATAGACCGGCTAGGTCTCAACCTCGTTAATAATAGCATCTTATATTATTCTATGTTTTCTTAAAAAGAAATTTTCTATAGAACACATGTCAATTTTATGTAAATTACAAGGAAAGCATTTAAAATTTTGCTAACACATGCTACTGCTCCAGCTCAATGTAAAATACACAACTTTTCCGGCAATCGTGATGTTCGACTTAATTAACATACCTGATAAAGCTATGATCAATAGAATAAAACCATGCCCTAAGTACTAAACCAGATATTATACCTGACAACCACACACCATCATGTACGATCCATGACAAACAACACGGGAACATGAATTTATTAATTCAGGATAAAAGAAACACGATAATGATACAAGTAACACTGTCCATAAAACACTAATGCAGACATAACAATTCAATCTCAATAGGAAGAACACAAAACATATATTCATTCCAATACACGCACATACACATATGGTAGAACAAGTAAGGAAAGCAATACCTATGAGCTGGAGAAGTACTATTGGGACTACTTATCCCGGGGGACTTTAGCACGATGCTGCTACTGTTCTCTGAAACAGTAGAGCTTGAAGCAGCCGCAGATTCCTTGTTCTCGAGGCAAAAATCATCAGATTTCACCTCTGCCATTAATCCCTATGTTTCATCAGACCTCCAAATCCGCAAACTACCTAATTCAAAATTCACCAATCCAATAAATTAAAACAAACTTTTGACTACACACATCAAGAAAAAGTACAATTGACAAAAAAAACTTCGGCACTAATACTAAACTAAGCTAAGTCCAGATCTCAAAAACCAAATAATAATTAACCAAAAAAAGCCTTAATCACGAAACGAAATTCTGAAGCAAAAAATCGTACGCAAAACGAAAAAACCTCAGATAAATCACGAATAGTCAGAGCTCGTTAATAGATAAAAACTCAGTCAAATTGATCAAATAGGAACTGATAAAAAACGTACAAAATTTACAAAAATCGAAATTCAATAATCTTAAAAAATAATTACATTAACTAACCTTATGAATTGAAACACAAGCTCATCGGATTCTTTAGCCCTAAGAAAACTGAAAAATCTCTGAAATTAGAGCGAGAAAATTACGAGTTGCCAAAAACCTTGCCCGTTGAATGTAGAGAGAGAAAAGGAGTAAATATTTATATTATATTTTGTATGTAACGAATACTTATCAGGGGTTAGTGACGGCTCCGTTTAAAGGCCGTTAATTTAAGGTGAAGCATAGAAGGGTTGTTGTGACGGCGTATGACGGTTGCACGTGACCGTTAGAGACAAAAGTTTGAACCTCAAACGGCACATTTCTTCGTTTAGCCACAAGTTAAAAGCCGAACGTTTTGTTGAGGCTGATCTTTCCCGGGTTAATACGGACCGTTGGAAAAGTAATAGATGGTCGAGATTTAATCAAGCTGTGGCGTGATTGATACGTCGGAACCGAATTGAGATTAAGAAAGGGTGTTTAGGTAATTTTGGGACATGACGTTAGATTGCTGAATCTCCTTGAATTGCTGTGAGCGGTTAGATTGATTAATGTAAATTTTTTTGACGGCTGAGATTATGGGGTGGGCATTTAATATAGAAAATCCTAACTGACGTTATTGTGATACAACAGGAACAAATTAAGGATGCATTGGAATTAAATAACAAGATTTTTTGGAGGGAATGAATCTATTTAGTACCACATATTATGCCCGGGCAATTGCTCAAGGGTTTAAAGAGTTGAGTGATTTATATAAAATGGAAAAAATATAATATTAAATTGATGCATAAATTTCTTGAAAAATCAGATATTATTCCCACGAATGGTGAATAAAATTAAAAAATCCTTCATCTCCATCCTTTTTTCTTTTAATTTATATAAGTTTAAAGTTCAAATTCTCGGTCCTCAAACACAACTTAATTTCAGTGGAAATCGATACTTGGTGCTGAATCTTTGAACCTAAAGAACATGTGACGCTACGTCGGAGTTTGGTGGACCAAGTGATCGTTCTTTTAGATTGAAGTATTGAACTCTTTTTTCATTGCCCAAGTTACACCTTCAAAATAACCCAAGAGAAAATTTTTAGTTCAATCTGCGGCTCCACAAATTAAACAAGAGGAATCCTCATGAGAACTAATCTCTTAGATTTTGTGTATGGGGGATCTAAATATAACCTCAGGATTATTAAATTAATTAACCACTTGATGAGAATTCTTCATCTATTCAACAAAAAAAATTAATTAAATAAAGTATAATAAATAATTCGATTTAATTGAAATGAATATTAGTTATATATTATTATTCTCATCAAACTTAATGTCGTAGTTTGAACCATTATATTCTCTTCCATATTCAAGAGTGTGGTTTAACTGGTGAATCACCTAAAAGTCTAACTAATATCAATTTCTAACTATTATCAATTTCACTCGTTATTTGAAGTTGATTATCTCCTTTGGTGCTTTCTTGGAACATTTTCATTGACCTAAGGTACGATTCTCTTTCTTCTTAGAAAGGGTTGGTGGCAATGATTTTTGCTGAATAGAGGCTTAAGAGCAAAAAAGATGCTCCACTTGATGGTTTTCTTTTGCGTCCAACTGACTAGAGCTGCAAATGAGTCAAGTCGGCTCACGAGTTTTGCGAGCCAAGCTCGAGCTAGCTTGACTGGAGCTCGAAATGATTCGAGCTCGAGTTTTACCTCGAGTCAATCTCAAGTCATTTTTATATAAGCTCGAATCTCGCGAGTCGGCTTGCGAGCTGATTTATATTTTTAATATTATTAATAATATATCTTATATATGAATATTATTATATATATATATATCAAAAAGAAAAACAATATATTACTAACTTAAATTCAAAATAAAAAAAAATAAAACTAAATTTTTTTAATTTATAAATGTTAATCATTTTATTAAAAAAATTCGAGCTTGAGCTCACAATATTTCATAGTTTATTTACAAATTCGAGTTTAATCGAGTCAAGCCGAGTTGAGCTTGAATTTTTTATCGAGTCAAACTTGAGCTCATAAAATAAAGCTCGTTGAGCTCGAGCCAGCAAAATTTTTCCAAGCTCGGCTCGGTTTGTTTGCAGCCTTACAACTAACGAATCAATGCTACAGCTTCCCCTCTCGATTTTCCTAACAAAGATTTTTAATAGGTATTGCGCTTACTGCTGGACTAAGAAAATGGAGCAATAGATGTTCCACTTGTACTCTTCCTTGCCCTTTTTGGATGATAGATTCTAATTAATATGAAAGAGTCAGTTGGCTAACTAGGATGCATGCTTAGGAGGAATATTTTAGATAGGTTTGACTTGCCCAAGAAATCGAGTAGAAAAGTAGTTGCAAGCAAGAATCCCAACTAACATATTAACTGCTAAACACATCTTTGGAAAAAAAATTCAATAATGTACTATTCAACTACTAATCGAACTGGCTGGATTGCTCCTGTTAGAGATTTTCTTAAAATCAACTTTGATGCAACTGTCTTTACTAATGTTAGAGCTATTGGTGTTGGTTTGGTTGTTAGGGATTATCTTGGCCAATGTATTTTTTGGGATTCTCGGCTATTTCCCTTTTTGATTGATTCTTAGTCAGTGGAGGCTACAGTCGCTAAGCTTGCCTGTGAATTATGTTTACATAATACTTGGTCTCAAATGATTATTGAAGGCGGTTGTTTATCTGTCATTCAAGCTCTTAGGGATGACAACATGAATTGTTCTATTGTTGGCCCTCTCGTTTCAT
This sequence comes from Jacaranda mimosifolia, assembly GCA_018894105.1. Classification (NCBI taxonomy): domain Eukaryota; kingdom Viridiplantae; phylum Streptophyta; class Magnoliopsida; order Lamiales; family Bignoniaceae; genus Jacaranda; species Jacaranda mimosifolia. The sequence goes on from CM032126.1 coordinate 1,410,148, forward strand.
GTGTAAAGAGGAGTTTGAGTCTAATCGTTGTGCTCATTATCTAGCGACGAAGGCCTATGTTTTATCTACTTTTCATTGTAATCGATCTGATGTTATTGTAGAAGCTCTGGCTTCGATTTCTGATTAATATTATTTGTTTTCCTAAAAATAAAAAATAAAAAATCAAGTTCCTAAGACTTGTCCGAAGGAAAATTCCTCATCCCTCGATATAAAGAAGTTTAGAAGGAAAAATTAATTGCATTCAAATCAACCCAACATTAAGAAGAAAACTAGATTCTTAAATCTGATTTTAACCATCATCTCCTGTGTTCTCTATTGTTGTCTACCAAAAATTTTCCATGACAAGCCTATGTACTTCAATGAAATAATATCAAAAGAAATAGTGCTATATTCTAAAATTACGTAATCTTTTGTGATAAATTTTACTTTTTTCCATTTCAAACGAAGCTCATAATTGAAATTATAGAAAACTTGATTGTGGGATGTATATATTCGAGGTATGTACATTGATAGTATCATAAAGTAAAATAATATTAGCTTAAAAAATTAATAATATATAATTACTTCATCAGCCAAGCAACATATATAGCTGCGATTGCTTGTGAGGTCGTGCTTCATTTTTCATGTTCTTGGAATTTTGGGATTGTTTTACTGTTTGAGAGATATGAGAATGAGAAATGAGGTTGTGAATGATCGTGAGATAAAGTGTAATGATTATAGTAATTTGACGGGTGATATGATGTGAGGTTGTGAATGATTGTAAGATATGTTTGAGAGAATGAAATTGTTTTATGAGTTTTTGGTTTGTGGGTTTGTTTGGGACTTATAATATTTTTCTTAAAAAATAAAATTAATTTATAAATTTAATAAATTAAATATAAATTAATATTTTTAAACAATATACCATGAATTAACTTAGTAAATTCCAAGTCTGTACGAGGAAAAATAATTTTTTCCCAACAATATTTCTACAATTTTTTAATTAATTTAGTATGGTTGGAATTTTTTTTATTTTTTTAATAATTTTGAAAATATTTTGAAATATTGTGTATCATCCCAAATTAATGCATAAAATATGTTAGATATTATATATCATCCCAAATTAATACATATAATATGTTATTATTTTACATTGTCCTTTATTAGTGGAGATAAAAAAAAAAAATGATGAATTTTTTTGAAAAAAAAAAAATCACTTTCCCCAAAAATCAAAGTTGGTAGGGTTTGTTTGGCATTTAATTTTTTAAAAAAAGTGTAAATTAATTATACATTACTAAATTAAAAAACAATATTGTAAAATTAATTTAGTTAATTAATTTGGAAAGATCCAAATAGTTTTGTTCTTCTGTTTTTTTGCAATTAATTTCTCACAAATTATGCAATTTTTTGCTGTAATTACTTCGTTGTCTCCAAAACAAAGAATGGGTCTCACAAGCAAGCACGTCTTTGAGACGTGAGATATGGGATTACTTTCACAAGCAACGCTGCCATAGCTTGTCGCACTTTACAATTCTCACAACATTCGTTATCTCCGCTTTTGTCCAAATGAAAATAAATTAAAAGCAAAGAGTGCAACTCATAGAAGAAAAAAGTGTTGTCGTCCATTAGTTAAAACAAACTCTTCTCTTCAATATAATTTGATACAAACAGCAGAGAGATCTTAGTACCCATCCCATTTCTTTTTATATAAAGTGAAAAGAAAAGACACCAAAAGTAACCATGAACATCACATCCACAGCTACTTTTATTGCAAAAGGGCACAAAATTAAATGTGATCATCATCATAAGATGATTCCCATCACATAAATTCGGCCCTCAGGACACAGACTCAGAGTTACTAATTAATAACAGTAGTGATACTAATTTTCTTCTTCTTCATCTCTGCTTCAGAGCCCATCTATCTGCGGGCCTGGCTGGGCAGGGCCCCAGCTCACTTGCAATTGCATGGATTGCAGGTGCAGTTAGCTCCGCACTTGCAGCCATTCTCCGCAGCGCACTCAACAGACTCTCCTCCTTCGAAATATCTGCACATGCAACAGAAAATTACCATAAAATCCAATTCGATTTTTCCTTTTTTCTTTTTTTGTTTTAAGAGTGAAACGATGGAAATTATATAGATCCATACGTCTTTTGTGGGGCAACGCCAAGGACGAGGGTCTCAGTAGGGGCAGTGGTCTCAGAGTAGCTCAAATCTGGGTACATCTTGCACCTGCGCCGATCAAATTCACCAAATTATATAGTCTGTTCTAACACAAAACAAACATCAAAAGACAAAATAAAAAATCTATAGCCTAAACTTGTTTCCTCAAAACAGGGGAAACAAAAAGAGGGAAATTCGAGTAAATACGGACAATACTTTCAGCTAATTCGGAGAAAGGAAAAGAAAAAAAGGAATTTCGATGAATTACCCTCCGCAGCCATTGCCGCACTTGCAGCCAGAGCCACATCCACAGTTTCCTCCGCAGCAGGACATTTTTCCTTGATTTCTAAATTCAAATTAATTCAAGATTTCTACGATTTCAGGACCTCGAGAATGCTTCTAGCTTTGAACGATTTTCTAGGAGGCACCCGTGCCCATCATTTATAGTGGAGAGGGTCGCACATCTACCGTACACGTGGCGAAATCTGGCTGAGCGAGTTGTCCTCGTAACTCGGCCACGCCTGTGCCCCCCCATAACTTCCTCCGCGTACTCTGTCGTTATCTTACTGCTGTTTATGTTGAAAATTTTTAAAAAAAAAAAGAAGACAAAAATTAATTAATTTTGGCAATTCCTTTTTAACATCATTGTATCATGAAAAAATGGGAAGTTCCACAACTGAATAATACGTCAGAAAGTTCCGGAATTGCACGTCGTCCGTCCGATTTCTAGTCTTCTCCGGCTGACCGTGGAGATATTTTTCACCATACAGTTGTTGAGTGGAGCTGCTGTGTAGAAGATTATTTTCATTCTTATTTTTTATTTTTATTATTTCTAAAATTTAAAAAGACAGTTAGTAAAAATAAATTTGTATTTGAATAAATCGTTAGAAAAATAATAATTATGTTTAATTTAATATATTGTAAATGAAGAGAAATAATAATAATAATAATAGAGAGAAGATATATACGTTACTTAAAAATATGTAATAAAAATGAAAATATCTTGATGAAAATGTGTATAAAGTAATTGTGTTAATTTTTAAATAATAAAAAATATGAAAATAAAACTTGAGAATGAAACCGAACAGGGCCATAATTGAATTAATAGTTGTTTTTATATTTATAAATTTAAAATTAAATAATTAATAAATTCTTAATATATATGTGTGAAATAAAAAAAATTAATACTGAAACACTTTAGAGGGTAAGAAAGTGCTTATGGCCCGTTTGGTTTTATTTTCGAGATCCATTTCTATTTTCAGTTATTTTTTAAATTTGAAAAGGTAATTATAATTTTGAAATGGAAATAAAAATATATTTGGATGAATTATTGGAGAGTAATAATTGGAATATGTATATGGTTGAAAAGATAGTTGATTCGTATTTTTTTATGTTTAAAAATATTTATATTTTATTAATTTTAAAATAATAGTGAGTACTTTATGTCAAATCAAATTTGGAGAAAGTGAGAGCTCGATTGGTTGTGTTTTTATCCTCATTTTTTGTTTTCACCTTTTTAAAATGTGTTTTCATTTTATCATTGTTTTGAGTGTGTGAATAAAAATTTGATTGCATGTGTTGTTTTGATAGTATTTTTTTGGTAATTGAAATAGGTATGTAGGTGTATCAGTAGAGATATTCCTACGTAGAAGAAAGTAAAAAATTAAAAATGTAATTGGACGTATTGTTTTGAATTATCTTTTTTACGAATGTTGCAATTAAACATTGAAATGTAATTGATGATGACGGGATCTGTCGCCACATGGCGGCCTCCCTGCGAGGTATTGTCCCACCCACGCCTTTACAAGGCGGGGGATTTTGTCCTTGAAAAGGGCCCTCGCAGGGAAGGGGAGGACTCGCCGCTTATATGCTGGTCAAGACCCTCTACTCCATCCGATATGGGATAGATGTCAGCCCCATCATCAGCCCCCCTAGTAGAGGGGCTTACCGGCTGTTCGCTTCGTGGCGTCGAACCTGCATGGGCCACCAAATGATGATGATGGGATTTGTCGCCACATGGCGGCCTCCCTGCGAGGTATTGTCCCACCTACGCCTTTACAAGGCGGGGGGTTTTGTCCTTGAAAAGGGCCCTCGCAGGAAAGGGGAGGACTTGCCGCTTATATGCTGGTCAAGACCCTCTACTCCATCTGATGTGGGATAGATGTCAGCCCCATCAGTAATGATTAGTGGGTTGTTGGAATGTGTAAGTAAATTATTATTTAAATAGAAAGTATAAATATAGGGATTGGGTGTGTTTTAAGTGGAAAACAAAAATGGGTTGTTTTATAATAGAAAACAAAGGCCAATGCCATTTTATTGATTTGCTACAGTGATTTTGAAAATAAAATGCAGTTAGAATACAACCAATCTGGCCCTGATAGTTTTAATTTTTTTTTCCCATAGTGGAAATGGGAATAAGCCACAGAAATGAAACCGTTTAGTGGAAATGAAAATGAAACCAAACGAGCCGTAATATTTCGTAGTACTTTGGTAAGAAAATTTTAAATTATTTTAACATAAGTTTAAAAATTAATGCATGCATAAAATAGGAATTGGATTAGTCATTGTTGTTTTCTTTCACTTCCTAAAGTTTCCATTTCAATTTTATTTACTGCACTAATATTATGTTGGGACCATGGATTTTGATAAGAAAAATATTGAGAATTTTTTTTCATACTTTATTTAATGTAACTTTATGTTTCAATTTTTGAACCTTTATAATTCTTTCTTAATAATTTTTTTGATCTAAATATAACATAAATAATCTAATGTGTAAATTGAAACGAAAAAGTCGATAAGGATTTTGTCATTTTAATAATTAAAATGTTGGATTCAAATTTTACCAAACTTAAAAATAATGTATTATATATATGTGTATTCTAATTTATTAATTATGAAATATATTTAATAGATTATTGGCGGATTATTTTAATATATGATGCAATTATTGTTCTTCACGGGAAAAAAAAAGATGAAATAAGAATACAATGAAAGTGTTGAGAGTTGACAAAAGTCTTATCAGCAAATCCACCTTTCTACTAATTAATTGTTATCACTTTTGAATTTTGTCCATCCTATCAAATAAGAAAATGATTGTTCTTCAAATTTGGTCCATGCAATGGATTTATTAAATAAGAGAATAATGTACTGCTTATCGTGCAACAAATCTTGAACTATAACGATTATTTATTTTTATTTTCTGAACTCATTTTCATTTTTTATTAAAAATAAAAATAGAGAATTATCAACTTCTCTTCCATTTTTATAAATATTTTTATTTTTAAAATATTCTTCCAAACAAATTCTTACACACTCTCTCTCTATTTTCACATTTCATTTTTTTACTCACATTTGTACGATTTTTAATACAAAAATACTAAAATTTTCAAATACAGCTCATTCAACCCTACATAATCATTATATTTTAAACAAAATATTCAAACAATATTTTATTTTCAAAAACACTTTTATAATTAACTTTTCACTATTTATTTTCACCAAAAAATGAAAATGTCTCCAGGAAACAAATCCAAACGGCCTCTAAAAAATTACAATTATTAATTATAAGATATTAAATTATTATTACTGAAAATTATCATTAATTAAATATATTAAGTTACAAAAAATCGTATCGTATCATCTAATTAAAAGAGAAAGAAATAAAATGTAATTAAAAATGAAACCAATTGAAAAGAGAGAGAATTATTTCCAAGGGCCCTGTCCTTTTTAAAAGAGAACATCGATGATTGGTGGGGACATTTCAATACATTCTCCTCCATTGAATTTGGTAGCAAAGTTAGAATTTAGGACCTAACAAAGCAGCCGTTAGGTACTTTCATATTCTAGCTTCACTAATACTCATTTAAATGATACTAGGAGTATAAATGAGATGAGATTATTCGCGAACGGTTCGAACTCGATTAGATGAAAGTTCGAATTCGACTCGAATTTAAACGAGTCAAGCCTAAGCTTGCCAGTCAAGCAAGCCGAGCCAAGCTCAATAGTATTCGGCTCGACAGGCTCGCGAGCCTAAACGACCTTTTATAATAATAATATGGTGTTTGTTATTATAAATTTTGTTTCAAACCTAAATGGGTTCGAGTTCATCCGGGCTTATATGAATCGAGCCTTATCGACTTAAAGCAATCTCATCAAAACTTATATGAATCGAGCATTATCTACCCTTAACGATCCGAACCTGAGCCCGAGCCTATTCTGACGAGCTGAGCTCGAGTTCATGAATCGATTCAGCTCATTTACACCCCTAAATGATACTACATGTAGGATCGACTAGTCGGTTGATTTAATATCATTATTTTTATATTTATATGTATAAAATTTTAGGGTTCGAATTCTTAATGTGTATTTATATGTAATGAAAAAATATTATTGAATGTCTGGGTGTTTATTTATTTATTATTGATTGATATTTTAGTGCAACTATGTATATAATAGTTTAATTTATTAAAAAATAAACAAAAGGTGCCAAGTTTTCTGTATGGTGATAAAATTAAGGTTCTTAAATTTGGAGGTTTTGAATTTAAATCCACAAAAAATTATTATGAATTGCTAATTTATTATTAGCAGATCGTGCATAGTTAATGCTCATACATCTAATAATTGGAGTACAATCGATATGCATACGTATATTGTCTATACAAAATAATAATGATAATAAAAGTAGTAGTATGGATAGAAGACAACATAGCCATCAAGAAGTTGGAAAGATGGAAAAATTGTAGGAAAATAAAATATTGTATAATTTTCATCAATGATTTTGGAACTATAAAATAATAGTAATAGGCAGCATTACAGTTGTAAATGATAGTTATTTTATATAATTACAAGAATTAAAAAATAAAAATAAGAACATGTTCGGCATATTACTTGAAAACCCACCAAAAGAAGATGACGCTTTATTAATAACAATATATAATAATTGATATTCAAATGGTATTATCTATTTTGATTGCTTCACTAAAAGCATAATACAAATAAAAAATACATATATATATATATGTGTGAGCGCGCGCGTGCGTCGAGTGGCCTGTGATCCAACGGTATTAGTCTCCCATATAATGTGGGAAGTCAAGAGTTCGAATCCTAACGGACTCTTAATGTGCGTGTGTATAAATATTATATATATATGTGTGTGTGTGGCTATAAATATGAAATAATATCTCTCCATAAATATCTAAGCATCTTTTACTATTCATCCCCAAGTACTCCACTAACAATTAAATAATTCAAATTGAGCATAAAAAGCAAGTCACTAACCATCATAACTTAGATAATAACTCATATAATACTTGTAAAGCATGCTTGAAAATATCCCATTTCTTCCTTTTTCTTTTTTAAAATAAACAAAAAGTTAATACTTATTAAACACAACGCATTTAATTAATAGACCACTTAAATGGTGAAGTAAAAGGAATGGCCTTAATAATTCTTGAAGGGACAAATGCAGCAAATTGATCCTCCAAAATTGTTGAATTGAGGAGAGATGTACTATAAAAATTACCCTCCTTTATATTTTAAGCATATTATATTTAATTTATTTTGAGATTAGCACATTCAATCTACTGTAAAATGTGAAACTTTGATCATTCACATATTAAATTTTAGAATTCGAATCATTCATATATTAATATGCTGAGGGCTTGTTTGCTTCAATTGATTATGCTTGATAGATGCATAATCACTCCTAATTTATTATTTGTTTGCCTTAATATAGGGTCAATGATAAGTCATTGCCCTATATTAAGTTGGAATATGGATCAAGAGGTGAGAGGTAAGATTCAAAAAGACCAAATTACTCTTGATTAGTGTATAAAAAGATATATTAAAATAAACAATAAAAAGTTATAATCGTAAAATTATATGTTTTATTTCAATTTACTTTTCAATTAATCTTACCAACCAAATGGGAAATTATATTACTTTATCTTGATAGACTTAAAATATATCAATTTATTTGTATATCATTCATAATCATATCACTCCAAGCAAACTAGCCCTGAGTGATTAATTGGTTTCATGGTGCCGCCCTCACATATATAAGTGTGAGGTTACGAGTTGGAACCCTAAATACGCGTGTGTGTATGTAAATATATTAAAAAATATATATTCAAATCTTAAAATATATGTTCATTGCTGTAGAAAATTAAGGACCTACAAAAAATTTCTTCTTACAACCATTTGAGGTGACCTATCATCCTCCATGAAAATATTAAAGCACAGGACGGGAGAAAAATGCCAAAGTGAATTCGGAAAAGCAAAAGGGAAATTGTAGCCACTTTTTTCAGAGATCACTGGTTTGGAGGTGGGGTAGAAATTAACTTCCTCCATTTGCTGTGGATGGAGAATCTCTTTTGATGTGGCCAACATTTGAATTATTTTTAACCTTTTTAAATTTATTTGCCCCACTTTTAAGTACTTCTCTTGTGGTACAATGATCAAGTTTCTCTTCGAGTCTCTTCTCAAAAAGAAAAAAAAGAAAAAAAAAAGTTTTCTATTCCGGTCTTGTTGAGATATTTTTTCATCAGTATTCATTGGTGGAGAATTTTATTATAAAAAATATGATTTAACGAAGAAGAGAGAAAATACAATTTTATAAACTATTTCAAGACTTTCGAATTGTTTAATATGTGACAAAATTTTGTATTATGAGTACTGAAAAATGTTTGATCTTTTAGTACAAATAATGCACAACACAAATTTGTAGTACAAATGACTAGTGATATTGTCTTGTTGTAGTACAATTTACTACAAAAGATCGAAAATTATTTACTTACTATGAATGTTTTTGTAGTTAAGTGATGATAATCATTCCATAATTATTGATATATAAGAAAAATATTTTTGATTGTTAAGAAAAATTTGGGAAAAAATATAGTTTATCTAAGGAAAATGAATTTTTCTTACAAAATGATGAGGAAAATGAGAGAAAAGTCTATTTGAATTCTTTCTTATTCTCCAACACATTCATCACCTCTCTTTCCCCATCATTTTCATTAACAACCAAACAAATTTAAAATTTTATATTTTTTTCTTTGCTTTTCCTTTTCTCTAATACTTTCCTTTCCTTATCAAAATCCTTACACCAAACAATGTGTAAAGGTTTCTATTCTACAAGAAGAAGCAAAAAAGAAAAAGGTCATCCCCACCCCAAAGCATTGATGGAGACAAACATATCATAATATTTACAAAAATAATAATATTATTGAATTCACACACACACATATATGTATATATGATGTGTAAATTCATTGCTATAAATATTCAATTTGATCTCGTTAAAGTGAATTCCTATTTTCATATCGAATTCAATCATACATTTTAAGGAGGGTACATCAATATATATCTTCTTATTGGATGAGCAATTTAATAATAAGCTCCACCTACAAACATTGCAGTTCTAGTTTCGAGTTTTATGAGAGGTATTTGGGTACAATTGAAGCAACCAAGTTTAAAAGACCCTTGATCAACAGCTTGATACAACTCCTAAAGAAAAATCCTCTTTTCAAAAAATAAAAATAATAATATAAATATATATGTATATATATATTCTCTCATTGTGCTTAACTTTTATTTTAGTCAAAAAAGGTGTAGAATAATGGATATGGGTAAAAAGGGAACAATATTGATGGAATAGAAGTCTACTTGTGGCCTCTATTCCCTAAGCTGTGAGGCAACACCTGATAAGGAGATGATCATAATTGTCGCTTTTATATCATATAGATAGAAACTGAAAGAAAATGATGGGCAAAAAAATAAAGAGGGAATGAGAAGGTCAATCTATCTTCAAAAAGCTAGTGCAACATGAAAGAAAAAATAGGAAGTAAAAAAACTCAGGGCTTGTTCACTAGCATTTTGGTCATTTTCTAGAAAATTTTTTAGGAGAATGAGTTTTGAGGAGAAAACTTGAAAAAAGTGTCAAGTGTTTGTTTATGTTTTGGGAAAATAAAAAAAATAAATTGAGAATGAATTGTTTGTTTGTTAATATTTTGGTAGGGGGACAAATTTTATTGTAAATGTCAAATCAGTTACTTTTTTGTTGGGTTTGTAGGAAGAAATTATTTTTTTATGTAATGTATATATATACTTGATTATTAGGTAGGACTAGGGTAATGTGTAGGGTCTTTCTGAAATTGAATTTTGAGGATTTTTTGGGTATAAATTTTTTTGTATTTTGAAAAAATGATTGGAGAATGTGTATGTTTTTTGAGATTATTTTGGGAGTTGGGAAAAATTTCCACAAAATGCTAATGAACATAGCCCAAGCTTCTATTGGCCCCCCCCCCCCCCCACCCAACCCCAAACCACCCCCATCCTTTTATTTATTTATTTTTATGAATACATGTTAATAATTCAATTTCGAAACCTTATATATATGTATGAAAATAAATTATTGGATTAATTGACCTTCTTTTTTTTTAGCATTGATTAATTGATCATTTAATTCTAAAGATTTAAAGGAGTTTAGATGCAAAGTATTGATGAATATACCGTGATAAATACATAATTACACACTAAATATTGACTAAAATTCAAACTGCAACTCACTATTGATGATCGAGTATTTTTGGAATTGTTGGTCCAAATGGTGCATCAAATATTTAAATAGGAATGTAAACTCGGCTGCTCACAATCTTGCTAAGTGGGCAGCCCACTTATGGTGGTCCAGGTCTATGCCTTTCAATGCACTTCCTACCGACGTCTTTTGTGATGGGGGTCACCCTTTTTGGATTGACAATTTCTTCTAATGAAATGTCCTTTTTTGACTAATCACCAAAAAAAATAAAAAAAAAAAAATAAATAAGAAAGAAGTTCACTATTGATGACATCTAATTCTTTTATTCTATTTGCAAGCAAGAAACTCAAGTTTTGGTTGACTCTAATCTTTCATGTTGTTTTTCAACTATCAAAATAATACCAAATAATATGATATATTCCCCAACTTTGCTATCTAAAATACTAAAAAATTACTTAAAATGCCCTCCCCAAAATTTCAAAAAAAATCCAATCATTAAAACTTCACCAATCAATTAATCATTACATACACACACATCAACTGCACAGATACATAAATAATTACTATAAAAATATTCAATTTCATACCATCAATCGAAATATATCTACAATAAAAACCATTTTTCCCTGAAAAACTACCAAATGAACCATTTCCTCCTACAATAATAACAAACAAACATCACATTCCTCGAACCCACTGCACAAAACACATTCTCCCAAAATATTTTGCCCAAAACACTCAATGTACAACTAAACAGATTTCTGCCTCCCAACTTCAACTATTTACTCTAAATCAAGGGGCTCAATTTTTCTTACCACGATCATATACTTCATTCTGTACAAAATCAATTAGTAATACTTGTCAAGAATGTTACTCTGAGGCACTAACTCTTCCTAACTGCAACATTACCTCCAGCAGGAAGCTCAAGTGGAAATGATCTCTTCAAGGAGATCATCAAATATTAGATCTTCCACCTCAAGCCCCACACACTCTGCATCCAATTGTAGATTCATCCAACCATCATTCTTAGCCAAATCGCGGCTAACTGAATCATCAATAGCCTGATCCATTTCAGGCCTCCAGCTCAATAGCCAGCTTATTTCTGCCCAAACCTTCTCCAAAACATGGTACCCTTTGGGCATTTGGCGTATATGAGACTGACCAGTCAGAGGCATTGGCCAGTAGCAAAATGATCTCTCATAGATATCCAATAAGACCTCATTAATTAAATCAAACAAAAGAAGATGATCATAGTTTTCTCCATCTTCATTCCCAGAAAACTCCGGGACTTCCTCAAACACCAATGGGTCGACAGGGTGCTCTGCTGAATGCCATTTGCCAAGAATCTCATCCCTGCTGAATCCAGATAGATCTAATACGTCTTTTACGTAGTTGAATTCAGCTTCGTTCTTCTGATCCAGAGGATAGCGCAAAAAGTTGTTGTAGAATTGCTTCACTTGGCTTTCCATGATATCAATGTCAACCATTTTTTCTGATACTATGCAGGAATGAAAGTCGGGTAAAAATACTTTCAAAGTTTCAAGAAAGAAAATTGTTTTTTGGAGGGAAGCTAATTAAACTTACCTTCTGACAAAAATGCTTCCGGAACTGGGCTTATTTCGCCTATTTCATCCTCTTGGTAGATATAGTCATTCTCAGAAAAATGATCAGATTTTGATGTCTCAGGAGCAGAAATTGGTTCAGGATCAAGATTGAAATCATGGGAAGAAGAACTTTCGCATGTCTTCAAATCAGAAGAATCATCAAAACTATCTCCAACATTTGACAAGTTTTCTTGACTTTCACTTCTTGAAACAGCAGACTCCTCAACTTTACTGTCTGAATCCAGACGCAATGGCTTTTGTTCGGTTGGGATGGTGTTTTCTACACTTATGTTTCTGGAAGCAGTCATATCTGGTTTAGGCGAACAACTAGTGCTGGCAGAATCATCAATCTGAATGGAAGAGTAAGACCTGAGATCAGGAAGCGAAAACATTCTTGCCAGGGTGGCAGATTTGGTTGGAATTGGTGAGAGTGTATCTGCTGTTTTGAACCTTAATCTCTCAGAAACATGGTCTTTTGATTCTCTATTCACACCAATCTCAAGTAACCGATTATATCTGTCAAACGATTCATCAAAAGATGATGTTCTTTTGAAGTGCTGCAAAGGGTTTTTGCTAAACTTCTCTGCCTTGATTTCTAGAGTCATATGAGGATCGTCGTTTGAATCCTTGGAAACACTTTGACCATATGGAATCTTATGGTGCACTGCATCCATTATAATCCGGTTCTTCTCTTTCTTTCTATCTCGGATCACATGTTTTATTTTCTCCCTAAGATTCTTGAAATGTTTGAGGGCAAGCTTACTATCATGTCTTTTCCTCAGCATCTTGGCTGATGAAGTAGGACAAGCATTGTCCGGACTAGTGTTTCCAATGGAAGACCCTTTTACTTCATCTTCCTCTTTTGTACAACATCCAGTTTCCTGTCTGATCATTGAATTCTCTGTCTTAAAACCTCTTCTGTCTGATGAAGCAGGTGCTGGAAATGAGACAGACTTAGTTAGTCCAAACCTCAAATTAGGCGACCGCCTACCATGCAAGTGATGGGCTAATGAAGAACTTGGATCTTGCAAGATTTTCAAGAAAACCTCTTTTCTCATGTTGAGTAAATCCAGGGCATCCATAAATAACTTCGATTCTTGAAGGGAGGCACATTTACTCGGCTCTATTGCATATATTAACTTGTCCTGAAGAACAGTGTGATCCCTCACCGGCTGTCGCCCTAGCTTGCTAACCTCACTTTGCCTCAAATAATTCATATTAAGCATTGCAGCACATAATACATATGAGCTGTTATCATTACCAACTAGTGGCAGACCAGGATCCAATAATGCAGCAGAGTGCAGCCTATCTCGATGCCCCAAGACATCATCACTTTTCTCAGCAGGTGACTCCGTGTCTGAAGATTCTATACGAGGGATGATATCAGTTCTGTCGAGTTGTGTCCTTGTGGGGTAAGAAGAACTCCTGCGATGGCGGCCCCTCCTTTTAGACATCTCTTCTGTAATCAAAGCCTTTAATCTAGATTTCATTGAGCTTTTATGTGCTGGAACAGGCACAATGGATTTTGTTTCAACCTGACGACATTTTTACAAGTTTAATTTCTTCAAGTCCATAAAAAACATAAAAGAAATAAGAAAGAAAAAGAAACACACTGCAGAATTTTCAAATGGAGAATCAATGTTTTCTAGCATTTCAGCCGGCTCTGAAGAACTACTTCTCACGCTATCTTGATCTGCAATACATACCTTTTATCAAACACTTTCAAAACAAATCAAGGAATTTAACATGATTGAAGCATTTTACCAGTGGAATTTTTTCCCGAACCATGCCTTCTTCGAGGGAGCCTTTTCTTTACATAATGCCACCGATTATGCGGAATATGATGAAGAATTCCCCACATACATCTTGGGCTATGAGTATGATTCTCCAGAAATATATGAGGTTCTTGGTGGGGCAAGTTTTTGCCCATTTCTTGCGACATAAATATGCGTAAAAACCAACTTCAACAATCATAAAATTGACCAAATTTGCTTAAAAATCACCAAAAATCAAGATAGATTTGTGTTCAATTCTTGAAAATTCTCACAATTTCTTTTTTCTGCACCGAATATAAAATTAAAAATTAATATACAAAGTTTTTAAAAAAAAAAAAAAGTAGTACATATCAAGAACAGAATTGCCTTTATGGGAAGACCCTTTTGATAGGATGTCCATATTTTGCTATGCGGCCATGGCTATGCACCCAAATTTACATAGAGAGAAAGAGGAAGAATTTCTTTCTTTCTTTCTTTCTTTTTTCCACCCTTTTTCCTTTTTTTCAGTATTTTGAGAATTTTCAGTGACCGTTTTTATTGGTTGGTAGTTACATTTTCTGTTCCGGCGGTTAACGGCCAACACTTTCAAATTTTTCTTTTTTTTTCTTTTTTTTTTTCCCCTTATGAATTATTTGCAACTTGAGCTATAGTAATTTTGCTTGTTGGGCTTTTTCACATTTCCAAAGCCCAATATCCAATGAGCCATTGGAAGAAGCCCAATATCTAAGCCCATAGTACTACCCATGGAGTGAATCAAAATGTTAAATGCACAAAATGGTAAAAAAATAAAACTATAGCTCACCTAAGTTGAATATTAACAATTATTTTTAATAATTTGACCAAGATAAAATTATGCTTTTCAATATTCCAAAGTTGAAAAATTCAACATTTTGAAGGCCACAAAGTTGGACGACACGGTATGTTTAATTTTTTTTAATATATCAATCTTGTTTTTCTTCTATGATAATTCTAAATTTTTGAATAAAGAACTGATTATTTTAAGAAATACGTGCAATTTCCTTGTCTGATAGTTTGAATTTTTGAATGAAAAATTGACTTTTAAAAAAGATAATGCGTCGACACTGTTTAAAAAATCGGATCGGACGGGCCGGTCGGACAGTCAACTGGCCGGCCAACCCGTCTGATTTTCTCAAAAAATCATAAAATTGAAAAAATGCTATATTTTGTAAAACTTTAAACTTGATATATTTAAATTCTTGCGATCATTTATAATATAAATTGTAAAATTTGGATTGTAATGTTAGATAATATCATTTAAGCTCTTTATGTTTTATATTTTGACACTTTATTAATTTTTAAGTAATATATATAATATCAATATATATATATTTCATAATTATGACGTCATGATTCAATTACGATTCAATTACGGTCCGACCAATAGTTGACCCAGTGAACCGTGAACTGATAAATTTTTCGATTCAATGAACGGTCCGATTTTTCAAACACTGTACGCCGATCATTTCAATATTATTGGAATTAAATTTGTTGCCATTCATTTATAGAAAAAGAAATTTTTTCAAAGTTCTAACATGTCTAATGCCCCCCTAAGTGTCTAATGTTTTTTTAATTGATAAATGATACGTTTTGATTTCTATCTATAATAATTAATTTAGCTTAGTATTAGGGCTCGTGGAGTATATGATATTTGAAATTCAGATTTATTCGTACCCACCCTATTTTTTTATTTTCTATTTCAAATATATATAATAAAATGAAAATATGTTAGCTACAGCTGTTTAATCGTTGTTTAGGCAGACCAACTATTTTTGGTGCACACTGACTTTTGAAAAGTCAAGCAGCGAATGATACAACTTGCCTATAATTTGGTCAACCCAACCAATGAGAAAACTACCCTTGGACAGTTGGACTCTTGCTAATTCACAACGTTTATAACAATGCAAAATAATAATAATAATAATAATAATAATAATAATAATAAAAAATAAGACAATTGATTTTGAATCATAAATTAAAAATACACAATATAAATGTCATGAAAATATCAAAATTAGTAACTAATTATCAAGTACAGTTGAGTGGTTTGTGTTCGGGCAGCGGCTTTTTAGAAAAAAAAAAAAAAATTACAGTTTGCTTCAATAACATCTTTTGTACGAATCAATGTGAGGTTGAGAATTCAAACTTTAATGAACCATTGATGTGCGTGTGTAAAAGAATTTTTTTTTATCGAATAATCAATTGTCTTAGTGACATTATCCTCACACTTATAGGTGTGATGTTCAGAATTCAAACTTTCGATGTACGTACATCTGTCAATAATAAAATACGTATAAAGTTCGAATACTAATAAGTTCAAAATGCGTATATATATATATAATACATTTCTCATCAATACTGAAAAATGTTGATCAAACATTTTTTCCTTTTTATTTTTTATTTTTTATTTAAAAAAAAAACACCTTAGTTTGGTGCAATATTAATTGGGGAAGTGCAATTGGGATTGGCATAGTTGTGCCCAAGTGACACATTTCACGTGTGAAATTGATCACTAGGGTTGAACAAAATTTCTGCCATTAAATGGCATGCAACATGCTTTAAATATGCTATTGCAAATTTTCTGGAGTTTTAGGTATCCACGTTACTCGTTCTAAATAATTTTCAACTCCTATTTATGTGGTTTTCTTCACAGAATTTAATACCCTTCGTGTCAACTAATTAATGTTTAGCTAATTAATTTTTTCAAAAAGAAATTCCTGGTCAGCATCTTGCATTTAGCTTCTTTTTTTTTTTCTTTAAAAAAAAAAAAAAGGCAGTAGAAGAAGTAAAGTATATGTGGAAGAGGGTGTTCCACTAAATTTAAAAATTTCATAAATGTAAAATGTTCATTAAGAAAAAAAACTTATCATATGTTCATTTTAAAAAAGTAAGAGATTTTTACTTTATTTCTAAAACTTTAATAATTTTTTTTAATTTTCATCATATTAATTATGATGTATAATTAATTATGTTGAGTGGCTAATTGATTTGATGGCATCATCCTCGCACTTGTATGTGTGAAATTCAAGTTTCGAACCCTAATAAACCCTAATAAAAATAAAACCATATTAATTAATAGAATTATCATTTTTAATATTTTATCAATTTAATCTTTTCATCTTATCCAAACACCTAAAAAATAATATACAAAATAAAATCTTACATTTCAAAAGACCAAAACATGTCATATTTTACAAAGTACAAAAACCTACAATATCTTGTAAATAAATTTAGCCAAAGATAGGAACGAAGCCACATTGGGGTTCAAGCAATTGCCCTCCTTCCCTCACCTCAAAAATTTGAAAACCTAAGGGAATGTTTTGTTATGTTTTTTGTGTGATTTTATTATATGTTTATTATGTATTTTAGGAGAATAAATTATTGTAGAATGTGAAAGTTATTTTTTGATATGTTTGTTTATATTTTGGGGTAGACATTTTTTTACTGTAATAATCAAATCAATATATTTTTTTTTTGTTGGATTTTTGTAGTGAAAATAGAATTGAGTGGTTTTTTTAATATTAAAATAATAATGAAATATATAATGTATATATATAATATGCATGTATGTATTGAAAAATGTGTGTTTTAAATGAAAAATGGGGATATTTTTAATTATGTTTTCCCAAAACAAGTTTCTCCAAAATAATATTATTTTGGAAAAACATAACCAAACACTTTCTAAGTATAATTTTATGATTTTGTCACATCTCAAACGATAAAATTGTCCTCCATTTAATTGAAAATATTCCTTCCCCCCCTCCCTCCCTCCCTCCCTCCCTCACTCAAAATAAAACAAAAAAAAATATTATATTTTTAACAATTCAATCTCACCCTCTAAAATAACAAACCCCGATCATCCCTGATCAAAAATATTAGGTAAAAAGTCAATAGTTACTATTGACTTTACTTGTCCAAATATGTTAAATTTAAAATACTAGGTAAAAAGTCAAATGGCATAAAACCGAAACCACCTCGGGGCTGCGACCAAGCCCTCTAATTCGGGTTTCTCTATGTATGTAGCTTCCACGTTCAAATTTTCAAATACTAACCCAATGAAGTTTCCCAAAAGTCAAACCAGTATAATAGTATGACGCGTATGCATGCTTTTTGGGGTTCAAATTTTCCCATTACAAGTGGTCTTCACACTCTTTACATCAAGTCAAGTAGTAATGTCTTTTTGATGGGACTAAGGAAACTTACATTTATGGGATATTTTATCTCATTTTTATCTTTTTTTTTCAAATCTCAACATGCATCAATAATAGAATCTTTTGGGTGGATTGATATTTACACATTAAATATGGGATAAGGGAGAATTTATAGCATTATATCTCTTAATAATGATAAAAGAAATAAAGGGAATAAAAAGGGTGGGAAAATTTTCCAAATATTGAATGGAATGGGATAGTGGTGGGTAATTGGCATTTTGTTGGGATTGTGGTGAGTGGCGAAAGGCTCGTCTTGTAGATGGTAGCTAATAATTTCTGGTTGAAATTTAATGTTCCGCAGTAATGGAACGAGGGTTGCTGTACTAATTACCTCTTCTCTCTGTATTTTATTCGTATAAAAGAAAAAGATGAGGTGGGGGTGGGCGTGGGGGTGATCACCTTTAGGAAAGTTAACATCTAATTCTAATCAAGAGAATCATCATAATTAGTCAATTTGTATATTTCTAATGTATATACATTTCAAGAAAATTAGTCAAGTAATAAGATAAATATGATTATAATTATTATGTAATTCAATGTGCTGAACCAAACAAGATATGGACTACATATGACTTTTGGGTAGTTTATATGTGTTTGAGGTGAAAGGGAAAAGGATGGAAACATAATTATAAATGTATCAAAAGGGGAGATTGTGCTCTTACTTTATGCTAATATGTGGGTAGCACATAGTACTACATATAAAGGAAAAGGCAATATTGACTTTAGAAGTTTTGAATTAAAGCATAAATAATACTTAACAAAAGTATGAAATTTGAAGTAAACGTATATAGAAACCCTTCAAATGGTCTAAGAGCCAAAATTTTAGAACTTTCTAATTGATCTACTAAGCATGCAATATTACATATACAAAGGCTCCATCACATGTCATCTAAAATCATTATTAAGGGGTTAATTATATGGAGGTCTATGATTGTATAAACCAATCCTAATGCAAAATAATCATATTTGTAACAAAGTCAAAGAATTTTATAATCAAGCATGCTTAAACCTTAAATAGTATAGCTTATGTTGACATGAGGTTGCGTTTGGATTGGCGAATTCAAATTCGTGATAATAAATTCATTGAGATTATCGGATAATTTCATGTTACAATGAATTTCAAACCTTTAATCTTTCATTTTCAGTTGGTTTTGAATTATTATGGTTGACTTAAAATCTACTCAATACTTACTGATTTGGAATTCTTTTCTCAAATTTAACTTTTCTATCAAAATCTATACTATTATATGTAGAAAGATGGCTACTTAACTGTGATTGTTTAATTTTGGTCAAATACTACTATCTGGTAATTTTAATTTTTTAATTATTATTAATAATATAACATTTAAAGTTTTTGAAATATTCTAACCCCTTTAAATTACATTCCCCTAATTCATTGCCGTATTTTATGCTTTCGAAATTTAAAATTTGATGATTATTAATTATCATATATCATATTTCCAAATACATTCTCAAGAAAATTCATTGATTGGTTAATAACTAGCCAAAATTATACTTTCTAGTGTTCCTATAAACATATATGATACCACTTTCATTTGAAAAATTCTATAGATTTTTTCATTTTTTACATTAAAATAAAATTAAGAAATTAACAAGAGAGGTGTATGATGACATGCAAGACAAGCAAACACCCAATCAAATCAATGAAATTAATTTTTATATTTAAATACAAATGAAAGGGCATTTTAGCCATTATGGCATCCCATTCAGCATTCCACCAAATTGCAATATCGCAAGTGGAGCCTTTTTGACTTATTGCATTTCCAATTAGCTTTCAAGTTTTTGCGGCCACCTCTCTCACTTTCTCGGATAACTCTTACATATATAATCCAAATATTCCTCTACTATTAATACAACTATTATTCTATTCCATTCCCTTAAACCCCACACGTACAAGAGCTATTGGTCCAATTAATCTAAATCAATAATTAATAATTTAATTAATTTAATACAATAAATAATAATATAATATAAATGAAATATCTCTCCTGTATACTTTTTTCAATTACATTATTGTCGCGGGTTTTACACAATCGACCGACTTAGATATTTTTTCAACATGATATAGATCATTGAAAGGATTTTAAAGACACCGTTGAAGTAAGAAGTTATGATCTTCTCGAAAACAGATTCTCGTTTTAAGAATGCATAACTGTATAGATAAACTCACAGTAACCTATATATTTAAAATCCAATTCGGAAATTTTGTTGAAAGGTATAGGGAAGGAATTAAAATGGGATAAGATCGATTCATAAAAAGAAAAGGTTCTCTATTGAGGCATTGGTTGAGCCCAATGTTTTCAAAATCAAACCGGACAATGAACCGGTGAGGCTATTGGTTACTGGTTCAACCAGTACAACTATTGGTTGAATCGGGATGGCGCTATAATGATGTAATAATTATATTTAATTTTCAAATATATATAATATTTTAATATTATCAAAAAATAAAATTTTCAATTGATATAGAAAGAATATTATTTTAAAAAAAATTCAACTTACTTATTTTTAAGTACATTTTTTAGAAAATAATACTATTTCACAATTAATCAACTATAAATAAATAAAAAATAATGTTTCACATTAATTTATATAATCATTCGTTTCATGCTTCAACTTCAAGTAAAAATAAATTCTTCTACTCTAAATATTCAACATAATTTAAGAGAAGTTAAAAAAAATAAAATAACAAATTAAATATAAGCATTCACATGGAACTGCCACTTCATTAAATTTCAAGAAAATAAATTTATGTTTCAAAAAATTATATGTCCAAAATCTTTAATCATCATCTTCAACTCATAATTTTTCTTTTCTTTTTGACTTTTTCCTTTTCAAAAAAATTAAAATTTCAAAAAAAAAAAAAAAAGTGAACTGGTCAAAACAATTGGTCCAATTTTGACATATTCAACCGATTTTGACCACCAACCGTTTTTAGGCTTCAATTGGACCAGACTGGCCTCCGGTCACCGGCTCGACCGACTGGTCCGATCCGATTTTCAAAACACTGATTGAGTCATATGATTCATACATTTATACGTAATATTTAAAATTCAAATTTGAATGAATTCTAAATGCACCTATCTATAAAAAAATTCACAAATAGAAGAAAATAAGAAAATATATATAAAAATGCATAGAGACACAAAGTATTTGATATTAATAGTCAAGAAGAAAATGTACATACAAATACATACGGACAAACTATTTGATATTCAGAGTCAACGCCCTTAGCCCACCAAAATCCTGAACGCATCGAATATTAAACAAATCCTCAGTTTTAATCTCAACCCACATTTCCCCTTCAAAAGTCAACCCTCTCTCTCTCTCAACATTTATCTTTCTCTACAACTCTCTCTTCTTCAACTCCAATACCAAACTATGAACTTTCAGCTTTTTCAACTCCAACCCTTTTAATCTCTCTGATTCTTCTCTCTCCAGAGCAAAAAAAAAAAAGAAAAAGGAAAAAAAGAATAAAAGATTGAGTTTCTTGTTCGGACTTCTTGAGAAAAAGAAATGGGAAATGGAATAAGAAAGCTGAATCTATGCTTCGCCGGAGATGCTGGAGAAATTTCCCGGCGAAGGAACGACGTCGCCGTGTGTTTATCAGACCCTCTTGACGAGGGCTTGGGCCACTCTTTCTGCTACATACGACCCGACCCGCTTCACAAAATCCAATCTTTGGAGGATTCTTCCGCCGCTCCACAGACGACGGCTTTTGGGACCATCTCCGGCGCTTCCATCTCCGCCAACACCTCCACGCCTCTCTCCACCGACCCTTTCGCTTACACCAGTTCTACTTCGCTGGACAAGGCTTCAGCTTTTGAAAGCTCAAATTTTTTCTCTTCTATTCCCCTCCAACCAATTCCCAGGAACTCTATCTCCACAGTTAAATCAGGCCCGATTTTGAGGAACTCAGGCCCGGGATCCGGCCCGATTGAGCGAGGATTCTTGTCCGGTCCGATTGAACGGAGCTTCATTTCTGGGCCGTTAGAGAATCAGTTTGATCAACTGCAGAGGTATAGGCCTAAATCCAAGAAATTGGCTTTGGTTAAGAATTTGAAAAAGGTGATGTCAAAATCTTTTTGGGGTTTTTCTAAAGAATTGAGGAGTAATGAGAATGAACATAATAATGTTGTGGTCAGTGGGAGTAATAGTAATAGCAGTACAATTACTAGTCATAATTTGAGCAGTGATATGAGCTTAATTTATGAGAATGATGATGTTGGAAATGAATCTTTTGGAAGCCAAAATGTACAGTGGGCACAGGGGAAAGCTGGTGAGGATAGAGTTCATGTTGTGATATCTGAGGAACATGGATGGGTTTTTGTTGGGATTTATGATGGATTTAATGGCCCCGATGCTACAGATTTTCTGTTAAATAATCTCTATTCCAATGTTTATAAGGAGCTTAAGGGGTTGTTGTGGTGTGATAAGGGTGAATCTTGTGAAAATACGGTTAATAGCTCGTTGTTTATGTCTAAAAGTTTGGATAGTAAAGAAAGGGTGGAACTTGACAGGAAGTTAAGAGAGAAACTGAGCAATTTGGGCCCTGATGGGGTTGCTGGTAATATTTTAACTGTTAATCACTTGGGGGTTCTGAAAGCTTTATCCGAAGCATTGAGGAAGACTGAAGCATCGTATTTGGAGATAGCCGATATGATGTTAATGGAGAATCCTGAGTTGGCTTTGATGGGATCTTGTGTTCTTGTGATGGTGATGAAGGATGATGATGTTTATTTGATGAACGTAGGGGATAGTAGGGCAGTCTTAGCTGAGAATGATTCTCATGGTGGGAAGATGAGGAAGGATGTTGAAGAATCATCACTCTATGGCTATGAATATGAGAATGTGCATCATTTGAGTTCTTCTCAGCTCACAATGGATCATAGTACCTCTGTTAAAGAGGTAAACATGTTGTATTAAGGTTGGATGTTGCTCTGTAATTCATGTTTGTGTACTAATATGTTTTCTTTTTTCATCATCTCAGGAAGTGAGAAGGATTAGAAATTCCCATCCAGATGATCCTTGTGCAGTTGTCAATGATAGGGTTAAAGGCTCCTTGAAGGTCACTCGAGCCTTTGGGGCTGGCTTTCTCAAACAGGTAAAAACCAGTTTCTCAAAACATCAAGATTATTATCTACTTTAAGCTTTGACCTTTCATTTTTGTAATAATTACACAAAACGAACATAGAAACTTATATTCATCTACTTATTTCTTGTTTTGCAGCCCAAATGGAACAATGCACTTCTAGAAATGTTCAGAATCGACTACATCGGAACTTCCCCATACATCACATGCTCACCATCTCTTTGCCACCACAGATTAGACCCAAAGGACAGATTCTTGATCTTGTCCTCTGACGGCCTCTACCAGTACTTCACCAACGACGAGGCCGTTTCAGAAGTTGAAACATTCATGTCGACGTTCCCTGAGGGAGATCCAGCCCAACATCTTGTTGAAGAAGTCTTATTTCGTGCTGCCAAGAAAGCCGGTATGATTCTACAGTCTTCCAGCCAAGAATATATGCATAAACATATGGTTCATAGACCTAACTCTAATAAGCATGAATCTTGTGATGATTATAGGTATGGATTTTCATGAATTGCTGGATATCCCACAAGGGGACCGGAGGAAGTACCATGATGATGTCTCAATTATCATTATTTCTTTCGAAGGAAGGATATGGCGTTCGTCGGTGTAACTAGCAGTAGGGTTTAGAGATACAACAGAGAGTGAAAACACAGAAATTTTTACAGAGTTTCCTAAAGGGTGTTTATAGTTAAAGCATAAAAGAGCTAGGCTATATCTTTATAATATAGAGAGTGTGTGATGTTGTACCAGTTGGTGGGGATTGTAAATGGTGATAACCCCAAAGTGTTTCCCTTTTCTGGGAATTTGATATAACCTGAGAATTTTGTATATTCTGGTGCTACTTGAGGAGTATACCATTCTTCTTCAAGAAGTACCTTGGATTTTAATAGACAGAGGCCAACTGGTCGAATTCTTTTGTTCTTTTTTCATTTTGCTTGCATCTGTACATTTTGATTACTGGCATACAGAACTTATACTTAATCTACCTGATATTTTTCTTTGTGAAGTATTTCTACTTCAGTCACAAACCTTATACTTCTAATCTACTTCAGATTATCAACATTGATATTGTCAAAAACAGGCCAATTCATCAAGTCAGCCGTTTATCAATTTTTATTTTTCATTTTCCGCTAGAGTCAGGACAGTGCCCCTTGAACCATCCCTGAAGGAGGAATTCTTATTTTTGCTGAATGTCTGATTATAGACATTGATATTGTTAAAATTAGACCAGACTCATCAAATTGATTTTGTATTGATTTGAATTTTCCTCTCCTATCGGAGTCGAGAATGAAGGAAATGAAGGAAGAAGAGCGGTTTAAATCCTTAATTCCATTCCCTATTTCATTTCATAAACATACGACACATATATTAAATATTTTTTTTATAAAAATAATTGATTGAAATTCAAATACACTTGGCATAAATATAGCAAATTAGAATAGAAAATGGAATAGAGAATTCAAAGTGGAAGAAAGAAAGGTTTGGGCACTCCATGCCCCCAAAGAATAGTTGTAGGCGACATAGTTTATATAACTTAAATTACTTTATTTTAAATTTTATCAAGAGAATAAAATTTAAATATGATCCAAGAGATTTTTCAATATATATATAAAAAAATAAAAGTGCTAAGTCCATAAATTTCTCCTTTAGAGTAAATAGTACCTACATCTTTATGTAAATACAAATCCCATGATGATTGCTAGATCTAAATTTCAAAAGGCAAACTATAGTGGTGTAGTTAAATACACTCAATAGATAATCAATAATGCGAAGAAAACAACAATCACTCAGTTGACCAACGCAAGCAGACAAAAAGGTTGCATGAGCCTTAAATCTGAATCCACGATTTATTGGAGTATGATGCACACAGAAACCGGGTTAGGTTTCTAATAAATATAATTCTTGCAAAAATAAAATAAAAAATAAAAAATTAACTAGATACATGAACAAGTAAGTCAAGGTACAAGGAACTTTATAAATATTGGGGCAGTTGCTTGTGGTTTTGGTATCTCTGACATCTCGTGACATATATTAAATATAAATGATTTCAAACCAAAATTGGTTTCTAATTTTTGGACTATCACTATCAACTGGAGGGGCTGTTTGTTTGAGCAAGTAAAGTTGATGGTGACCCTCTTCTCATTTCACCTACAAGACCTAATCCATAAATTTTCAGGGCCCTTTTGAGTAATTCTCATGAGCTCCAGTCTCAATTTGGGTTCCCACATTTTGGGGAAGTGGTTGAAATTTTAGAATGTCTTCAATTGTGGGGAAAATGGTTCTTATAGCCAACCCACAAGATGGGAAACAATTATATTTGAAACCACACCACCCCATATTCGTATGTCGTTGAGTGATCTTTGATTTAATGATATTAATTTTACATATAAAATATGAGATTAGAGATTCGAATATAAGAAATTCTTAATAAATAAAGATAAAATTCTGCAAATCTCTCCCTTGTTCTCTACATTGGATTAATCCTTTTAATGATTTTTTTTAAGGGGGTGTTTGTTGTTGTCATATGGGACACGAATCCACGGATAATTTGTTTGCCATTATAAAAATTTACCACCAAACATCCATCACTCCTTCTCTTGATAAATTCGAGTAGGTATTACTCTCGACAATGATTGTTGGTCTCAAACTTTGTGATTTATGTCACACAAGTCTTCTCGAATAAGTACTTGGGGGTGTTCTTGAATACTTATTTTAATTAATTGAATGGGACTACTCCCACACTTAAGCAGGCAAGATTCGAGGTTTAAATCTAAATGACCCAAGTGCGTGTCTATGTGTATTACAAAAAATAAAAAATAAAATAAAATAATGGTTTACCGGTTCCTAACCTAAGGTACATAATTAATAGAGGGGTAGACACGGGTTGCAATTAAGTAACTTTTAAGCCAAACCAAATCAATTTTTTTTTGTTAAGAAACGGCCCAATTGGTGCAGCATCAGAATCACAGAAAGAAGAATCAAATCTGACATCAAATGCACTGTCTTAAGAGTGGATATATAATAATGGGCATGCCTGGATAGTCATTGTCATGTACTATATACAAAGTTGGAACTTATATTATAGCATTTGCACGTAGGCATGCAATAAACCACTCAAACTTAAGGGTTGACCAGTGTTATTTGACAACCCATGAGAGGAGAGTATTTATGTAATTGATTTTTTTGGCAGCCAAAGTTTATTTCAAAGTCTAAACAGAGAAATTTGGACTTCAATGTAAGAAAGATTTCTTTTTTTTTTTCCCCCGATTTAATGGAAAACGTAAATTCATCACAAAGAATCGCACGTAATATAGAGTTGTACTGAAAAAAGTCGCATTTACCAGCTAAAATTTTGCTGAGAAAACAAGGCG
This sequence comes from Jacaranda mimosifolia, assembly GCA_018894105.1. Classification (NCBI taxonomy): domain Eukaryota; kingdom Viridiplantae; phylum Streptophyta; class Magnoliopsida; order Lamiales; family Bignoniaceae; genus Jacaranda; species Jacaranda mimosifolia. The sequence goes on from CM032126.1 coordinate 1,436,916, forward strand.
ATCTTCGCTGCATTCATCCGAAAGTGAGATCCCTATGATAGCAAGTGGGATTGCAGGGATAAGGACAATCAATTTGCTTAGCTGCTTGTCTTTTGAAGTACCAATCGCCTACTGATTCTGCAACTGTCTGTTTGAAAAACAGCAAAGATGTCTATGAAGTAGTAGATTGAGGCAAAAACATCTTTTGCAAGAATCATAATAAAGGAAACACAATGAGATGCAAATAAGTTTATAATCAGAACTAACTTTGTTGTTGATTCTGGGAGAACTAGGAGAATGCCACGTCTCGGCCGCCCATGTCTGGCAATGGACAAAGCAAGAATTGACGAACACTCCACCTTCTTGATTTTGCTGAAATTCACTGAGTGTCTTGAGCAATGAATTTCTGTAACCTGCGTGGAAGAAAAATCATTATTTGTGTGTTCAATGTGATGAATGTGAGAAATAAGATGTCATGTCTAACATAGTACCATGGAGTACTTCTAGCTGGCTGGGATTACATTTCAAAATATTTAGCTTGCACCTGACCCAGCTGCCATGGGGATCTGATGAATCAGGTACCAAAATATTTGCTATCTGAAAGAAGTCATAGAATGTTCATATATATATGAAAAAGTTAACAATGTTGAGAAAAGATAGGATGAAATAAGAAAAATACCTGCCAAAAATCATATGCTGGTTGAACAAGGAAGACAGGAGTCTTAATATTTCCTATAAATTCTTGAGGAAAGAAACACTGGCACCAGAATCAAGGAGAGGGAATCAAAATTGAGCAATAAAGAAATGTTCCACATATTATGGAGATAAGCATTCTATCCGAAGAAACGAAAGTCGAACAGAAAATGACACAAAAGAAAATGCACCTTAGATGGTTCAGATCTGGCAACACAATCATCGTTCAAACTTTTAGCTACACCCTGCAATTAGGTCAGGTAAGCACGAATTATTTGTTGTAATTCCAATATTATCGTGCTTACCAATGTAAATAATAGTTATCCAAGTGAGTTCAACATTAAGCAAGCTTATATAACCAGCCCAATGAAATTATAGAACAAGGACCATCTGCCTTCTGGTGACGGTGAATTTCATAATTTACAATTATTATCATTTTGTTTAAGAAAATAAATAATATACTGGTATCTTGAGATGAAGATTTATGGTTTGTCCTCAAATGGCCAAACAGCATTCTCTTTTGATAACCCCCAAAAAAGAAGAAAAAGAAAAAAGGAAAACTTAAGGATGCAAGTTATATCAGAGGCTTCCATTAGGGGAATAAGATGAGTTTTCAATGCTGTCAGTTGATAAGATGGGAACAAATGCAGCACGAACTCTAGTGCCTGTTTGATGCTTGTTGAGTGCCAACAACAAGAAGACTTCTGCGAGCCAATGTTAACCATAAACCATTCCAACAGATGGTCCATGTTCTAACTTGAGGACGAAAGCCCATCTCTCACACAGTTGAATAAGGTCAAGGTTTTTACGGAGGAAACTCATTTCATTTAATATAATGTCATTCTTATGTGTCAAAGATAAGCACACAAACTTTGAGATAAATGGAGTCTCACTTCTTAGTAATAGTTGGCACTTCCCAATCTAATTATTGCAATAACATTTCTGAAACAGGAAATATGCAAGTTAAACATGAAGCCAGCAACCAGTAGCCCAAGTGAAAGATGGACAAAACTCAAGAAATTCTCTTGATGTAAGTTAAAAAGCAAATGTCAAAGGGATATAATATGGAAAAAATTAAATTGACATATGCCAAGCATAGGTTATGAAGTTTTAGGATAACCTGGAGAGTTACAACATCGTGATAAAATGATTCTAGGGTGCGGTTTCCAGCGATATCTTTCCTGTCCTCCAAAACAAATCACGTCAATTTAAAAAGGAAAACAAAACAATGAACCTAAACAGAAAGGCCACAAATAAGTTATCAATGATTATTTCCGTGAAAAACCTATATCTCATAATATGAATATTCTGTCACTAAGATTGACAACAATCAAATAACACCTGATATACGGGAACGAGTTGCCACAGGAAGTTTATATCTATGCCTTTCATTTTGTTTATATATTGTAATTAATAAAAGCCAGTCCACATGGGGGTAAACCCAAAAAAACGCATCCAGAACCTCAGAAACAATTGCAAGCTCTTGTCTCTGTCAAATGATCTACTACACTTAGTCAATAACTCACGCAAACGTGACTCTGTTGTATGACTACATCACTATAGTTTATGTCCAAATAGCAGTCAGTTACATAAGAGCCAAACATGTTTTTCAAAAATCAACTGAACAAATTTCAAGAAATCACTCAAAGGAAAATTGGTATGAAAACAAAATAAAGAATGATTCACATATCTCGGGTAAGATAACTTTGGCAAAGAGCCTTTTATAGGGGCACAGATTAGTTGAAAGTAAACCTGACAGAACAAGACAATACAGTCAGCCAGAGGGTGAGAGCATGTAATGCACATACTCATTAAGAAAAAAACCTGCATCTGCAAGACACTTGACATTTGCATCTTTTGGCAGAAGATCCCGAAAATCATCACAGTGTATGAGAGTGGCCAAACCACCAGCAGAGCATCCTGTAAGGAGGGCCTGTCAAATTATAGAATGCACTTGTAAGAACCTTTTGGTTTGCAGTTGAGAGTGGTGCAGTCCTTCCACTAACAGAAATAAAACATGTATACTGTTTCTTTGGCACCAGGATGAACTTGACTTCATTAGCAGGTGAAACAATTTCATCAATTTCAATGAAGTGATGCAGGAAAGAAATGAGAAATGGAAGTCATAGATGTGGTTCATGATACTAATTCAAAAACATCAAGTCACAGTATGAGCAAATGTAAAACCTGGAAATGGCAAATATATGAGAACAGAAATTTGATTCACAGAAACAAGTATATAAAACATGGAATCATATTCTTCGTCCTAAAACAATCAAAACACCAAAATGGGTAAGTTAGTTTAACTACCTCTCTAGCTTTAGACATTCCATTTGACAAGAGCTCATCCATAAGCGTGTCCCAGATAAGCTGACCTCTGAAGAAAATTTCTGTTCCATTCTGGAGCATAGATGAATGGAAATGTATTTAAATTCCTGTCATTCACATTATTCCATTGTCCCACACAGGCATGGTAGAAAAGTGCACCGACATTCCAACAATTTTGAAGGTAAACTTCTACAGGACTTACTTTAATCTCATTATCAGGATGGCTGGAAAATGAGGATCCATCGCAGTACCGTATTTTCACCTTGTTCCAGTTGAAAAAATCTGAAGATGACCAAAAGAAAAAATAAATGAAGTGAATATCAAATTTTATGTTACATCAAGAAATATAAATCCATGGAAATCACCAATTACATATAAATTGATTTCCAACTAAACATTTTTTTGGCAGGGTATACCAGCGGAGATTAGAATCAGTTGCATTTATTCCTTGGCCTGGCAAGTAATAATTCAGGTTCTGTAGATGTATTTTCATTAACAAGAACTCTTCCAAATTAGGAATAGAAACTTGTAAAGATCAATCTTCACGGAAAAACACAGTAAGACTGTGTGATTTATATATTGGAGGACACAGCTAGTACAACATTGATAAGTAGCCAAAACACTAGATCGCGGATGAGGAGCAACATGTAATGCAAAGCATATATAAAATGTCAAAGTGCAAAGTACCCAAGAAAAAACTAAAAAGAAAAAGGAAAAAAAAAGAATAGGGCTTGGATACCGGGATTCTGAAGTGGGTCATGGCTCAAAATTCCCAAAAATTGAACTTCATGTTCCATATAGATTGATGAACCTAGTTTTGTTCTCTTCCGAGCAGAACAAGATGATATGGTGTTGCACCATCCTCCACCCTATATAGCATTCCAAATATAAAAAAGTATTCATCCACCACTGTAAATAATCTAAAAACAGTAACTTTTCAACTAATTTATACCACAAGATCACTGACTAGCTGAGTACTAATCAATCAAGGGCGTCGTTCAGACAAGACTAGTATCCTCCAATACTTTTTACTTACAGCACATAACCTTGAACATATTTTTAATGAATTTGATATAAATATAGTTCTATAGAAACTCAAGACCTTAGCAAGATATGGATCTTCTATTGATAACATGAGCAAATATGAGGTTTTCCCATATTTGGGATACAACATTTGGTGCACCAGCACAAAGTACACTACTTGTACATCATCAAGAAATGCTATACAGTATCACATGAATACGGGCTAAAGAATACTTCCTCTGCATGAATGAATATCATATTCTTGCCAATGATCAGTCAATTTGACTTATAGTTTGAAAGAATTTATGAAAAATTAGTATAACAACTACTTTGTACTGTAATTTGTATTTTAGCAGGCATTGTAGCAAAATGGACAGCCAAATGTTCAAATGTGGAAGTAAGTACACCAGTAAAGAGGAAACCTCAACGTGAAGCAGCCAACTATCAGAACCAGATCCAAAACCCCTTCTTATATGATATCCAGGCACACTCCCATCCAAACAAACTGCAATTATTCCACATCAAATCATCACAACTACGAGCACTGGTATAAAACAATTCAAATTTCTATTTGCATATAAAAAGATAAACAGAGAGACGGAGATTGTTACACGCGGAATTTTGCTGAGCATTGGATAAAAGCGTGAGAGGCACCCACTCAGAAGCTGCTCCTGAATTTGTATTTGTGTTAGTAAATTTACGCGAGACCAAGATTGGAGAGAGGACGAGAATGAAAACACAGAATGCGACAGCGGCGACGACGATAGTCCACTCCCGCTTTGACAATTTACGCCGCCGCCACCATGAAAAGACTCCGTCGACAGCGGAGCGAGGAAATCTATGCTGGTTAGTTGGCATTGGTTGGGAAGCCACAAATTGGTATTAATTAACGTCGATCGCTGCTAATGAATCTCAATTGTAGAACAGCAGTAGTTTGGTGGGTATTGGAGGTTGTACCTTGGGGTACCACCACAAGACGTACGACGCCATTTTTAAATCAGCTGACTGTTTAAGTTTTGAGGACACGAAACAGAAAAGAAAAAAAAGAAAAAAATGTAAAATATAAATATAAAATATAAGTGTTATTTTGTCCATTATTTATAATTTTTTTAACCTTGATAAATCATTTTCGAAAAAAATAAAATAAAATAAAGATTTGAACTTGATTTAATTTCATGATAATTTATTATTTTCTTAAACAAAATCTTAGTAAAATGATTTATAAATAAGAATGGATTTCTATAATATAATATTGGTGGAATTACACATCAAATATGTGACTTTTTATATGCTTTCTTACACTGTAATACTAATAGATTATTAATTGAATGAATTATTACAAAATTGAAGTAATATATTCTATATATAATTTATTTATTTTTAAAAAAAGTGAGTGTTTTTACAGAAGAATTCTAAAATTGATTTTTATATCTAAAAATTTCATAAAAAATTATTCCTTCCATTTTCCATTTTAAATAATCCAACTATTAAACTTTTTAGTTAGATTATCATTTCAACTACCATTTGGTAAATTAAAATTCAGCCTTGTATTACCATTAATCAATATTGATACAAATATATAAAACATTTATTTTAAAAAATAAATTCATTAGAATTCATAATTTAAGAAGGTTATGTTAATATAATCAAATTTTTAACTGTTGAGTTTTTTGAAAGAAAAATAATGTATGTGTTTAGTTATGTTTTTTGTTTGATTTTACTATATATTTTGAGAGAATGAATTATTGAAAAATGTAAAAACTATTTTTTTGGTATGTTTGTTTATGTTTTGGGAGAGACATTTTTTACTGTAGCAATCAAATCAATATTTTTTTGTTAGATTTTTATGATAAAAATGGAATTGAATGATTATTTTAATATTAAAATAATAATATATATATATACATATAATATGTATGGATGTATTAAAAAATGTATATTTTGGAGGAAAAATAAAAATATATTTAATTATATTTCTTAAAAATAATATTGTTTTGAGAAAACATAACCAAACAAAGCCGTAGTGTTTGATCCTTTTTGGCTGCCCGGTGATTAGCCACCTATTTCACAACCGACTTCCCTCGGCTGCAGACTGCAGAGGTAGAAGGAACTATCATGAACTCTCCACATGCTCAGCCTGACCTGAATTTTAGGAATTGAAAAACATTTGACTATTTTTTGAACATAAAATTTTTCTAAGAAAAAGTTTCAATATTTTTTCAAAAAGAGGAAAAATAAAAGACAATATTCCAACCCTCAATCCACACTCAACAGTCAACACAATTATTAGATACACTCAAGTGATCCATTAATTTCAAGTTAATCGTAAAATCTTCTGAAAACAGATCTAATACACGAAAATGCAATAGAAGCTAAACTACTCGTAATAAAAAACAACTCCACTGCGCAAGAAATCCTTGGAGGAAAACGAAAATCATAAGACCAATGCTGTTATACTGCTAAACTTCTCTAGAAACAAATCCAACACAAATTGAGTAGCAAAAAAATCTCTAACACCAAAATTAGAGGTGGAATGGGGAGAGACAATGCCAGCAGCATTTTCTTCCCATGGTTTGAGTAATAATCAGGACACTGTTAATTGCTTCTGATTAGAAATATTTCCTATGCACAATTGAAGGGCCAGATTCGTGGTACTCGGCCTTTGCTATCCACATCTGCAGAAAATGAAAGAAGATACAGAACTCAGATCAGGGAAGTTGAAAAAAAAAAGGGAAAAAAACTATCAACATATATAACATGCCTGTTGGAAGGTACTAAGGGATGCTAAAATGGATCCTCCAATCCAAACACTGTACTTCCTTTTGGGCGGAGCCACTACCTTAATCTTCATGCTGCTAGGAGCCAATGGAGTAATTTCCTTGCTCATTCTATCAGCAATACCGGGAAACATGGTAGACCCACCGCTGAGTACAACGTTGCCATACAAATCCTCGCTGATATCGACATCACATTTCATTATCGAGTTGTAGGTTGTCTCATGGATACCGGCAGCTTCCATCCCAATCATTGATGGTTGGAAAAGGACTTCAGGGAAACGGAAACGCTCATTTCCTATAGTAATCACTTGACCATCAGGTAACTCGGAGTTCTTGTCAACAGTGGAACTTGTCTTTGACATCTCCATTTCCTGCTCAAATGAAGAGCAATGTATGCCAGCTTCTCTTTCATGTCCCTCACAATTTCCTTCTCAGCAGAGGTGACAAAAGTATATCTTCACTCGGTTAGGATTTTTGCAAAGTGGTCTGTGAGGTCACGGCCGGCAAGGTCAAGACGAAGAATGGCGTGGGGAAGAGAATAGCCTTCATAAATGGGCACTGTATGGCTGACACCATCTCCAGAGTCCATGACAATACCTGCATGAAAGCACAGGACAACTGAGAAAAACATCCTCTATTAATAGAAATTGTGCTTGGGCCACTAGAGCTGCAAGTGCAAGTCACTAGTGTACATCCAGAGATAAAAGTTAAATAGCATATGTCCGCAGCAGATACTTGGTCACCAACAACTACCAAATAAGGTCACTCATCAAAAAATTGGATGAGTTGGGTGGAGATTTACACAAAGTTCCCTACGAGCTACCACTACTCCAACAATCCCAATCAAATAACCAAACAATGAAAAAGAAAATAAAAGAAAAGAAAAGGATGGGGGTTGAGAGGGAAGAATAAAAGATTTAGACAATCAATAGCTTCCTGAATTTGATAAGAAAAAACTCAGATAACTAATTGTAGATTTTGATATTGGTACAAGCTTCCAATGCTAATGACTAAGCTGTAGTTTATCAAGATGATTCCACATGAGATTTGCCAGCATTTCAACTAATACAGCATGAGAAGCACCACCGAGTTGCATAAAAGAAACAATAAGCTAAAGTCATTATATATAAAGCTCGAGTATGTGCCTACATAAAATGAAATCCTAATTGTGCCAATAAATAACTCACCATTCTGGTAAAGCGTCCATATAGAAGAAGAAATGCTTTCAGAACAGAAAATTGTTCAAGTGTACCAATAACCACCTAGACCACAAATTCAAAATTAGTAAGTGTTCAGGTTTTAAATTTATTCACCAGCAACGTTGCTTTGACTTTATACAAGTTAAAACATCTGTATTATTAGAAGTTAGCGTGGCTTAGACATTCTTGATTCTCCTAGGACTTCTACTCTTATATTCAACAGAGACAATAAAACTTGAATCAACTTACCAGTCGTACGGCCACTGGCATACAAAGATAGGACAGCCTAAATAGCAACATACATGGCAGGGGAGTTGAATGTTTCAAACATAATTTGGGTCATCTTTTCTCGATTTGCCTTTGGATTGAGAGGTGCTTCTGTGAGAAGAATTGGATGCTCCTCTGGAGCAACGCGGAGTTCATTGCAGAATGTGTGATGCAAAATCTTCTCCATGCCATCCCAATTGTTAGTGATACCATGTTCAATGGGGTACTTCAGATACAGAATACCACGCTTGGACTAGGCCTCATTCCCAACATATGCATCTTTCTACCCCATGCCAACCATTACACCTGTGTGATGTGGGCGGCCAATAATGCTAGGGAACATCTCCAGCAAATCCAGCCTCAAACATCATGAGTTAGACAACAATCTAATCATTTGATCTATTGGAGAGACTGCCCAATATCATAGTTGAGGTTAAAATAAGGATGTTAAGTAAGGGTAGAATAGAGAAGAATCATGATATTTATCAGAACAACTATTACCTTGACCATTCCTATTCCATTGTCACATACAAGAGGTTGAATGTCCTCAGCATCAGCCATTTAGGTTTCCAGATCTCTGTGATTCAAACTCTGAAGTGACGCAGAGCTCTTTCACCTGTGAACAATTACATATCAAACGTCTGCCAACCATTCATACATAACCCTGAATAACTGCAACTTCCTCTCTTCTGATTGAAAACAAATTCCAGGTAGCTCCAATCCAATCTTTAAGTCTCACCTCTCCAATTCCTTTCAAATATATAGGAATTGGCAACTGTTCATTTCACCAGAAGCTATAAGTGGCCTGCCACCTTCTATATTTAACTTGTCTCTCTGCCTTGACATCCTCCGTTACTCTACATATTACCCTTTCTTTTTCAAGCACTCCCACTTTTTGAAAAGCATATTTTCCAAACAAGTTCTGGCACATCTTTTAAGCTCATTATATTTTTAAATTCCACCAACTGCACTCAAAGTGTCACATGGAATTGCTACGCCAAAAGTAATTAAGTCATCAAATAAATTAGACAGTACGATATTTCCTTTCCTACGCATAATTCGAGCTGAAATTCAGATATACCAAATGACGAACCATCTAACCCACTTCTACAATCAAATAGACCACACTCGTCCTGATTCAAAAAATTTATACACCGATAGATAAAACTCAGACTAAAACACATTAAACATAACATGAGGCACAAAAAAAGAAAAAAAAAGGAAAAACAGTCAAAAGATCAATATATACAAGTAATGTTATCAGAAGCTCAATGCCAAAAATCGGCATGTTCGTACGGTCATCTGATCAAAGATCTCTTACATGCAAAAACATCCATATATCAGTAGTATGATGAAGGTGTGTGTGCATACATACATCGCATAGCTCATAAGTAGGGCTCTAAATGGATATTCGAAAATTTATTTACCGTTTGCATTCGTATTCATTTATACAAAATTTATTCGTATCCGTTTAAAGCGGATATTATCCGTATTCGATTAGTAGATATCCGATTATAAATGAATACGGATATGGTAAATGTGTATCCGATCCGTTTAATATCCGATCTATATATATTTATTAAATAATATATTATTTATATTTTTCAATAAAAATCTCATAATCCATATATGTGTATATATAAATTACAATTGAAGAATTGGGAAAAAAAAAGAATAAATTTAAAAAATTATTGTAATATAGAGAAAAAATTGAAGAATAAATCTATTAACACAATTATTGTTGGTTGACTTTATAATTGATATATTTAAATGCTATTATTATTATTATTAATAAGTACTAATAATCAATTATCAAGTCAATTATTAATTAGAAATTATGTTATTTGTTTGATTGCTTTTGTTTTAATTAAATTATATAATTACTTCTATTAATTAAAATATGTATTTGTTATAGGCACATAGATTCACGTATTTGGATATTCGTAAATGAATATCTAAATAATTATTATCGAATATGAATATAAAATAATAATTCAAATACGGATAAGTTTAATAAAATATGAATGCATCTAAATAATTACATTCGAATACGGATATATCCGAATCCGACCGATATCCAACCAATACAAATTTGGATATTATTTTTAAATATCCATCAAATCCGTATTCGTATCCGAATATTCAAAAAGTTAAATAAATACAAATATAAAAACAATATATCCGATCCATTTAATATTCGTTTACACCCCTACTCATAAGTAACACTTACACTAAAAGATCAATCGACAAACAAAATAAACATACTGATCGATGAGAAATCATCACTATGTGAGAGCAGGTCTTCTACGTACACGGTACAGCCAAAAGGATTTCAGTAACAGAGTTGAGAGAATTTCATCACCTTTTTCTTCGTATTTGAAGGAGGATAATGATTCGCGTCCGAAGGATTTCGCTTCTTTGGAGAAGACAGAATGTTTCCTCTTCTTCCCACAACTAAGGCGCCTCACCTTTCAAAGATGGAAAAAAAAAAAATTTGAGCGAGCGAAGTGAAATGAAAATGCGAGCGAATGGAATTCACCTTTAAACCGGGGGTGACATCCGCGACTAGAGGAGCCAAGTTGAGTTTGGGTAAAAAAATTTAGTTTGAGCTCAAAACATATATTTTAGGCTCAAGTTCGAGAATAAAATTTTAAGCTCGATTTTGGTTTGATAAAAATTCAAACTCGATTTAACTTAACTCAATAAGATTTGAATTTACAAATAAATTGTAAAAAATTACAGACTAGAGCTCGAACTCAAAATAAAAAGAATAATATAATATATATTTATTAATAAAATAAAAATAAAAATTAATTATATATCGGCACGAGCCTCAAGTCTAAATAAAAGGACTCAAAATCGATTCGAATTAGAGCTCAAACTGTTTCGAATTTGAGCCGAAATAGCTCAAACTCAACTCGTAAAACTAGTGAACGAGCTCCACTCGCTTACATTCCTACTTTGAACACATCCCAATCACGCTTTCACTCCCACTGACTCGTGCTTTGTACAGATTGTTTATAGGGTAAATTACACATTAGCCCCCACAATTATATGCTTGCGTCACTTTGCCCCTCAAAACTGTGAAATATATATTTTACCCCGCTTGACTAAGAAAATATTATTATCTTTTTCAATTTTACTTCTATTTTTTAATATATTTTAGAAAATTAATGTAACAAAATTTTAAAAATGTATTTGGAATTAGTATTAAGTAAAATCAAATATTTAATGGGAGCTTCTATAATCTTTTTTCCTCTTGAATTATGCAAGCAATGGTCAGTCAAATGCAGATTATCACCGTTGATAAAAATACTTAATTAAAATTCATTTTATAATTATTTTTATATTCTGTAACTTATGCTATAATTTGGATGATAAATATGTTGAATACACCTGATCTACTACTAACTAGTGGTATAAGGGAATGTGTTCTTTATTGTTCATTTGCAAAATGACTTTTGGTCTAATCGAATTAATTTACACATAAAGTACGAGGCCATGAGCTAAAATAGACTCCTGGAATTTATGTATAAATAAAAAAAGATAAAAAATCATTCTTTTATTCAACAATTTTGAACGAATTAGATCTATCTAATAAATGAAGTTTAATGATTATATTCTACATAATATGTGAGCATCACGAAAAAATCTACTAAAATATTGTTAAAATAACACAAAAAATATAGTTTATTCCTCATTTGCTTAAATTACCAAAAAGAATTCTTATTTTTCTAAATGAATATGACTTGTATATCTTAAATCATCTTATTAAATATAATCGACTAATAATCAAACAATCAACATAATTTTTTATATCATTTCAATAGTTAGTTGGACTTTCATTATATCAAATAAAGAAAATAACTTAACTATTAAAGATTGCATATATAGTTGTCTAGTGCCATCAACCAAGTGACATATAATTATGAGGTTTAAGATTCAAATTTTGATGAATTCTTAGTATAGTTGCACGTAAAAATATTTGTACTATTAATAAAACATCTCATCTTTTTTTATATATTTTCATGTCATGCACCTAAAATGTCTTCACTTTCCTTTTTTAATATTCATAACCACAATTTATGTAGTCAATACTACTTACAAGTTACACATTCTATACTCATAATTATTATTTAATCATAATTTTTTGTCATTATTTGTACAAAAATTAAAATAAATATTGAATATTTTTTAAAAAACTAATATTATACTAAAATAATGTTAAGCTCACATAATGGCTCTCCACAAATCAGTTGAAATAAAGAGATGGACCGAATATTCAAAGGCAAGTGTATCTATATGTATCTCCCTTATATCAAACCCAAATCAGGCAAAAGGAGCATACGTGCAAATAAATATACGTAAAATACTGAGATTTGAGTATCATACCATGATCATCATGCATGCAACATTAAATCATTCCTCCTAACGTGATAGTTTTTTGGCTATAAAATAAAATATGTGTGATTCATTGTTTAATAATTCATTTGGGTCTGACAACTAAGGTGGTAATAGGGATGGTAATTGGGTGGGTCAACCTATCTCAAACGGGACTGGTTTGGGGTGGCTTGACAGGATATGGGTCGGAGTGTAGAGTATGATTTTCATAACTCGAAGTATTTGAAGTAGGTTATGGGTTTTACCTAACCCACCCCGTAACCCCATCCCAAACATGTCCCATATAAATTATACACATAATAATATTATTATTATATAATTTATTTTATATTTTTTAGATTAAGAATAATATTCAAATAATTTAGAGTTGTTACTTTAGTTCTATTTTACTTATTTCAGTTCTATTTTACTTATTTCCTATTTTGTTTTTAGAATCTTACATTGTTTACATGGATTTTTTATTTTTATACCTAAAATTTGAATTTTAATTACTGTCAAGTAGTTTTAAGTTAACAATGCTTTTATTGACTGATTCTGATTTTTTCAATTCTTTTCAGGTTGGCGGATTAAACTTGCCAATCCGACGGGACGAGATGGGGCGAGGTGGGATGGGGTATGGATTGAGCTAAACCCGTCCCACTGTCATCCCTACGTGGTAATTCTTCTTTAGGCTATGATTTATCATGACGAGACTACAAGTCCAAATCCATTTATAATAGTAATATTTGAACCAAGCACTTTAATTATTTAAAAAAATAATTTGGTTGAAGCTTCTATGGTACTAGGACAACGAATTGACTATCTATACTATTAATAAAGTACCAAATTTATTTTTGGTGTGTTTTCATGTAATGTACCTAAAATATTCTTATTTTTTTATGATCTTCATAACTACAAATTATACAATAACTACCATTTACAACGCACACATTCTATACCCAAATTTATCATTTTATCTTAATATTTTGTTATTATTCATTTATTCATGTAAAAACTGAAATAAATATCAAATACTATTATCAAAACGTAATTTGTTTACTCCATATTATAAAAATTTTAGCACATGCATCGAATGTGTCTAAATCATTAATTTAAATAATAATCATAACTCAAGTTGACTATTTTATAGCGCAAAATTTTTTATAATCATGCCAAAAATAAATGAGGTATGGACCAATTTTTATAGTATAACATAAGTCCACCAATTAACATAAATATGGAGTTGCACCCGACTTGTTCAACACCTCTAAGAAAAAGAAACTTAAGGCCCGTTTGATTTTATTTTCAAAGCCTATTTTTATATTTTTTATAATTCTAAAAATGAAATACATAATTTTTTACATATTTTTACTTAATATTATTTTTATTTTTATTTTCAAAACACATATCCTCTCTCAATAACCTATATATCTTCTCTTTTTATTATATTATTTTTATCTCTCTCTCCATGTACAACTTATTAAAATCAATATAATCATTACTTTTCTAATAATCTATCCAAATACAAATTTATTTTCAACTCATTTCCACTAACTACTTTCCAACATTTTGAAAATGATGAAAATAAAAATAAAACCAAACAGGGCCTTAAAGGGTCAAATTATACATACACAATTTTTACATATAAAAAAGAAAAGCATTGAATTATAAGCCAACTCAAAATCAACTCAATTCATGCATGTAATTATTGAAATACAAAATATATAGACGTGAAGAGAGGTAATACCCATGACCTTCATTGACCATTTCCTCTTAAGACAAAATTCGTAACGCCTTATGTTATATGTGTCCCTTCTTTTCCTCCCTTCCACTTCTCTTTCTCTCCAGCGACTGCTCTCTCTTTGCTCGAAACATTCATCAAAAGTCTTGAAAAAAATTTCAATTTTTTGTTTATTTCCCATTTCATTTGATTTGATTCTGTAAATTATTCACGTATGCAATGTGCAACGATGAATCGGAGGACACTAACGATGAATTGGGACGGTCTCGGAGAAGACGACGACGACGATCGGTTTTTCGAGACCTACGAGAGGGTATCATCAGCTGTTCCTCTGGATTTGGCTTCCTTGGGATCCGACGAAGACGAGGATTTCGAGGATAGTCGAATGTCGTTTGTTTCGGCGATCTCTTCGGCCTCCATTAAAAGCATCCATCATCCGCTCGATTCAGTCACAAAATCTTCGTCCTTATTGGCCGGCTACGACATGTGGATGTCTGAACCGGGGGATATCAGAGAGAGGCGGAAGCGGCTTCTGCAAGGGATGGGCCTGTCGAGCACCAAAGACATGCTTCGGCTCGCCAGCGCCAAGATTGCCGGAGCCGGAGCAGCTTCGAGAAAATCGGATAAAAATCGTGTCCTGAAATCCGATTCTTCTCGAAAAATTGATTCTTCGCCCAAAACTGAATCGAGAAGAGATAGAGAGGAGGTTTCTCCTTCTACACCGTCAAATTCAAATCAAGCTGCCATTGTGCTTGTCCGGTCGAGGTCAGATGGTGATATAGATGCTTTTTCTGCTAGAACGAAGCAAAGGAAAGAAGAATTAATTGGGCCGATATCCAAACAGAGACTTACTAGAACTTCATCAGGGCTAGTTATGCCGAGCGCAGGTGTATGTCAATACTCGAAAGCAGTTAGAGTATCCCCAGAAAGAGGGCAAAACAGAGCATCAAATCCAAACAATGATATGCTGCAATCTGTAGTCTCTAACGGCGCGTTTGGCTCGTGTTTCCTGATAAAGAATTTGGATACTGGGAAGGAGTTCATTGTGAAGGAGTATAATGAGCAAGGAATGTGGAATAAGCTGAGTGATGTTCAGACAGGAAAGCAGCTCACAATGGAGGAATTTGAGAAATCTGTTGGATATTCACCGGTGGTGAAGGAGCTGATGCGCAGGCAGAATGTGGGGAGCAATAGCCGGAAAATGAATAATAATTCATACTTCAGCAAGAGTTTTAGAAATAGCAAGAGAAGGGGGGCAGCATTATTGAAGAATATCAAAGGAGTAGCAACTTCTATGAGCGGATCAAACAAAGAACAACTAGAGCATTCTTCTCCTAGAGATGCCAAAGAAAAATCCCAATGGGTAAAAGCTCGCCAACATGGGAAATCATATAAAGAACTTACAGCATTGCATAAGTCTCAAGAAATTCAAGCTCATGAGGGTTCGATTTGGACCATTCGATTCAGCTGTGACGCCCGTTTTCTAGCAAGCGCGGGTGAAGATAAGGTGATTCATGTATGGGAAGTGCAGGAATGTGAAGTTATGTCAACTAGGCCAGCTGATGATATTAGTTCGGCCGGTGGGACGCCCATTCATCCAATGGCTGGCATTGCTTCAGATCGCCTTCCGCTTGCGGAGATAACTCCTATGCTGTCTGAAAGGAAGAGAAAGGGCAAAAACAATAGAAAAAAGGGCAATTCCATCCCGGACTATGTAAACGCGCCCGATACTGTTTTTGCTCTTTCAGAAAAACCAGTGTGCACTTTCATAGGTCATCAAGATGACGTCTTGGATCTAACCTGGTCCAGATCTCAGGTCAGCTTCTGGCAACCTTAGTTGAATCATAGGATTATATAATTCATTCTCAAAAACAGTTGATATAAAGTTCTGACAATTTCTGTGCAGCTATTGCTTTCATCTTCAATGGACAAGACAGTTAGAATGTGGGATCTG
This sequence comes from Jacaranda mimosifolia, assembly GCA_018894105.1. NCBI lineage: Eukaryota > Viridiplantae > Streptophyta > Magnoliopsida > Lamiales > Bignoniaceae > Jacaranda > Jacaranda mimosifolia. Next base: position 1,453,257 of record CM032126.1, read on the forward strand.
CAAACAAAGAGCTGTCTGAAGATGTTTGCACACAATGACTATGGTGAGATGCCAAATTATATTGAAGTTACTCTCAGATATCAAAATCCCTCTAAGAAGTGGTATGATAAGTCGCATTATCTTGCGTGAATCATAAGTTTAAGCCTAATTTATGAGTCTATGATATGGCAGTAACTTGCATACAGTTCAATCCAGTAGATGATGACTACTTTATAAGCGGTTCACTTGATGGAAAGGTTCGAATTTGGTGTGTGCCAGACCGTCAGGTTGTTGACTGGACGGATCTTCATGAAATGGTTACTGCTGCTAGCTACACTCCCGATGGCCAGGTAGCCAGATAGAATATTTAAAAAATTCTATAAGAAAATTTTGAAGAAATGATATTATATTTTGACCAAGATTCAGTTTATCCTGCCCTGATCTCATTTCTTTCCATCTTTGAAGGGTGCTATAATCGGTTCTCATCAAGGGAACTGTCGAATTTATAGTATTGATGGTAAGCACGGCTGCTAAATCCAAGGTTTTTTTATCTGATCATAGTTTTTAACGTTAATGGTTACCTTATTTTGAGTGCATTTTGTATCATAGATTGCAAACTGGAACATCAGAGTGATATCCAGGTGAAGGTAAAGTCTCAAGCCAAAAAACTCCCTGGTTTTCAATCTCAACCTCAACCCAAGAAAATCACTGGTTTTCAGGTACTCATTTCGATTTCCAGGCTCCAGCTCCTGCCCTTAAACAACAACTAAAATTCTTGTTTGTTTGTCCACAGTTTGCCCCATGGAATCAATCTGAAGTCCTAATTACTTCCACTGATTCTCGAATTCGAATCTATAATGGATCAGAAGTCGTCCAAAAATACAGAGGTATCCTTCTTTGACATGTCTGAAATGTATACTTGTAAGCCAACTATTAATTAAATTCGTCCTGTTATGAAAAACAACACATACGCACACACAATCATACAAAGAGAAGAGAAAAGAGAAAATTAAACACAAGAATTTAATGTGGTTCGAATAGAGATAACTACGTTCACGGGTAAGATAGAAAGAAAGTTTTCACTATGAATAAGAGATCTCAATCTCAGTAGGCAATGGATTGGCCCTCAAAGTATTCATAAGCTTGAGGTAAGCCTGATCCTGGAACTCTTCTTCAAGTCTAGCATGTTGCTTCCTGACGCATTGCTCAGGAAGCTTCTTTCCTGATTAACATAGATTGGAATTCACTTTCTTAGAAAAAAAGACTTGTACCAAAAATCATACAAATCAATATCCTTTTTAAAACTCTTAATCTCCTTGTATTTTTCTTCAAAAAATTCATCTGCGCCAAATAGGTTTAAAACTATAAAATATTTCGACTAGTCCATACCGTAGGGGGTCGGGTCAAATCCCAGCATTATTAACCTTCATTTTTCATCCAATTCGAATCACACCATGGGCTCTTTGAATCGGGTCATAATTCAAATTTACCAAATTCAAGCCTAACTAAATTAAAATATGATTTCACCACAGGTTTTCGGAACACCAGCAGTCAGATCTCGGCTTCTTTCAGCCCAGACGGAAGGCACGTCATCAGCGCCAGCGAAGATTCTCAGGTCTACATATGGAAAGTCGAAGAATCCAAAAATCCAGGCGGCGGGGGGAAGAGAAGAAGCCGAATAACCGTCCACGCCCACGAGCACTTCCACTGTAAAGACGTATCCGTCGCAATTCCATGGCCTGGAAGCATAAAAAACGAGCCGCCAATTGTAGAAATACATTCCAAACGGCACTCAAAACGCTTATCTGCCCCACCCCAAAATTCCAACAACAACTCCCCAACACTCGAAGACAACAACGGGATCGGCTTGAGCAGCAGGAGGCATTTGCCCCCTCTGCCAAAGAAATTTAACGGATTGGAAAGAATTACAAGCTGTGGAGATGACGATTTTGCCCACTCTGCTCGCATAGATCCCGGAATCGGTGTTAGCGACTCGTTTGGCTCGTCTTCTGCGTCGATTAATTACGGCGAGTCGCCTTCTATTTCTGCTTCATATAATTGGTCGTCTTCTTCCCGGTTTTTGCTTGATAATGGCGGCGGCGGCGGCGGCGGCCATGGAGTGCAAACTGTCCAAGCGACGGCGTGGGGACTGGTAATAGTAACGGCAAGCCTGGAAGGTGAGATCAGAGTGTATCAAAATTTTGGGCTGCCTCTTAAAGTCAGTCGTCAGGCGAATCTCTTCAGAGATTAGATATTTGGTTGTAAAAATCTTGTTACACTCCTGAGTATGAACTATGTATCAAATATAGTTCTGGAATTCATTCAAGTTCGAGTAAAATCATGGTTTTCATTTCCTCTTGCATTGATCTATGATGTTAGTTGAAATCCCAAATTTGCGACACTGAAGATTTTTTCGGAAAATATTACATATGACAACAGATATATATATTTCTAAATTTTGATTAAATAAAAAAAATTCAAATATATAGTTGATCGACATCTTATAAAATAAGTACAAAATATTCATTTAAGTTCGACTACGACCATGATTTTTATTTCCTCTTGCTGAATTTATGATGTGAGTTGAAATTTCTAAATTCCGCATTTAGTAGCTTTTCTTGGAAAATTTTTATTTGTTTCTGTGTGATCTATAGTTAGAGTTATATTTCTTGATTTAAAAGAATTTTAGAAGTTTAGGAACAAATACAAAGTACTCTTTCAAGTTCGACGACAGCCATTGATTTTATTTCGCCTTGCTTAATCTATGATGTAAATTAAAATTTCAAAAATGCTTCCCTAGCAGCGTTTTTTTGGGGAAAAAAATAATTTATTTTGGTGTGAATTACAAATAAATTTATATTTTTTAATTTTAACAGACCACGTTTGATACATACTATTAGCCTCTATTTAGCCTCAATTGTGATTGGTAATAGAGGCCAATTCTTTGTTTGATAAGTGAGATGGGAAATGCGGATCGACCCACAATTTGGATTGGCCCAGCACTGTTCAATCATTAATAGCTATTCTCATCGCGGTTTGGGGGGTGCGATTAATCCATCGCACCCTTCTGGCTAATTGATTTTTAATGAAAATTTCAATTTTACTTTTGAAGACTGTGAGTAATTTTCACTTATGCCCTAGAAGGTTACATGTGTGGACATTTTTTATTTTTTTTTAAGAGCGAAATAGTCATACCAAAAATAATACATTGTATCAAACATATCGTATGAAATTATTTGAGATTTGTGTGGTGACTTATGTGTAGTCCAATTTAAACTATCAAATATGATAATAACTTATATAATCTTTCCCAATCAATCACTATTATAATAGCATTTACTATTCAAATTCTATATCAAACGTGGCCATAGAACCTTAGCAGTGTAGGTTGTAGAAATAAAATTTAAACAATTCTCAAACTATGTAGTTGTGATCATTTCATGAAACAAGTAAAAAGAATTGATTTACACGTGTGATGGTGGATCTAAATTATCTTGGAATGAGTCATTGATCATTATTGGGCTCAAAGAATTAACAAAAAAGTTCGGTGGCCCACGTTGGAAAAGGCTCAAGCGCAATCCAAGACACAACCTAGTCCTAGGCCATTTAGTGATTTTTGTGAAATTATGTTTTAAAACTTCACTAGTTTATTTTTCATACAAATTCCTATTAAATTTCAAATATAATTTTGTAACTCACAACTATCATATTATTTTATTTCTTTTTATTAATTTATTTATTTATTATTATTACTCACATGCACACACACCTGAGCTACTTCGAATTTGAATTTTGAACCTCACGTATATAAATATAATAACAATATCAGTCGGCCAATTAACCAGTAACACATTTTTATTTTTTTATTTAAAACAAGTACATAAAAAGTTCGTCAGAATTTAAATTTTATTGAACCAATTAACCACTCACAGACCAGTGACACATCCTAATCTGACTTATTATTTAAAGAATTTTGCTTGTCAATTGTCTAATGGATTTGTCAAAAAAGTTTGTGGCAACTCTTCTCCTTTGCCGCTAAGGAATTTAATCACTCACTTTTATTTGGCGTACATTGTATTTACTGTGTAGTTCTGGAAAGCAAGAATTCACTATCACTAGCGTGTCCGGATAATGGTATTAGCTAGTGGTAATCACCATCAATTCATAAAGTTCGTGTGGAAAAATCCAAAATTGGACCTTTGTGGAATTAATTACTTATATTGGAACTAGACTTCTTCTACCAAACTTAATTTATAAGGCAATTATTTTATATTGTAACATACTATTTTAAGCCCCTAACAATTGACTACAAGTCAAGTTCATTTATTTATTTATGTAAATATAAGTGGCAATATAAAAGTTACTGATTGTTGTGTATATTAAGTGACGTAAAATTTGTGTTATACTAATGATTTTGACAAATTTGACAGTAACAATATATAGTTATGTTTAATTGCTATTACTATTGATTATTAATGATACATTTATAGTGACGATTCAGTACAATAAAAATTCTGTAGCTTTAAACCACAACGACGATTTTTATCAATATATTACTAATTCTCAATAAGAACAACTTAAAGTATTATTTTTAATCACTAATAAGTTGTATCTTGATAAAATAAAAATTATTGTTATTTAAAAATATTATTAACAACATTATAAAAGTTATTATTACTTACTATATGTCCCTTAGTAATAATTTTCACATTATCATTATTACTATATATTTTTTTTGTAGGGTTTCAAGTTCATTGAAGCAACTCCTCTTTTGTACTACTTCTTCTTCCTTTTTTTTAATCGAAAATAGGCAGGAAAGTGGCAATCAACATAGCAATCATCTTTGAGCATAACCATAGGAGTTTCCCGTTGCAGTGGAATGTCCGATTTGATCCATAACTACTGTCCAAATGCGAGCATGTCACAACAGCCCCACCAAAGTGTTAATCAACTAAGGCCCCTCCACTACAGAGGTGACTGTTTCACGAACTACTACTGCAAATGAGTTCAAAATCGTGATCTTCTTGTAGGAAGTAATGGATCATATTAAATTAGGCTACCACCTCGATGGTAACTTCTCTTTTGTACTTCAAAACATGTTTTTACACTTTGATCACTTTGAGGATTTTTTTTACTTTATTTAAATTTTATGATGAATTTATTCGGAAGCTTAAAGCATTATTATTAGATTCAATTCAAGTCCAATTAAACATATTAAAAGAAACCATGAGACAGGAAAATAAACTCATTTTTTTATAGATATCTACGAAGAAATTACACTTTGTTCTTGCCCGACAACAATTTGGAAACGGCAGTTTGAAGAATAGAAATTGGATTAGTCAATTAATTAGGCCCAGTTGAATTTCCAGAATCCAAGCCCGATGTGGATGGTTACCCGGAATTTGATGTGACACTTGTACATGTATTATTTTATGGGCCTATGATTATAATATTAAGTTGGATAATTAATAATCAACTTTATCAACTTTTTAATAATCAATTATTATGAAATTGAACATATTCTCCAGGATTGCAAACTAACTGAGCCAGCTCGCGAGCCTGACAAGTTGGCTCGAAAAGTGTTTGAGCTCAAGTTCGAAGAATTCGAGCTCGATCCAAGTTCGTATAAGTTTCAAACCGAGCTCGAGCTAAATAATTCTTGTTTGCAAGTTCACGAGCTGGCACACGAGCCAATATTTTTTAATATATATATATATATATAAATATAACAAAATATATTAATTTTAAATTTTTTTATAAAATAATTTAACTTTTTGAGTCCGAGCCTGAGCCGAACTCGAGCCTATAGCTTGACTATGAGTTCGAGACGAGGCCAGCCCGAGCAAGTGCTCGAGCTTGATTTCTTGAGCTCATCAAGTTCAAGCTCGAGCCTAAAAAAATTATCAAAGCTCGACTTGGCTCGGCTCGTTTGCTTTCCTAATTTCTCCATATTTTTCTATGGATTTTAAATCCAAAATCTGATAATTATATAGTTGTAGTCAATTGACTTAGTGATGTTGTCTTCATACTTATATTTGTGAAGTATACGGTTCGTTAATTTAGTCAAATTTATTTCTATTTCGATTTCAACTTATCATAAGTACTTCTATAATTAATTATCAAACCAAAATCGCACGAAATTTCAAATTCCGAAGAAAAAAAATCAGTTATTGGTATTCAATTCAATCCATTTATATCCCTAAAATATTTTTCTCGTATCTGCTTGTTTCTAAAATCAATCAAATTGGTAATAATGATATAAATTTTAGGAGAACTTCGGCTGACTCAGCATAACATCTAGAACAGACAATAGTGTGTGTTTTTTTTTGTTTTTTTTTTAATCCTGATATCTGGAATTGAATTTTTATTGTAACTTGATATATTTTTTCTCATTATTAATGGATCGATGGGTTGTACGTTGACGTGCATTTTTGGATAACTGAAAATAGATGACACAACGGCGGCCATCCGATTAAACGTACCAATAGTCACTACGAGCTGCTAAGAAGGGCTTGTTTATTTGTGAATTGTCAAAATATTTTCAACTTTCAAAATACAAATAAATAATTCATTACATTCTTTAATTTTACTATCCAAAATACACCCAAAAAGGTCCCAAAATACCCCCACAATTCATTTCTTACCCATTCCTTAATGTCTAATGCTCTCATTTTTTGTCCCCTTACTCAATCTATACATACACATACATAAATAACTTTAAAATATCAATTTCACCCTACAAACTCAATAAATAAATTATTGATGTGACATTTTGTCCTATCTCAAAACACAAACAAACAAACAATTTTCTCCCAATTTATTTTTCACCAACCACCCAAAACACAAACAAACAACCATCACATTCCCCAACCATACTTCTCAAAAACCATTTTGTCTCTTGGCAAAATGCTCCAATTCATTAACAAAAAAGCCCTAAGTATCTTTGGCCTTTGCCGAGTGGTCTATGGCCCCAGTGACATAAGTCTTCCATATACTGAGGAAAGTTAGAAGTTCGAGCACAAACCAACTTCTGACGTGTGTGCGTGTGTATAAATATATATATATATATATATATTTGGCCTTTGTGTGTCTATAACTAAAAATAGATAATACAACGGCCACCATCCGATTAAATGTACCAATAGTCACTATGAGCTACAGAGAAGTAAGTTATGATCTTTTAAGATTGATTTGTCCTAAGTATATTCGTACAAAAAGTTGAAGGTAATATAAAAAATAAAAAATAAAAAAACAAACAAACAAACCTAAGTGCGTGGTCACCCAATCGTGCATGGGATCATGCGGATATACAATGCTTCCCTGCATGGCGATGGTGCGGCTCAGCATCACCACCAAATAAAAAGTGCAAAAACCAAAACCACTAATAAACAAGCGGCCAATATCGCGTTCCTCGTTTCATTTATTTATTTATTTATTTTCAAAAAGAAACAAACGCGACAATGCACTTTCCAAAAGTCACATCTCCAAATATAAATTAACGAGTAAATTATAAAAATAGGACTGTGATTATGACAAATTCGCAATGTATAACTGACATTTATGGTGTTATTAAAGTAAGACTAAAATTCATTAAAAATCGAAAAAAAAGGACAATGACCATCCAAAAATACAGTCAACAACGGTGATTGCTTGCATGGAGCCTGCACTGATGTTCCATGCATGCACCACACAAGCGCCACGCAAGCAATCACCGGTATTGACTGTATTTTTCGGTGGCAACTGCCCTTTTCATTGATTTTTAATAAATTTTTATCCTACTTTAATACCACCCTAAATTTCGATCTTAAAACGCAAAATGATAATTGCTACGGTCCTAATTTTACAAGTTTTCCATAAATTAACTATATATGTATGACATGAACTCTCCCATTATATATCATCATGTAAACACGATTTTGGACTTAATAAACAACGGTTTAATTAGCTTGGTGCAAATTAATATTAATTCCAATATTCTTTTTTCACTTAAGTCTTTGAATAATATTATTTTGGTTATGTTTTATATAATTTCATATGTGAATTGATTGAAAATGCGCATTCCGATCCCTTTATTGTTCGAATATTCAATATAAATTGAGACGTTGAATTAATTTGACAAAAAATGTAAGCGCGTAGACTATTGGGGGGTGATACTTTTGGTCAATTAATTTGTGGAAAATAAAAGGAAATTAATTAAACATAGGATGCTTCAAACTTGTCTTTCAACAAAGATTGGATAAAGCTTTTGGCTTTGTTGATTAAATAGCGACAATCATAAAAAAGAATCCCCAAATTTTAAATTTGAAAAATGAAAAAGGAGAAGAGGGAGAAATTCCTTTTTTTTTTTTTTTTTTTTTTTTTAGGATTAGTTTTGTACTAATTGACTAGTACAAGGTGGTCCCTATTGTTCCTATCCCATGCAAAGTCATCTTCCCTTTTCATTTCACCGGTTGGAGCCCTCTACTTTTTGCTTACGTACGTTAATGCTTGCTTTTATCTTTGGGCGGTACCGTTAATTGCTCAAAAATGATTGATTTAAAGAAATAATATAACACTATATATAAAATACTCATATAAGTCGTTGAATAATTAGTTAATCATTCGCTAGTCAAAGTATTTTAGGTCTTTGAAAAATAATATATAGTTCGTTATACTTATATTTTTGTTTCCTCCTTTCGACATTTCGTATATATTAAGCCGTCTTGCAATAAAATCAGCTCATGAGCTCAACAAGCTCAAGTATATAGTATATACATACATATTTTTGTAATTAATATGAACTCAAGAATTAAGAGTTTATTTGGAATGAAAATTTAGAGTCGATAGTTTTAAATTAATAATACTTTGAGAATAATTACAAGTGATTTGGTCTAATGATTTAAATCATTATCAATTTGAATTGAAATTTAGAGTCGAGAGTTTTAAATTAGTAATACTCTGAGAATAATTACAAGTGATATGCTCTAATGATTTAAATCATTATCGTTTTGAATTATTCAATTGAGAATGTTTAGCTTTTTTTAGTTCATTGTGATATATTAATTTGAAACAAACATTACATAAATTGTTGGAATCAAGTCCTAAATTATCCTAACACATTGAGTAACTAATTCAAATAACATATGATAATTCTATTATTTCACTTTATGACATCATTGTAGATTCAAATCAACATTTCACGATCTGCTTGATATATAGTCTCTCTCAAAGTAAAGAATTCAATCAAGTAATCTGAAGATGAAAATTCGACTTCGTCCAATACAATTAGACAAGATACCCAAAATTTTCAAGATCACAAAAAATGTGCAAACCCTCCTTAATTTTATATTTAATTTCTTATCAATCAAAATGGACAAGTTATCGGCATATGCCTACAGACTATAATCTTATGTGGTAGGATGTATCAATCCTTAAGCTACTCCCAATCTGTAGTGAGTTGTAATATGTTGTAGGGTTCATTATGCAGGCTAATCGACTTGGACCGATATTTAAGTGATCGATATAAAATACATCCATACACACACACACACATATATATAGGTGCATGTATTATATATATATGTGTGTATGCATGGGATAATAACTTTGATAGTGAGGGATGCAGGTGGGACAGGGAAATTTGGCCTGGAAATGAAGGGGGGAATCAGATTCCATGGACGCATGTTATATGATTGAGGGGCAACGTGAGGAAAATGACCTGCCTAATTAATTGGGAATCTCAACCCTTCCACCACTTTACTAGTTAGCTACTATTTATTTCCCTATATGATTTGTCATATATATATATATATAAGAACGTTATGAAAAGCGAAAGCTGCTGCATGCCTTCTGTACACACACACTCAACGTGTTTGTGTGTGTGTGTGTGTGTGTGTGGATTTCCAAGTGGGATTATTAACTGATCATGAATATTGCAAGATCTGGTTTCAATTTCCGAGCCACCAAACATGCCATTGTCCTCTAAATAATACTTATTTAAATAAATTAATATATATATGTGTGTGTGTGTGTATATATATATATTATTTAGGAAAAATTGCAAAACTAGGACCATACATAGCAATGGCCAATTTTCATATTATGACCGAAATTTATGGTGATATTAAAATAGAACCAAAACTCATTAAAAATCGATGATAAAGGACAACGGCCACCGAAAAACACAGTCAGCGTCGATGATTGTTTGTGTGGTGCATGCACGAAACACCGGTGCAGGTGCCATGCAAGCAATCACCGGTGTTGACTGTATTTTCTGGTGATCGTTGTCTTCTTTTTCTTTTTTTTTTTAATTTTTAATGAGTTTTGGCTCTACTTTAATATCACCATAAATTTCAATCTTACATTGTGAATTGGTCATAGTCACAGTCCTATCTTTGTAATTTACCCATATTATCTATATGGACAATCTTGGGATTACAACGGGATCATAGGTATAGTCTATTTAATTAGTGACTCAAGATTAATTAATAAAGACAACTAACCGACAAATAATCAAATCTGCATGATTATATAGATCTGATTATATGCATGTGTGTTAATTTATATGTGTATTTTTGTATCTAGAGATGGAGAAGGGCAGAAGGCTTTATTTTGAGGGGTGGGGTGGGGGTGGGGGTGGGGGTGAGAATAGTGACTTTATTCGTTGTTGGTAAGCAGCCTTGATTCTTACAAAAGTGAAACCCCAAAGATTCCTTGCCTTAGAGATGAGAATTCCATTTATATTGCAAACAAGTCATAACCAACACAAACACTATCATGATCTACTTTAGACTTTCATATGTATACGTATAATTAAGGTTACTCATCCATTTCCATTACATTTTCAAAAATTATAATTCAAGAAAAACCTATTTACATAAAAATTCTACATCTTGTACCATATATATTTATTCCATATTAAGTTAAATCAAGCAAAATGAGAAAAATTCAAGTATCGAGATCATATGCGAAAAAGAGAAACAAAAAATTCAGACATAAAAAAGAATTTAAATCTACATGTAAAATAATGTTCAGAAATCATTTTTAATGTAGAAACATCCGAAACTCTCATTTAATCATTAATAAATGGAGGGTTGTCTGCATTTTCTCTATTCGAACATTAGAATCAAGATTAACACCTAGACAAGTTTATACTATTGAAAAGGGAAATAACAAACATAGATACCAAACAGCCTCACTTGACAATAAATAATGGAATCATCGTACACATCTACGTATCAAGATTCCTAAGTTCTGTCCCTATTTTCAACCTTATTTTAATCATCTTTATACATCAGTCTATTGTTTAATTTCGGCATTGAAAGATTTTCGTTCAAAATTTCTCAGTAATTTACAAGGCGAAGACAAAATTGGAAAAACGCAATTCTCTAAGAAAGACTTACTTTTGTTAAAGATGCGTGGACTAGTTCCTAATTTCATACTTGTAAGGCAAATTATTTGAGCAAGAATCAAACAAAGTTACGATGAGCCACTTTGTTGTATTGTCTTTTAGCAACAATGTTAGGATGCCAAAAATGGAACTATTTTAATTTGTAGCATATGCCCATCAATTTCTATGTAAAATTTGATAAAAATAGTTATGGATTTCAACATAGTTGTTTTTCTATCATATCATATCTCACTGGATATACATCTGTATTATTATAAAAAGGAAGGCTACTTTGTGCTTAAGATGAAAATTATGTACTAATTAAGTTTATCCTTTATTTACATCAACATTAAAATGGGTATTAATTTTAGCCAAAAAAAAAAAAATACTTTGAATACCTTTTTTATTGACATTCCAAATTTATCCTCTAAATTATCCTTTAAAAATGATGGTTTAATAAGATTATAATTATTTTTGCAACGAAATCTACATACTTTGCAACTTCATTGTTAAAACTTCATCATCTATTATCTTTTTTATCATATCAAGTATTTAATACGACTTTAACTTTATTGTATATTAATTTAGATTATTCAATGCATTAATTCTAAGTGACCTAAAAACTATTTTTATGTGTACAAAATTGTGTGCAATGGCCGCCAGGCTAGTATATATATTAAAAAAACATACAAATTTTCAATTCCTTTGTCCTGCAAGATTTTTATTTTTATTTTTATTTTTTTTTCATTTTACAAACGCACAAGCGCAATCTACGATTCATTCAAATTTAAACCTAAAATTCTATACATATAAGTGCAAAAGACTGAGAGTGATGTCATTCAACCAATTCATCACGGCATGCAAGATATGGAAGAGTCATATTTAAATGGGCTAATTGTCTGCTCCAATGAGTGATCAAATTAGATTGACTCGATGAGCAATCAGAGTAGTCTTCATTTGTTTAGTGTTTACATATGGAAAGTTCCCTCACGTAAAATGCTTCTTTGGACCAAAATTTGAAGTCAATTCAACTGCAAGAACTATTAATTAATTTCAACTTTTTTATACTAAAATAAGTAAATACTTAGTTAAATGACAATCTTCTATTCCATTCTCTGCTCTCTATGCCGCCTGAGATTAGGTATCGAGTCATATAATATGGCCTCGATTATTTTATGATAATGAGTTAAACTTTTGGATGAATTCATGCAATGTATTCGTCTCATCATCCATTATTTGTAGGAAGGAGAGTGGTACTAAAAGCTATTCATTTCTACAATTCGTTGATCTCAAATGGACCAAATATATTGTATTCGATCCACCATAACATTATCCATGGTAATAATCAAATTTATCATTAATGGTATAAAAATTTGATTGTATTGAATCAAAGTATTATTTTACCCACACATATCGGAAGAGATTTTGACTAGAAAAATGTTAGAATAATAAGAAAAATAAATAACTTATAAATTGTATCAAAACTCAAATTACAAGCACCAGAATCATAGACAGAGGCAGGACGGGTTGAGAGGAGCAGTCGCCCCCTCAAAATTTTAGAATTTAATTTTTTATATTGAAAATTTTAAAATATTATAATTTTATCATTTCCCTCAAATTATAAAATGACCCTTCTTTTTATTGAGAATATATAGTTTGCCGTTATTCTTTTTTATAATTTTAAATTTACAAAATATTATATTTTTTATAATTCAATTTCACCATCTATAATAAAAATTTCTGGTTGCGTCCCTCACCGGAATCCGAGTGTATTTTGGCTTTAAGAGTACTTATAACATCGGATATATAGCGAAAATTGCTAGAAATTGAACAGAATGTCATGAGAAAAAGATTTTTCACTGTAATTAGATGCCATTTTCTTAACCTTAAACCGAAGAAAAAGAAAAAGAATATATTTTTTTTATTGTCAGAAGCATGACCAAATATTTACAGAACAAACTGACAACCCCATCTCATCAGCAGTATCTAACACACACACAGAGTCGAGAGAGATGTAAGAGCTTCACGCGGATCAAAAACGCGTGCATGAAAATTGGAAAAATTCCCCTGTAATTCTTCGACTTCTTGTTGTTCATATACATAGAATCTCTCACTCGTCCTCACACTCACTGTGTGCAGTCTTTACGTGATTATTGGGCTACAGAAATCGAGAATTCCTTCTGAGAAACCTTTTTTGGTTTCTGGGATTTGAATACTCTTTTTTGGGTTTTGGAATTGGAAGGAGAATGATTATGATGATCTTCTTTCTTCTTTTTTTTTTTTCCTTTCTTTTTGTGGTGTATGAATTTGAGTGCGCATGAAATTGGGTGTCTTTTGAGAATATTGTCCAATCTGACTACGTAGGAAAAAAAAAAAAGAAAAATCCCCCCACCAACATTCTTGGCAACTATTATTGACAAATCATTGTAAATTCATGGAGTAATTATTTATGCATGCAGTACTTGGGAATTTTTCTTGGGGGAAGAGGAACACAACTAAACTCTAGGTAGATTTTCTGAAAAAAAATTCAGGACTAGTCAAAAAGTGAATAGTTTGGATTTTGCTAGATGAAGGGTACAATATAATGTGTAGGTAAATGTAGGGGTATCAAAGCATAGAAGCTTGAGCATTGTAAGGAATTTCTATTACCAATGTGATTGTCACATGTATATTATTATAGAATTGATGTAGTAATAACATGTGAAAAAGATAGGTAGTGAGAGGAAATGTACATTTGAATAATATTTAGTTACCTTGTACATTAGTGTAACTGTGCATGTTCATGTTAAGATAACGAGTATGAAGAAATTGAATGATCAATTGTCCAATGGCATCACCTCAAACATATAAGTGTAGGTTCGAAGTTAGAATCCTAACAAATTCTTAATGTGCGCGGATCGATGAGTGAATAAAAGGGAAAAAAAAAAAATCTTTACATCCATTCCTTTAACTCTCAGTTGTGGTTAGGACTGACAGTAAGGATCTTGAGCTTGCATCACTATACATTAAATTTGAATAATTAACTATAAAATTGAATACATTCATACGTTTGAATCTACTAAGTTAAAGCGTAAAGGAAGATCTATTCCAATTTAAATACATGTATTCCAAAATTCCAATTTTGACACTTCAATTCCTTGATGAATGTCAAACATGTACAACTTCGAAATAATTTAGGTTTCATGCATGCATATATAGTATAGATAAAGCCTCCATAGTGTGATTTAAAACCAATTGGCAATTATGATATATTAGGTATTAATTGGGTGATCATATGGAGTAAACATTCATACACCAAATTTCAGTATTCCGATCTTATACATTGATTATTCCAATGCATGTTTCATCTCATTTTCTGAAGATGGCATGACAACATGGAAGTCTTGTAGCCTTCATTCATCAAATTCAATTGTCTGAAGTTGGAGATCAAAAACCCCCCAAAATTATATGATGAAATGCAAAAGGATACCTATGATTAATATTCTTTTCACCTGAAACTGTGAAAGAAATCTAATTTGGATCATATATATTACATTATATATATATATATATATATATCAACCTGAAATTAGCTTTAAGACAATATTCCTGAAACACAAATAGATCTCCATTTCTAACGAGAAGCTAAGAAATCACACACACTCAGTTATCTAAACATTCTCAGGCAGTGCAGAGTAGGCATATTAGGGCTACAAAGGAAATATTAATGAAAAACAAATAAACCTACCAATTCTAGGGTTTTTTCCAGGCGATCATAGCCACATTAGTCAGTCTTTGCTGCCGTCTTGACATGTGGGGTTTTCAACTTGGGACTTCAGATCTCTTCAATTCGAATATAATCTCTTGGGCTGAAGCTTTTACAGATAAAAACTTCAAATCTCCATCAGAAACCCAAAGATAATTTGAGATTATTACAAGGGATTGCTTGTGGACGAAGAGCTGAAACTGGAAAGTTCAGTCCAAGCAGCAGTCGAATTCCACTGATCATTTCCATGAATTCCTCCGAGTAGCTGCCTCGACAAATTCAGCTGATCAGGGTTTTCTTCCATTTTCACAGATGCCAGCTGACTTAAAAGTGAGCTAGAAAGTTTAGGCCTCATTTGATTACTCGTCTCGCTGCCCAAGAACCCGGATTCGCCACCGTGGAATTGGTAAATCCCTGGCGGAGATGGATCTAAACCACCCAAGAAAGGGAATTGCTGCACCTGCGGCAGCCGCCAGGATTCAATGCCGGCGCCGCTGCTCGACAAAAATGAAGAAACCCCTCCGCCGCCGAGTAAATTGCTTGCCCCGTGAAAGTTCATCTCGTGCGTCCCCGTAATCGGAGCTGAAATTCCAGCATAATTCAAGCCCATATCGCTGGTGAAATTTTCATTGAGTTGGCTTAAAGGGGACATGAATCGTAGAGGCGGAAGTTGCGGAGTAAGGCCCAGAACATTAGCGGTAGAGGCGGCACCACCGTTGGTAGAAATAGTACTTGTCGAGCTGGAGGGGGCCGTTTGCCGGTCGCTACTCGCCGGAGACTTTGAGCTGCTGGTGGACTTACTTCTTTTGTTCCTTCTGCATCCGCCGCCCACCGGAACGTTCCTCAACGCGCCGCCTCTGGTCCAATACCTTCTACACGTCTTGCAGAAGTGGCGCGGCTGAGAGAGGCTGTAGTTGTTGAAATAGCAAAACTTCGTGTTCGTTGATTCACAACGAGGGCATTTGAGGGCTGCCTCAGGTATCGGCATGTTAGCAAGACGAGCACGCTCCGACATGGACCCGGGGCGGATAGTTCCAGCTCCGCCTCCACCATGAGGCTGAGAAGGAGGCGGCAGTACCGCCGCCGCCGCAGGCGGTGGTGGTTGTGGGATCAGTAAAGGGTTCGTGCTACTGTTTCCAATTATTTGATGATTCTGCTGCTGCAAAAAAAATTCAGAAAAAGCAAGAAAATGAAAACGCGTATGACTGTATATTCATTAAAGAGGAATATTTATCTTTTTAAAAATTTTCGCTTTATTGGCAAAGAAGCTAGCCATGGCAGCATATGATAAATTCTTTGAAAAAGAAAAAAAAAAAAAAACCCTTACCTGCTGCCAGTTGGATGGATCAAGATAAGCTGGAATTGAAGAAAAAACCATGGCTCTTGATCTTTCTTTCTCTTTTGTAAAGGTTATTTGGTTTATGGAGGTGTAGTGGAGAATCACATCAACTGGAGGGGGGCAACAAAGAGAGAGAGAATGATAAAGGGAGAATGAGAATATAGGAGCTAAAATAAAGGAAGGTGCTTTATGCTTGTGTGTATATATATATAGATAGTTTATAGATACACACAGTCATCCATATAGATAGTATATAGATACACACAGCCATTCATATATAGAGACACCAAGTACTAATTTGTTTTTACTCTTATCTAGTTTTGTTTTATCCCTTTTTAGGGTTTCAAGGGGGTGATGTTACTTAATTACTTAACCTTTAAGCTTCTGTCTGTTTGGTGGTATTGCAGTATTGCTCTAATTGCATGGAAAAAGTGGTGATTTTTATATGTAATACTAAAATATTACTTAGTAGGAGTATGTGATTATGCATTGAGAGTGTGGCTCCCAGCTTACACCATAGCCATGGTTTTTACAAGCACTAATTAAGTGTTGGATTCACATTTTTTTCAATTTTGAGTTCTGAAATCAAATACAGGTTAAGATTATTGAAAATTAGGGTTCTCAATAATGTAATTCGGCTTTCGAATCGGTCAAAAGAAAAAAAAATATTGGTAAGTAAAAGGGGATCAAATGTGCAAGGTTGCAGATCTGCTAAGTATGTTAATAAGATAAGTGATGAAATTGATACATATTTATATGGTTGATATGGCCTCGTTTGTGCTATTCAATTTAAAAAATTTACGTTCATTCTTAAATGGGTCGCTAGGCAGTTCAAATTTGGTACAATGATCAGTCCAATTTTCTAAATTTCGAAAAATAACACATATTTAAAAATTATTAAAGAATATACATTATTCTCTCAAGGGCATTGCTGTTACTTAGATAAGTACTTTAGTATTAAACTATTGCTATACAGAAAATCTTTTAATAGCATAAAAAGGGAAAAAAGTTGAGACTTGAGAGTTGCTTTGGTGGGGATAGTGTGTCCCAACCTAGCTAGCTAATGAAACTTTTCTGGGCTCTGATTTGTGTTGGTTACCTCACACTCCACATCTCTATATATCTTTATTTTTGCATGGGACTACTTGTACTCTATAGTGCATGCACCTATATACTCATAATTTTTACACTCATCACAAATACTACTAACAAATATAAGTTGTACATCCTGTGGGGCCTCTGGCCAATGTACATTTTTGTTGTACATATTGCAATTGGTTACTTTGAGTTTAAGTTTATTATATATGTGTGGATGGTAATAAATGTTGGGAAACAGGAGTTTTATTTTAGAGGCAAGGTTCATATTGATTTACATTCTCTATTGTAATTTATATTATATCTCATATTCCGTTTCATGAATATATGATACGTGTTTTAAATATTTTTCTATAAAAATAATTGATTGAAAATCATATACATTTGACATATGTACATGAAATTGGAATAGAAAATGAAATATGGAGTAGAATAGAGGATCCAAATTGGGTTCATACAAAATTTGAGGGTTCTAAATTAAAAATAATGAATTTTATTATGGGAAAGAATGTTGTTCTTGGCCTAATATATAAGTGCAATCAAGAAAATACACAGTAATTTGGCGAACTTTGATTTCAAAGATGTTACGGTATGTTTTAAATTTTTAAATTACTTTTTTGAAATAGATACAAATTTAGGATAATTCGAATATTGAACTTCACACACATAAGTATGAAAACGATATTATTGAACCAATTAATCACTCAATAAATTTTAAAGTTAAAATCATGAGAGTTTTTTCTTTTCTCTCTCTCTCTCTTCTTTTTTTTTTTTTTTTTTTTTTGATGGCCAAACTTTATGTATGAATTTTGTAACCCTTGTATAGTTTTCTTTAGTACTTCTTTTTCTAATATAATAAATTCCTCGCCTTCTCGCATATGAACATTAGAACAGGCTACGACATACTTGAGATTTGCTTGTTGTAGAACTCAAGAAACTATCTAGAAAGAATCAACAGCAGACCCAGAGAACGGTTCCTAGTATCAAAGACCATGCATTGGAATTCACGCAAGGTTGTACAGAACATTGGAATCTGCAACAACTGTTAGAAATAGGGGAAAATGTAATTTTAATTTTTTAACTATTGTCAATTTTTAAATGGTCTATTCTTTATTACAATTTGCAGATTTTGTTTATTATCTTAAATTTGTCATTATGTTTAGTTCATTTATTTGCAAATTTAGTTTTTCGGGTCACTTAATTTGAAATCGAACCCGAAACATATCCAATCACCTTTCATTAGGCCAAAATTTGGGATTTTTTAGACATGTGTACTTAGGTGTCATATCTTTGTCATATCAACTTAAAATTTAACTTAATTTTGAATTTGAAGACATGATTTAGGAAACAATATCTGTAGTTATTTTTTAATTTGAAAGAAACAAAAGTTAAAAAAGATATTAAGAAAGATAGTTATTTAAAATATCATTTAGGAAAGTACATATATGTGAAAAGTTGAAAATAATTATTATAAAAATGAATATTTATAGGTGAAAAATGTGGCTTGCTTTTTCTCTTATCTTTTTCAATCTAAAAAAATATAAGTGTAGCAATTATTTCTTAAATCACATCTTCAAATCTGAGATTTAGTTAAAATTTTAAGCTGATGCAACAAAGATGTGGCACCCGAATACACATAGTCAAAAAGTCCCAAATTTTGGCTTAATGAAAGATGATTGGACTTGTTTCTGGCTTAATTTCAAATTAAGTGGCCCGAAGGACAAAATTTGCAAATAAATGGACTAAATGTGATGGCAAATTTAAGATAATGGACTAAATACGCAAGTTGCAATAGAAAATGAACCATTTAAAAAATTGACAAAAATTAAAGGACCAAGATTATAATTTTCCCATTAGAAATCCAACTTAGACATAAACAAGGACCATATTATTTGAAGTTTAGGACATCTAGGGAAGATATGCCATAGTTTTTGCATCATTAAAATTATCCTAGGGTTTTGGATGGAAGAAATGGACAAAGACAACAGGATAATTGGAAATGAATCCCAGATAAAAATCTTTCTAAATGTGGCATTGTGAAACTAAAACAGAGTGCTGGTGGCAAAAAAGTAATTCAACTATATATGGCAATAGTAATGTGAGATTGGGAGTGATCATTCAAGGTTGAGCACTGTAGGGACTTTATTAAAACCATTGAATTCGGAATATGGTAAAGTAGCTCCCGGGTGGGGAACGACTCCTTTGATGGGTGTCGCAATGGCTCTATTTGCGGTATTTCTATCTATTATTTTGGAGATTTATAATTCTTCCGTTTTATTGGACGGAATTTCAATGAATTAAATCTATAAGAACCACAAAGTCCTAGCTTTTGAATCAAAAATCAATCAGTTAGAACTCGGATTTCTGGCCTATTCTATTTTGGTAGTTCGATCGTGGAATTTATTTCTTTCTGTATTTCCGGAATATGAGATAAATTGGATAAATATTCAAACTTTCTATTATTATATATATATAAAATCCTTTTCCTGACATAGTTGGGAGTTCCTATAACTTAATCAATTCATGGATTTTGGAAAAGGGGGAAGACACTTTTTCAATATTCTTTGATTTCAAAGGGAGATTATCAATTTTTCAAAAATGGAAGAAAAAAATCAAAAATAGGAAAAGGCCGGCTATCGGAATCGAACCGATGACCATCGCATTACAAATGCGATGCTCTAACCTCTGAGCTAAGCGGGCCCACATAATAGAAATTTTCTATGCATAGGAATTCAATACACTATAGTATAGTGTCTCTAGAAATATAGAAAAGAATAGAATCTATAATTTCCAATAAATATTGAATATTATAGAACATAACGATTTAGATCTAAACAGATCAAGAACGTCTTGATCTTCTTGATCGCTTGAGAGACCTAGAACCTGCAATTATAGCAAAACCACTAGGGTAGTAAAGGGCCTCGGCAAAAATCTTTCAAGAGTTGAGTCAAATTATATGTATATAGGGTCGAGAGAATATGTAAAGCTGGGAAAGTAGAAGGCCAGAAAGTTGAGGAAATTGTATTAGTGAATTTAGATAACGCACCTTATAAATAGAGTCGGATTTATATTTATATTTGATGTCCATTGTCAAGTATGAAGAGGTTGGCTTCCTATAATTTGGGTGCTCCATGTCACCCAAGATGAATGATCTGGATTCTTTCTAATCAAAGTTAGGTGGGGTGATTCTAATTAGAGTTAGGTCGGGTGATTTTGATTTAGTCCGAGTGTGAAAAAACGACGGTTTTCCCTTTAGTAAGGTTGTTTTTGTTACTTTGGGACTCCCCATTCAAATAAAAAGTGAGACCTTAGGGTGGCATTAGGCCTATCAATAGACCAGATTTTAATTCGAATTAGATCTGATTATTTAGGATCTTTAACCAATAAAAGATTCGACGAATATGATTCAATTAATAAAGTTCGTAATCCGAAATAAATGGAGCGAATACGGATATGGCTCGATTCGATCCATTAATAATCTGAATCCGAATATTTTTAATATTATACATATATAGTATTATGCATATGTATACCCATCTTATAATAATGCCAATGTGAATATTTGGATGAAGAAAGTAATGAACTATTATGCAATATATCAAATCAGGTGTTTTTCATATAAATTATTAAAATTTGAGTTTATTTACATCATAATTACATCATTTTTTTCTCTATTTTTATAACGAAAAATGATGCGGGAAGAATAATGAGTAAGAGCCGAATGCAGTAATATGGCAAGAATGCAATGAAAATCTCAATTTCATCAAAATGAGTTTCTTTTTTATAAAACTTTGAGCTTATAGTTAGCTGATTGAATAATCAAGTATAGCTATGTATTTATAATGCCAAATAAGTACTAGCTAATATTAGCAACGAAACCTAAAATGTAATGATTTGGTGAATGAATGTAATTAAGTTAAATTCTATTATTGCTTGTTGCTTTTAAGTGATCAATAGACTTAAAAATTTATTCATTAATATGTTGTGTATTTTTTTAATGATGATTATTTTGAATTTGGATTCTACTAAATTTTTAGAAAACTAATAAATATATGATGATTTTTGAAATATTCAAATTTGAATATTTTTTTTATATTCGACGGATATCCGACTTTTATTTGAATCCAGTTATGATTATACCAACTACAGATTCGATGAATCTTGGATCGAATTTAAATTTGACTTATTACTTTTGAATTCGGACTTATATCTAGCGTGATCCAATCCGAATCCGACCCATTAACAGGCCTATGTGGAATAATGGATTGCTAGAGCCCTTTTTGGTGTTTGCTTTGGTGAATTAAAAGTTTTGGGCAACTATATGGGCCAGTTGTCTATCAGCCCATTGGACATTATTATCATGGGTTGTTATGCAACAATTTTAGATTGATTGGAAAATTTATTTGTCACAATTGGACAAATATTCCTTCACTCTCAATGTAATAACTAATTCATTTTATAGTATTTTTCAATGTGGTACTAAATTTATGATGTAATGGTAGTACTAAAGTGAATGGGTTGTGAATGGTAGTTTTTATTTAAGTTGTAATTATAAAAATAAACAGATAAAAAAAATTGGATAATTTAGATATATCACCTGAAAATCAAAGATACTTTATAAATACAATTAGATATAAATCAAGTGATCTTTAACCTCAAAATGTCATCAATGTGCCTATTATAATTGTCCCTCTCCATTGAAACTTGAAAGACTTCATATAATTCGTAATACTTGTAAGTTGAAATTTAATAATATATATTCCATTTATCTCATTGGTACTCAAATAAAGAAACGTATGGACAACAAACTCAAATTCCTATTGATACGTAAAAGTATACGTTATCTATCAAACTTGATAACGACAAAATTTTGCTTTGTTAAGCAAAATATTAGTGAGTGGTGTGAAAGAAAACAAATTCGAGACTTTATCTACTTTTCAAATCTAATATTATTGAAATTTCATGATCATTATTATATATATATTTAATTAAATATATTTTATTATAAGTATCAGTTAATTGGTATTTTCATTACACTTACATATGTGAATTGCGGAGTTAGAATCCAAATGACCATAGGTGCACGTGTGTAAAAAATAATATATTTTATTGCTATATTTTATTTTTTACTTTTTTCCCTTCTTTTTCCCAAGTAAATACTTAAGGAAATACCTAGTCAAATGAACTAGATTCTATCATCTATAACTCAATCATAAAATAAATAAATTTTTATTTTTTAATTAATTAGTTCATTATTTAAAAGTGATTCACTATGAAGCAAACAACGCTTTTAACATTTAGAATTATAATACAACCTTAAAGTATAAATCTTTGTGGTAATTATATTTAATTATAATTAAGTTATTCATAATTAAGTTCAAAGAAAATAAATATTTTCTCCGGAGTAAATAAATAATTCAAAAAAAAAACGGTGGAAGTATTAATTATTAATACAAGATATTGTCACTCAAATCTTCCTGGAGAAAAATAAAATTCTGCAAAATTAAATCAAATTAACAGCATCAGGCAAACCTTGCTCTAAGTCATCTTCCACATGAACCGGAACCCGCCTGGACCGCTTAACCGGAACGGCGGCCCGGCAAACCGGACAACTCGAATGAGAATACAGCCACATATCGATACACGCGGCGTGGAACGCGTGCTTGCACGCGCCAAGCTGCCGTATTTCTTCCCCCTCGGCGAACAGCGACAAGCACACGGGACACTGATCGTTGATTCCCGCTGCCTCCTTCCTGCCGTCCTCTGCTGCTTTTCTGTACTTCACGCCGCAAATTAATTCAAATTTCTCCGCCTTGCAGGTCACTGGAGCCGTAGATGCGGCGGGCCTCCGCCGGAAGGGATTTCGAGGGCATTTCAGTGCCACGAAGAAGGTGTAGGATATCATTGGTGTTGTGATGAGAGCAACCAGGCAGAGGATGGCGGTAAGAGGCGACATGTCGGAGTTATGGGGATGCGCCGCCGGAGACGGCAGCGGAGAGGTGGAATTTCCGGCGGTGAAATTGGCCATGATGAGCTTGTGCTGGAGTACTATTTATCTTTTAGAAGTCGCTAAAAACAGCATCCTGTAAGAAGCAAGTGTGCATGAAAGCTGAATCACTACTTTAATATTTAATATTATATTATATATATATATATTATATTTATATTTAAAGTATTAAAACATATAATTTTTAATGAATTAATAAAATTAATATTATTTTAATAATAATGTCAAGATCAATTCCCCTTTTTTCCAACACTTCTTTTCTCCATCTTTAATTCTGTCTTTATAATTATTTTATTTTATCATAAATTTTTACTTTTATTTATTAAAAAGTCCTAAATAAATATATTATAATTATCAATACTATATAATATACTATAAAAATCTCAATACATGCCCAAACCACTAGATCATTTCCATGCTCTAAAGAGTTTTATTTAAGTTTCATATTTCAAATTTTTATTTACTTTTTAACGTATCATATTGTGAATATTTTAGTTCAATTAACATTTCAGTATGTATTTTATTCTATAAATAAATATAACTATTTTTATAAGAAATATATTATAAATCGATCACAAAATTTATGTGTTACTCATTTTTTTTTGTTTATATAATCTTAACAATGTAATCTTTCAACAATAAATAATACAAAAGTCAAGCAAATAATCAATATTTTGATATATTATTCTTTTCAAAAAAATAAAAAAAAATAATGTGTCACGATTGATGCAGGCGCCCCTAAGTGCACGGCCCTATATACATTTGAATGAAGAAGAAATTTCGACAATGATGAGCCCACCAAAATAAATGATTGTTATATATAAGGAAATGGATGGAACAGACATTATTAAACAAGTGGACTGCAAGTTGTCTTTTGTTTCTGTCGATGTGGGACATGGTAACTTAGACAAATTTGTGGTGTTCCAATTATTAAGAAAAGATAAGGATATATGGTTGTGATTGCTTTTCCTTTTTTTTTTTCCTCTTATATCTTTAAATTTTGATGGTGAAAAAGTGAGGTAAAAGTAATTTGATAAATGGAAATAATTATAAAAAATGTGTTTGAATTATGAGATAAAAGCATGGTATATAATTTATTTGACATTTTTTTTAGTAAGAAGTTTGAATGTGAGATAAAGTTGGAAAATTATGCGATAGAATAATTTTAAATAAATAAATGAGAAGTAAGATAAATTGTAATGAGTGTGATTTATATGGTATGTTTTTTATGAGAAATTATTCAAATTGTTTTTATATTTTATTTTTAGGAATTCATTTATTTTTTAGAGTAAAGATAGCTCAATTACATTGCGTAGTAAGAATTGAAGGGAATTCATAGTACTATTATCAACTAGAATCTTTCTCCCATATTCGGCTATGGCACGAGCCCCCGATAGAAGAGATAGGACTATATATCAGCCAATACAACATATTTTTTTTCTTGATAAATTAACATATAAAAGAGATATATTTTGAAAAAATAATAGATATATTTATTCTATCAATAATCGAGCTGACCTTAAATCATTCAATATGTTGCAATATGTAGGACTATATATCAGCCAATACAACATATTTTTTTTCTTGATAAATTAACATGTAAAAGAGATATATTTTGAAAAAATAATAGATATATTTATTCTATCAATAATCGAGCCGACCTTAAATCATTCAATATGTTGCAATATGGAAGACTATATATCAGCCAGTACAACATATTTTTTTCTTGATAAATTAACATATAGAAGAGATATATTTTGAAAAAAATAACAAATGTATTTATTCTATCAATAATTGAACCAACCTTACATTATTCAAGATATTACAATAGAACTATATGTCAGCCAATACAACAATTTTTTTTTTTTTTTTTTTTTTGATAAATTAACATATCGACTCTTTCATTCTTTTCTTATTTTTCAAACTTCAAAAATAAATGAGAAAAAAAATTATAAAATAAATTTTACAAAGAACATAATAATGACTTCGCCCTTGAGAGGGACCCCATTGAGGGACTCACTTGAATTTATTTGAAAAGTAAAGTTAATATTTTAATCTTAAAATTTTTATTTACATACATATCGACATTGAGTTAGTCATATCTATTCTTTTAAAAGCACTTTGAAATTCAATGACTAACTACGACTACTTCGTAGTTCCCTAGTGCTTTTCAATTGGTTGGATTTTGATTTTAATTTGGTTAATCTAAACCAATTGAAATGACTAAAAAGATTCTTAATTTGAAATTTTGATAAAATATCTTATGATAGTATAAGAACAAATATTATTAGTGATAATATAATTGTTACGATATTAAAATTATCATTACTAGTAATTAATTATACATTTATATTATCAGCACAAATATATTTTAAATTTACATACGCATACATACTAAAATTTTGTTATAATTCGAATTGTAGACCTCACATATATATATTTTTTTATTTATACACATGCGCATCAAGAGTCCGTTATGGCTCGAACTCCTAACCTCCCCACATGGTGTGGGAGACTTATGCCGCTGGACCACAAGTTACTCGACTCAGACCTCACATATATAAGTACTAGCATTATCCCCGTGCTATGCACGGATTTTTTAAAATTACTATACATTAACATAATGATTGAATTATAAATATAACTAAAATAATAATATAAAAATAAAAATATCACAAAAATATCAAGTAATTAGTAAATTTAAATTTAAATTTTTAAAATTTAGTATTTAAAAGTTTGTAACATATAAAGACATCTCATATAAATTATGCTATAAAAAATAAATTTCAAAATTATTCAGCAAGAAATTAAAAAAAAAAAATTTAAACATCCAAAATAAAAATCTATGAATATGATTATGTACTTTATTAAAAATATATATATATTATGCGATCAAAAGCTAGCAGATAGTTATATTAAAAAATAAAAATATATGAGAATGATATAGAAAACAAGATTGATAGCTTGAAAGTTGTTTGAAAAAATTTAAAATTATAATACTTTAAGATTATTTTAGACTTAAAAGATGATGAGAATATACTAAATTAAAACTTAAAATATAAAGACTTAGATAATATATTAGTTGCCAAGGATTAGAAAAATCTTATTTAATTTTAGTTTTTGATTAAAATTAAAATCAATTAAGCCAAGAGAAAACTATGATAGTAAAGATAAAAAAAAATTTAAAAATTAATATATATATATATAATAATTACAAAGTTAAATCAATATTAGTATATAAGTTCATAAAAATATTTTAATTTGGCTAATAGCTTAGTTATCGAATAATTAAGTGAAGAAAAAAGTTAGATATTAGTAATGCAAAGCTAAAAACATAGTAAATTGATAAATAATGTTAAGCTCAAAATTAATTTTAAATAGGAATTAGTGATAGGATATGAGGATGAAATTAGAATGTAAAATAAAATATAAAAAAATAAATTATTATGTTCATTCTCAATTTTTTTTGTATGAATTAATTGGATCTTCATGTTATACTTCATAAATAGCAAAAAAAAGTTAATAAAAAAAAAGTTGTTAATTTTTCAAACAATTAAAATATAAAAAATAAAATTATATATATATATATTGATAGACTAAATAATGTCTAAAGATATAAACTTAAAAAGTTAATAGGTATATTTTCTATTGAAATAACCATCTCGTAATTTTTTTAAAAATATATCAAAAATGATCTAAGAATATATATTGATGTAGTATATAAAATTTTAAAAATAGTTCGAATTATACATATTATACGTATATAATTACAAATATATGAATATAAAATGAAATTAAATGACATACTTCTAAGATTATAAATATTCAAAAAGTGAAATAAATTTTAAAAACATTAAAACAGAAAAATAGATTTCATCCTATAAAACTATAAACTTAGATGAGCAAAAAAAGGCAAATTGAAAAATAAATTACAAACTTTAACAATAAATTAATAACTTGATTCAAAAAATGAGTAAAAGGATAATAATTTAAATAAAATAAAAATTAAATGACAAAATTTACCAATAATTAAGGAGAAAAATGTAACTAAAAAAAATAAAGTTGAATTAAAAATATTAAGCGTAGTTAATAAATCTTACAATAAATGAATTGATAACATAAACTAAGTAGTAAACAAAAAAGATATAGAAATTTACAAATTTAATAGTAATAAAAGCTAAATGATAGACTTTATTTAGGTTGAAAATAAAATTATAGCATTAAAATCCAAAAACTCTCTTTCATCATGTAATATACCTAGAACAAACCAAAAAAAAAGAAAACAAAATAAAAAAGGTGAACAATAAAATCAAATAAACAATAAAAAGCTTTGAATAATGAACTAAAGATGCACACAAAGAGAGATAAGAAAAAAAATGCTAAAAAATAAAGAGAACACAAAGAATAGAGTGAAAAAAATGCTAGAACTTGAGAATATTAATGAAATGACTTTCGCAAGACTTTATATATAGTAGTATAGATATAAATTAGTTATTAAAGATAAGAAAAAATCACGAAATATTTATCAAATTATAGAGTTAAAATGATCAAGAAATCTTTCATTATTGAAAGTAGATATAGAAAAGATCTTGTAGATAAAATGCAATTATTTTTTTAGATTAGAGATAAATAAAGAATATTGTTCTAATCAAGAAAATAATTTAAAAAAAATCAAATATCTTTAAAATGAATAAATAATATAAAATTTAATAACTAAAAATTAATTTTTAAATTAAATTAAAAACTCAAAATTCTAAGAATTTAAAATTTGGTCAAAATTGCACAATTATGGGTTCTATACCATTGTGCTATATGTAATAGTATAGATACGCATATAAGAGTTTTAATACATCTAAACATCTATAATATTATCCCATCAATGATATGAAAGAGATAATATCAATTTCTAATCCTTAACTGAAAACTCAAAAAATAAATCCTTTATCTAATGAAGATTTTTCTTTTCAAATATAATACATCCATATCGGTTAGAGATAAATAAGAATAAATATCTTTAAAAATAAAATAAATAATATCAAATTTAATAACCAATAATTAATGAAAAATTTTGAATTTAATTAAAAAACTCAAAATTCTAAGAACTTGCCACTTGGCCAAAATTGCAATCAAAATTGAATAATTGTAGGTCCCACACCGTTGTGCTATATATAGTAGTATAGATAAGGATGATACTATTAGACTAATTGTCCACTCAGCAATCAACATATATGTATTATCAACAAATAGAAATAATGATTTATGGTATCATTAATATTTAATAACGACAATTCTAAGAGAATTATCATTAATATTAAATTTATGAAAATTGTTATTCCAATAGAAGTTATATTTTTTGTCGCTTAATATATATATATAATTATTGATAGTCATATACTTATATTTAATATCTTTTCATTAATATTTCTTTTTCTTACATCATAATAGGTTATTTTAATTGTATCGCATACTTATAAAACTCGAACATGTATATATCTTGCGAATGAAGTAATCGAATTCATCTTATTTTAAAACAGCAATTTTTTAAAAATTTGGTTCAAAAATATTTCGCCAGAAATTATTTGTATCCTAATCTTTCAATCAAATTACAGTTTCTTATTTTTTAGTGCCTATTTGGTTTTGTTTTCAAATAACTTTTTCATTTTTCTGCTGAAAATGAAAACAAAAAACTATCAATTTCTTCCATATTTTCACTTTTAAAATATTCTCCAAAACACACTATTACACAGTCTCTCTCTATTTTCACTTTTTATTATTTTTTATTTCTCCTACTCATATTTGCACGACTTTTCATACAAAAATACTATATTTTTCAAATACAACTCATTTTCAACTCTACATAATTATTACATTATAAACAAAACCTCCAAATAATTTTTTATTTTCAAATTCAAATTTATAACTAATTTTTTACTATTTATTTTTTATTTTCACTAGAAAATAAAAATGCCTCCATAAAACAAATTCAAACGGACCCTAAATTTTCTCAGGATCCAATGATGATGTACAAGTACTGGTGGTTCCGTATCTCCATAAATTGAGAATCAAATCCAGATCCAATAAATTTTGATTTGACCCATTTCTCACCATATCAGTGGCCCAACAAGCTGTCATAGACTGTTCTATTGGAGTCCATCAAGTTAGGTGCCTAGGGGAAAAAGAGAGTAAAAAACAAAATCACAATTTGGCCCACTTTAGCCCAAATTTTCCTTTTGTTAATCAAGATCTTAGTGTCCGTTTGGATATGTTCTCAAACCAATTTCTATTTTCTATCATTTTAAAAAATTAAAAAGATAATTATGAGTTCGAATTTGAAAATAAAATAGTATTTGGATTTTTTGTTAAAAAGTAATGATGATAGTAGGTATAGGGTTGAAAAATTAATTGATTTATTTTTTTTTGTGTTTGAAATTTTTATTTTTTTTAAATATATACATATTTTACTAATTTTAAAATGATAGTAGCACTTTATGTCAAATCAAATTTGAATTTGATTGATGTGGTAGTAGGATAATAAGGTGAGTTTAAAAAGATAGTGAAAATGAAAATGAGAATTTTTTCGAGTGAAAATGGCTAAAAATTTATAGCTTTTATTTTTATTTTGTGGAGAAAATGAAAAGAGAGGATGGAAACAAAACTAAATGGGCTAGAGAATCATCAATTGATCCAAATTGAATGCACATAAGTCTCTTGTCACTCTTTAAATTATTTTTTTAATTTATAGACACATGCACACTAAAAATTCGTTAAAGTCTAATCCCTATACCTCATATATTGAAGTGTACAAAAATGTCACTAAATCAATTGACCCTTATCTGCTCTATAGATATTTAGAAGCAACAAACCTTGAAAATGACGAATGAGCCACCTGCTATTGGCCCTAGACATATATTTTAATTATTAAATAAGTGGACTATTTTCAAGTGCTTTTAACTTTTCAGGAATTAAATACTACTTTCTTCTTCACGGATCCAGGTTTCCTTATTCAAATTCGTTTGATTCTACTCGAACCTACTCATCACTTGAAAAATCTCATTAAATAAACTATGTATATTTTAACTATTCATATTACGCCACCTCAAACATGATCAAATAATTATATGTCAATCATCTATAAATAGTTTAATTTTGTACATTTAAAGTATTCAATCATTTTGGTGATTGTATATATTATGTTCATCTTTTTTTTAATATTTTTTTATTATAAATACTAATTTGAACGTTAAATGATTTATATCTGACGGATCCATTCTAACCATTCGTATAATTTCAAAACCCAAAACTTAAATCTTGAATCTCAACTTAACCCTATTTTCTAACCAAAGAAATATTTTCCTAAACACTTATCATAATGTGTGGAGGGCGTTATCATGCTCCAATTATCACATCCTAAAGGATATCAAGTATAGCTATTTTTGGTTTGTTATTATTCTGAATCCTCTAGAAGGGGTCCACTAAAAAACTATTTAAAAAGAGTAAAAGGAAAAAAAATCGTACGGATTATGTAAAGCACGAGATCCACGAGATGATTGGGCCTGGGGCTGGCTTTGTTCCACGACTTTCCCCAATCATTGGCATAGCCGTTACCATTAACGAGGATGTGCAATTAAAATATTTATAAATTTTATAAATTTCTGTATTTCATAAGATATTATATTTGAGTTATAAGATATTAAAAATTATTCATAAATAAAATTTTAAATTATTTAAATAAAATAATATTTTAAAATTTATAAAATGTTAATAATGACGTATAGTTGGAATTAAATGAAAATTTGAAAATCTTCCATTTAACTATGGAAAAATTCCTTTATTGATATTGTATTATAGTTGCGACACTTAAGATGAAATGCAAATGCTTAATTGTGAGTCATTTCTAAAGCTAATTAATTATGTCTTAAAGAGGGGCCTAGTTGCTAATTAATCAAATCAATTATTATTATTTTTTTATTTTAGAGATGAGACAAATAATTTATGAAAAAACCAAAAAAAAAAAAAAGTTTTTTATACAACGGAAAGAGTAGAATAAAAGCAATTTATTTTTAATTAAATCTAATTATTTTTAGATTTTAGTTTGTCGGGATGGAGCATCCAAATCAATCCTCTAAAACGTGATGTACTTTTGATAGTCTAACACAATTCAAAATCAATGACTATGTATTGAGATTTTAAATATATCTCATAAATTTTAAAAGTTGGGTCCTATATACGTAACACTTTATCTCGTAAATTTATAGCTCCCAAGCACATAAAACTATAACCATATAAGTCCTAGTTCTCGCTATTTCGATTGAGATTCCGTTCTAACTAACATTTCTCAGACCCTAGGCCTCCAAAACTTATTGAACACGATAATTGCCTCCGACAGTATCACTATGACCTAACATTGCATTATAAAAAAACTCCAAAACTTTCATTTTTTTAGTTTTTAATTCATGTGAGACGAGGCATCACACAAACAGTACAAACTTCTACCATAATTTGGTGGACCATTGCTATGGCTTGTCCTGAAAACTGTCGCAATTAGTGGGCCGGAAACATAGCCCAAAACAAGCACATGGCCACAAATTCCCACAATATTGTCCTAATCCACATGTGCCTGAAAGAAAAAAGAAACTCCTAGGTAAGAAACCACCTAAATACAAACACAGGTGTTATCTGAGCCGAGTGATCTGTGATCCATCAGTATAAATCTTCACATAATGTGAGAGATTAGAAGTTCGAGTCAGAATGAATTCTCGATGTGCGTGTATATGGAAAAAAACACAGGTGTTATCTGAGGACCCTAACTAGGGCCATTAATTTAATTAATTAATAATAATTTTTTAATTAATCCCAAATTAGTTTGTGCTTTAATACTGCACCAAATACACACGCTTTTACTTAAATTAATCTGGTGGAGGAATAAATTAATCTTCGGTTAATGATTCCGTTGCCCTAACGACGCATTAATTAATCGTAAAATAATGGATTATGTCCCCTAATTATTACCAAAGGTGTTAGTCCTAATAAGATAGCACTTTTTACTTACCATTTTGCTATGGTACTGTTAACCTTTTGCCCACGCCTACCCAAAAGTTGCAAAAGCGCATTTCACGTGCTTACGTCTATTCCTTTTTTATTATTTAAACCAATGGTATGTAATTTTCATTATGGCTTGTTTGGTACCTTGTAATCAACAGTATTTTATTTTATTTTATTATCTATTTATTTATAAAAGTCACCGATGGTTCATTGCTGATCTCACAATTTTTTTTTCTTTTTTTAATTAGACATGATATCATACCATTTAAAAGTAAAATTATTAAAAGGTTTTGAATTCATGTAAGTTTTGAGCTTCTACTTAATGTCACCACATGTGGTATTTGTGTTACTGGCGATTTAAGGATTCGACTAGAAAGAGAAAGAGGGTGTTTGGGTGAATTTATAAATTTTTTGAAATATTTTATAAGATGATGTAATGGTAAAATTTCAAAATAAAAATAAAAATAAAAAATGAGTTTATAAGATTCTAATATTTTATTTTGGAAGTTTATAAGCTATTTTAGAAAAAGTAATGAACTTCTGACTTATTTTTAGAATTTTTAAATTTAAGTTTCATTATATTTATTATAAAATTATCATTACTAATATCTTATAAGCTCAAATATCTTGATTTTAGCAAACAATTTAGGAGTTTATTCTTAAAAATAAGATTTAGCGTCTTATAATTTTTATAATTATTTTGTAAATTGTCAGAACTGGTAAGATTTTTAAGTAAATTTAGCCAAAAACGTTCTAAATTTTTCTCTACTGGGCTAGTTGTTGGGGGGGGGGGGGGGGGGTGTACGTATGACATTGAGGAAAAAGATTGAAATACTAAATAAAATAAGTAAGATTTGATTTATATTAAGGTGAAGAGAGAATATCCTAATCGAATCAAGAATACATTAGATTTCGCTTAGCTCATTCCATGTTGGAGTATACAATACTTCTTAGTAACTTGGTGGCAACGCATGGACCTGCATGAATTAAAGTTGATATAGAAAACTTAGCTAGAATTGACTTTAAAATGAGTGAATTATATTTATCATATGATACGAAAAAAATTAAATTATAGATGAAATTAACAACGATTGATTTCATCACATATTACGTAATTAGTTGAGTTCAGTTAAAGCAAAAGTTTTATTGATAATCAATTATAAGATAAAGTTGACAATAAATATTATGCGATTAGCTAAATTTGATCAAATTAAGACTTTATATCATTTTAGGGCCGAATTGATATTTCGGTGGGAAGCTTCTACTTTTACGAATAAATTAATTGCATATTCGAGTCTTATAGAGGAATATAATATGATCCTCTTTGTGGGGGTTGGATAAAGTTATTGTCACCTATTATTAAATAATTTAGTTGCATGTTTGAGTCCTATAGAGGGAAGTAATTAAATAATTAATAAAGGAGATTATATGAATTCTCATTTCTTAAGTACAAAGTGTTGACAATTACTTACACATGTGAAACAATAGTTCTAGGAATGAAGAATTATTGCACATGAGGCAAGAACGACAAAGCAACTAACAATGATGGTTATTAGAATAAATAAGTTGGCATATTGACCAGGCAAAAGAGGTTAACAGCGTGATGGGACAAATTTATAAAAACTTATAAAAATTTATAAACTCTTCTAAAAAAAGAAGAAAATTCTAATTTATTTTCAATATTTTAAACAATTTTTTTTATTTTAACTATTTCAATTAAAAAATTGTTAAAATATTATTTTATCCAAATATTTCAATAATTTATTTTAAAAATATGATTTCGTACCTTATAATCTTCGAAAAGCTTTTATAAAATATAATAACTTATAAAATCTTTTAAATAAGTTTAACTTAATACATTCCAAATGTGTACATAGTAAAAATCAATTATAGATTAAAATAAGATGATTATTGGAGCAAGTCCTTTTAACTAAACATGTGTTATTAGTTTCTATCTCTTTTTTAAATTTGTGTTTGAATAGAAAATTAAGAAAAAGGCAAAACCCTTGTCTTTTCTTCTCTTTTTTTATTCTTTTTTTTATTTATTTTTTGATAGAAATCCTCCTTAAAGAAAGAAGAAGCCCACCAATGAATAAGCACCAAATAGCCACTAGAAAAAGCAAGTCCACTTTTTGAATGAAGAAAAATCTAAGAAGGGGTCTCATCCATGGGGTGGGGTTGGGGGGGGGGGGGGGTGGTTAGGTTATTATTGGTGAGCCCCTCCAGCAAAGAAGAGGAGACTCAAAGCCAAAAAAAAAAAAACATCACCATTAAAGACTTAAGAGGCGTGGACTACTTGAACAACACTACCTACCATCTTTCCCCATCCATTATTGCAAGTGAAATGAAATTAGTATTCATTTTTTTTTAATTGATACACAAGCACGCATATCGAGAATTTGTTAAAGTTCGAACTCCTAACCTTCCATATCATATGGGAGACTTATGTCATTGGGACATATGCCACTTGGCATTATTCGTTGAGAATAACAAGTGAATGTTTTTTTTTTGGAGTATTTGGATTGGTAAATTCTAATAAAATAATTTAATTCAAGATAAAAAGAAAGATAGAAGAATTTATATATATATATATATAGGTCAATTTTTATGAAATAAATCGAAACCTAGTCATTGAAACATCATAGGTGTTCAGTGACTCTGAAATTCACTATTTCGAAAAGAATTTTTTTTTTATTTTTTATTTTGATAACTTTCATATTTTTATTTTTTGTGGTATATTTTTCTTATGATTGCCTTTTTTAGGTATGGTAGGTTGTCAACTCAATTATAAGATGGTGGATTTTTATAGCCTAATTTTGAAGATGTTCAAATTAATTTAAAAAGGTCTATTTTTTAAATATGTTTGACTTAAATTTGACTATTTCGTTTAAGTGTGTGTTGGTACTCATTTTATCATTATTATTTTTTCTGAACAATATTATGGGCACATTTTAAAATTATGTTTCATTTTAAGCTTAAAAAAATTATAGTTTCATTAAATTATATTGCTTTGTCTACGCTATTGATTTTTTGCTCTAATTTAATAAAAAAATTACTAAAAACTCCTTAAAATAAAAACTTCTTAAATTTTTATATATAAGAATTCATAAAAATTACTTTTTTATTTAAGAAACCATTCAATAAATTTTTTATTCTAAAAAGCCCACTCATTAACTAATAATCCTATTTTTTTATGAAAATACTCTTAAATATGTCATACTTTTATTTATAAGTATCTAATTTAAATTATTTGCAGAGAAGAAGTTTTAGAAAAATTAACTTTGAATTCTAAAAAACTTATTTTTAGGTTTTTAAATTTAAATTGTCTCTACTACAATTAATATATATTTAAAAGTTCAAAAATATAATTCTCCAAAATTTTGAATATTTTAAAGTTAAAATCATCTTTTACACAAATCATTTTAAACAATCTAAATAAAAAAATTTATTAGAAAAACTAATTCATTAAATTTTTTAATTTAATAAGTCAAGGGTAAGTTAAAAAAACTTTAATAAGTTAAGGATACTTTAGTCAAAGAATTGATGTTTTTTTTTTTTTCATTGAAAAGTTAATGAAGTAGGGTAATTTTGAACTGAAAAAAAATCTAATAATTTTTTAAATATAATAACACATTTTTAAAAAAATATTAATTTTTCCCCAAAAAAATACATATGAGGTGTGAGTCATCACAAGAATGGTTCATTTTAATTTAATATTTCATACTATATATGTATAATTAATCAATATTTAATTCTCATGTTATTTATTAAATATTTATTAAAGCTTAATAAAATCTCAACCAATAGTTTTTGAACAGCTGGCTTAATAATTCAACTAGTTAATTTAAATTCCACTATAAGGATCACTCTACACTGCAATCTGAACTCCATTATGAAAAGTTTGTAGGGTTTTTGGATATTTATTATACTTGTTCAATTATTTGATACTTTATCAGGAAATAGTAGATATCAGATTGATAGCCTATCAAGAGCTTGTCAATAATTGCAAATCTAAGGCCAATTTCAATTTTTTGTTATTTCAAATTATACCCCAATTTTTTGTGAATTCATCCTAAATAGTACTTAAGAATTAAGATTAGACTCTTTTTTTTCTTACAAGAAAAGGCATAGATATTTTTGTTGTTACTAATAAAAGATTGAAAGTTTATATTGTCGCTAATTATATTTATTAAGTCAGGATGGCGTGCATTTCATCATTAATCAGACTTTTTAAGTAATATATAATATTACAGTATAATAATAATAAAAATTAATTTTTTAAGTTGTCATGCAATTAATGACATACACATGTATAGTGACAGTAAAATGTGAAATAGTAATAACTTCAGTACAATATGTGTCATGCTAAAATTGTGAAAATTATTACCATCACAAAAGAAAATTTTTTGCCACTTAATGTGTATATATATAGTCAATAATAATTTTTGATATAATTACTATATATATTGTCACCAACTTTCTTTTTTTTTTTTTTTATAGTGATATGACCGATGAATTTTTTTCTATAATGAATCAATTTCAAAATATTTAGTTCTTAGATTCTTGAAAGTTTTCCAAAATTCTACAATTGCAGTACAAAAAAATAAATTTTTCGAGTAAAAATTTATTAGTGTATTACACTACAGGCTAGTTTAATTGAGAAGATAAGGTGGGATACATTATTTTTATCCTATCTTAATATTCATTTGGTTGGAGTAACAATAAATACTTAAATCCGCATGAACACCAAAAATTCGTATTTATATGTGCAATTTTCATGATAAATTAACCTGCCACCTCTCACGAGTTTATTTATCATGCCAACTAAATTATACCACAATGATAAAAAACCACTCAAATTATCACATGATAAATAATCATGAGAGAACTTAAAGATCCAACCAAACTAGCCCTACGAATTTATGTCTACTCTAAAAAATTCTCTCATTTGGATGATTAAAATTAAAGGATATTTTCTTGTCTCTCTCTCTCTCTTTTTTTTTTTTCCATTAATCAAAATTTGAAACATAAAAGGAAAAAGGGCAGAAAAAAAAGGTTGAAGGTTGAAAAATAGTGGAGGTGATCATATATGGATAGTACGATTTCATCTGTTCACTGCCACAGACATGATGCGATTTTAGTCTATTTTATGTATGCATCTCATGTTCAGACATTATCTGTGAACAATTTTATTTTTGCTTCTGTCCAAAATTTATCTGATTCATGTTGACTTTTACTTATGCTTTTCAGTTCCAAATTTTCTTGGCTTAATCTTTCTATCTTTAGGATGTGAAAAAACTGCCCAAAATGCTTGCCTGCCATACAAATTAAAAGGGTTGGGATAGACCCCAATTCTTACAAGCAACTACCCTTTCTTTTTTAAATAAAAAGAAATAATAATTTTTTTTTTTTTTATATACACACGCACATCAGGAGTCCCTTAAAGCTCGAACTCTTGACTTCCTACATATTATGCGGAAGACTTATGCCATTATATACGATTATACAAATACTTATTAGCCACTACTAAAAGTTAATTAAATTGAGGAATTAAAGGAATACCGATGAAATAGGGCATAAATCTTAATCTCAAATAATATCTTTATTAAGTTGGTTATATTTATTGATAATTATAACAATTATTAATCAACAAAGAACTATTATAAAACTAGATAAAGACGGACATCTTGATGGAATTCGAATTCAAAATTTCTAGTTACCAAACTTCAACTTTACTATTAATAATTTTAGCAATTACTGATCATCAAACAACTATTATAAAAATAGATAAAGATAGGCACTTTGATGGAATTGAAATCCAAAATCGTCAACAAACAATTATTATAAAAATAAATAAAGGTAGAAACTTTCTGGTATTTCAACCCATAATCTATGGTTACAAGATCTCAACTGTATCATATCAGTACTTCTAACAATTATTATAAAAATAAATAATAATAAACACTTTGCTGAAATTCAAACCCAAAACTACAGTTGCATACGACATTACCATAAATAATTGTTAATCGACAATCAATTATTATAAAAGTAGATATAAAAGACGTTTTAATGAGATTCGAAGTCAGAATCCGTAGTTACGAGGTTCTAATTTTACCACTTAAACTAGATCTCATTGATTCCAGATAATATTTTTTCTTGAACTTAGCGAATTTAGAACACATAAAATTAAATTTGTGACATATTTTTATGCAATTATGATAATAAGCACATTCAAAAATAACATCACCAAAGAAAATGTTACTTTCAAAAATTCCCATGTGGAAGTGGTTTTCCAGATCTCTTATCTAAAAGTGTAGGTAGGCATAACTCACAAAAATAATTAATTTAGAAAGCATGATACCCACCCACCTCAACAAAGTCCAAACGGCACCGTCGCCCTTTAGCCTGCATTATTCGGTGCAGGCTTTTACCTCACAGGACCATATCTCCTCTATAAATTACAATCTCATTTCCACAGTAACATTTCTTTATTTTTCTGAAAACGCCTTGAAACTCAAAACAACGCGTTTTAACCCTTTTTTTAAAAAATAAATTTCTGTTTCACTGTCTCTGCAGAAAATCCTGAGAAAATAGAATACTACATATGCATCTGTTGACAAAAAATTTTGAGGGTTAGAAGTTGGTTGTTGTAGTAGTGGAAAGAAAGATTTTGAGTCTTTTCTTGAGGGGAAAATAGATTAGA
This sequence comes from Jacaranda mimosifolia, assembly GCA_018894105.1. Lineage (NCBI taxonomy): Eukaryota > Viridiplantae > Streptophyta > Magnoliopsida > Lamiales > Bignoniaceae > Jacaranda > Jacaranda mimosifolia. The sequence continues at coordinate 1,492,535 of CM032126.1, forward strand.
TTATTGAGATAATTAGAAAGAAGAAGATGAGGATTGTGAAGACCATTGATTCTTCTGAGTGCCCAGGTTTGTGTGGATTCTTGGTTGTGGAAGCTTATCCCAAAAGGTACTCTTCCAAGATCCCCTCTGATTTGATCCTTTTCTTAGGCCTTGGCTTCATAGATTGGTAATATAGAAAATATTGGGTTTCAATTAGAAAGTTTGGGTTTTTGTTTCTTTTTAACCAAATTAAAGAAGAAGATACAGATTTTGTGTATCTTTCTTTTAGAAATTCCCATTAGCAGACATATAGATTTAATGGGTCTGATTCAATGTCTCTCCCACCTGTCTTTGGAGGGTTGAAGGAGATTCTTGGTTTAGGATTGGATGTGGTCGTCATCTAATTTCTTCTTATTTCTCTTAATTTAGTTTAGGGTTAAAGATCTTATTTCTTTTAGTTCTCTTTTTTTTTTTTTTTCTTCCGTTTACTTCCTGTTCTTGGTTTTCTTCATCATACTGTTCCTATTTTTCTGTTTCAATATTTTGGGGGAAAAAATTTGGGTATATGAATTTCTATTTGCTTTGACCTGGGGTTTAGGATTTGGCTTATGTTTATTGTGGAGAAGTAGTCTAGAGATGAATAAGTTTAGGGTTTTGATGGAAGTGGGAGTTTGCAGCTGGGATTGACATGATGGAGGTGTTTATAAAGATTGGTTTTTTGTCAAGATGGTTATTGGGGTGAAATTAGTCGGCCCAAAGTCGAAGATTGCCCTCAGAGAAAGGGATATTTATTGAGATGGGAGATACTCTTTTGACTGCTTTGTCAATGGAGAATCATCACCCTTCAACCATCTTGTCCATGGATTCAAGTGCCTCATCCTCACACGACGAGTTAGACCTTGAGATGAATCGCCAAGTTATTTTGACCCGTCCACCCGATATCAATTTACCCCTTTCAGCCGAGCGAAGCCCACCTCAACAGACTTGGAACCCTGATCATTGTGATATTCTTGATGTTGGATTAGGTACTCAAATATATGAGACCGAGAGTTTTCTTAATGCCCCCAAGGTTGGAAGGAAATGTGCAAAGAGGGTTGATAGCATCTGGGGTGCTTGGTTCTTCTTCAGCTTTTACTTTAAGCCAGTACTGAATGAAAAATCAAAGGCAAAAATAATACGTGATGGTAATGGAGTTTCTGGGTTCGATAAATCTGATCTTCAGCTTGATACTTTCATGGTTCAACATGATATGGAAAATATGTACATGTGGGTTTTCAAGGAAAGGCCTGAGAATGCTCTCGGAAAGATGCAGCTGCGGAGTTATATGAATGGCCATTCTCGTCAAGGAGAGCGTCCATTCCCTTTTAGTGTTGATAAAGGCTTTGTCCGTTCCCATAGGATGCAAAGGAAACATTACAGAGGGCTTTCAAATCCTCAGTGTGTTCATGGTATCGAGGTTGTTCCGTCCCCCACTCTCATGGCTTTGGATGAAGATGATAGAAAAAGATGGACGGAGCTCACTGGCCGAGAGCTAAACTTCACCATTCCACCTGAAGCTAGCGATTATGGCTCATGGAGAAACCTGCCAAACACAGAGTTTGAACTTGAAAGGCCACCTCCTCCGGTTAAGGGTAGTAATCCACATCCTCACTCGAAGAAGCTGCTCAATGGGTCCGTGCTTAATCTCTCGACTCAGCCAGCCAATCATAGCAATGGGGAAGCAATTGACCTATCTCCTGTCAGCAACAAAAGGAAGAAAGATTTTTTTTTCTCACAGGGGAACGATGATGATTGTTATTTGCCTGTGAATGCTCCCGATCGGGTCCCTGACTTGGAAGCTCACCCAAACAAGCCACACTGGTTAAACGAATTTAGTGGGGTCCTGAGGAGCGTTTACGGACCTGTCACAGCTGCCAAAACAATCTACGAGGATGAAGAAGGTTATCTGATCATAATCAACCTGCCCTTTGTAGATCTTCAGAGGGTAAAAGTTTCTTGGAGGAACACTCTCACTCATGGGATCATCAAGGTTTCTTGCATAAGTACATCTCGAACACCATTTATCAAGAGACACAAGAGGACTTTCAAGCTTACAGATCCGTCCTCAGAGCACTGCCCGCCTGGAGAATTTGTCAGAGAAATCCCACTCTCAACGAGAATTCCTGAAGATGCTAATATAGAAGCATATTATGACGGCCCAGGAACTGTGCTTGAGATATTGGTGCCAAAACTGCGAGAGGGACCAGAAGAACATGAAGTTCGTGTGTGTCTTCGTCCTCACCATGGGGGTAATGATCTTATGTTGACCTAAAACTCTCTACTTGGCAACATGCAAGATGGTTGTTTTGGATGGTGTTTCGTTTGTTTCACTAACATTTGTGCGTTACAATGTTGTAATCGATCGAACAGGATATGCATATGACATTTGTTATGTTCTGTTTTTTAAGGTTCTAAGTGCTGTGGTTTCTGGTATATTCATATGATCAGCTTTAGCTTTGGTTGGTTTTGCAATGGAAAATTATGTTTGAATTATCAGATGATTGGCCCTCTTTCTGCATTTGAATTGTCCGAATGGTTTTTCTTTTTCTTTTCATACTGTAATCTGGGCTAGGGATGTACCTCTTATGTGACAACGTAGTATATGTATGGCATAAGTTGTCTGAGAATAAATTTGTACTTCACCTGTCATTAGTAGTTGAGAAATCTGCTGACATTTCAAAGGGAATAGCAACTAAGTGGGGGATGAAACTGGATACATACAGCACCAAGTTCTTGCACTAATTTACATTGTGTTTGGTGATATGTATTCAAATGTTTCATAAAATATTAGGTAATTTTTTTCGAAAAGGGCATATAAATTTTCAAAATTAAGATGTTGGTATTGTATAATTTTTTAAAAAAAATCTAACTTATTTTTAAAATTTTAACATTTTGTATGTTTTATTCAAAATTTTACTGTAAAAGCTTATTTTTAAAATAAAATGTAGCATTTTTATTTGGTTCAAGAAACATCTGATAAGATTTAAGAGCTTATAAATTTTTTTAAATAATTTGATTCAAATACTCTAAAAATTTTAGCATTTTTTCGGTACTTGTTAGCCCTTAAGTGACAATTATTTAGGGAGTGTTTGATTATGTTTTTTCAAAATAGGGAAATATAACCAAATACATACTTTTTTTTCCTCCAAAACACCAAAATAGGTCTTCTCGAAATACCCTCTTTTATCCTTCATTATTCTCAAAAAAATTTCATTTTTCAATATATACATACATATATCACATATTTTTTTATTATTCTTACGATAAAAAGAATTATTCAATTCCATTATCACCCCAAAAATTTAATAAAAAAATATTGATTTGACCATTATAATAAAAAGTCTCCTCCAAATCATAAACAAATATATCGAACTTCCCAAAATAAATTTTTACCCATTTCTCAAAACATAACCAAAAATTCATCACATTCCCCAATCCCACTTACAACATTAATTCCTCCCAAAACACACATTAAAATCAAACACAAAACATAACCAAACATTACCTTAATTATTTGCCATAGTTGATTGTATCAAATTAATGATAAGCTTATTGGTGATAGAAAAGGAAAAAGGTCGTCTGAGGGAGGCAGAAATTGGTGGTAATAGTTCCAGAATGAGATAAAGCTGCAAATTGATAGATAAAATATAAAAATGTCAAATTTTGATGATAGGTTGAGAAAAATACGTATGTGATATGGGAGTGTTCGTATTGTTGAGTTAGAAGCCAAAGGCATTGGTCCACGTGTCTTTGTGCTATTGGTCGGTTGGGTCCACTCTAATTGTGTTCAGTTGCCACTTGCCACTTCCTCTTAATAATTGAGGTTGGTTGGATTAACTGTAAGAAAAAGGCATCCGATTATGACTTAATTGTGGAGGCGGAGTCAAACTTTCTTGTTCTCTAGTTTGGGATTATTTTTCGTATCTGCTTTTCTTTTAAAATTATTTAAAACATGGAGAATTATTAAGGTTGTGTTTGGTTATATTTTTTGCTTGATTTTATTATGTATTTTAGGAGAATGAATTATTGAAGAATGTGAAAGTTATTTTTTGGTATGTTTGTTTATGTTTTAAGTGAGACATTTTTTACTGTAACAGTCAAATCAATGTTTTTTTGTTGGATTTTTGAGGTGAAAATGAAATTAAGTGATTATTTTAATATTAAAATAATAATAAAATATATAATATATATAAAAATAATATGTATATATATATTGGAGAATGTGCGTATTGAAGAAAAAATGGGAATATGTTTGGTTATATTTCCACAAAATAATGTTGTTTCGGGAAAACACAACCAAACAAAGCCTAATTTTCAAGAAAGGATTTTATTTTATTTTATTTCCATATAAATATAATCATTAATTTTGAATTTAAATAATTATTTAATCAAAGTGGAACCCTTTTTATAAATATTTAATATGATATTCTACTAATGGGATATATAACAAATTAAATAATAAATCTTCAATCCAATCCATAATTTGATCAAGGAGACGATAATGCGAACCATTAATTATTATATGTATTTTAAAATATTGTTTTCAATTTAATAAAACTTAAAGTTTAATGCGAACCATTAATTTTTATTTTTATAGAAAAGTTTAATGCAAAAATGGAAAGATACTCGAAAATGCTGTAAATGAAAACGTATAAGGCCCAATGTTTTCTATTCTGATAGACCGGGGAATGGGGGAAATCCATTTTACTAAAAATTATTGATTTTAATTATTAAAATGATCAATACTGAATACATTTTCAAATTTAATAGTGATTAGTAGAATTTATATTGGAATAATATGATATGATTGGTGCTACTTAATGTTGACTATCAATTGCAGACCGGGAAAATTTTAAATTCTAAATTAGGGACCAATATAAGTTCTTCCATTGGGCTTAGAACTCTGGTTTTAGTAGGATTTCATCCCATTTTATGTGAGCAAATGCGCCACAAAATGGTTCGACAAAGCTAAATATGGCAGAAATTGGAGGAGTCGATTGAAGAAAATCAACAGATTGATTTTGCCAATATTTGGGATTACATTTTAGAATGAAGAATTTGGGCAAATGTTACTGCTCAGCTATGCAACGCACCGAAGCTACAATTACATGAGCAGCGCAGCTAGTATGATCATGTGGCAAAAGAGGGTCCTGTGACTAAATCAAACCAAACATCTAGATGATACCGTCAGCTGTCATCGTAGATCCAGCTGTTTAGTTCATAAAAACGTTGATCCAGACCACCCCCAGCAACTTCCAGGAGTGGGATAAAGAATCAAACTTGTGAAAATTAATCAAATACCATGGATATTAATGAAACTAATAAACTTCCCAATCAGCTCCAACAACGGAAGAGAGAAACACCATCACTTAGTAAAACTGGTATTTAGGAGTATTAGACGTAGAATCGAAAATGCATAATAATTTGGTCGAGGTTTTTAAAGAAGAGGCCACTAATGACCTCTGAGATAACAATTCCTAATACCAAAAATCTTGGCCAGCAAAAAATTAAAAACTGCAGTACTTAGAATAAACCCCATAAAAGGAACACCAAGAATGCTTAGTCCACCTCCTCAATCTTGGGACCAGCACTGCTACCGCCAGGAGGTGCAGGACCATCATCTTCCATGGGTGCCTCTCCACCTGCTCCTTGGTACATTTTTGCAATGATGGGGTTGCAGATGCTCTCCAACTCCTTCATCTTGTCCTCAAACTCATCTGCCTCAGCGAGCTGGTTCCCGTCTAACCATTGAATGGATGACTCGATTGCATCTTCGATCTTCTTCTTATCAGCTGCAGGGAGTTTTGAGGCAATCTTCTCATCCTTCACGGTGTTCCTCATGTTGTATGCATAGTTCTCCAATGCATTCTTTGCTTCAACCTTCTTCTTGTGTTCTTCATCCTCAGATTTGTATTTCTCTGCCTCCTGAACCATCTTTTCGATATCCTCCTTGGAGAGTCTACCCTTGTCATTTGTAATTGTAATCTTGTTCTTCTGGCCGGTAGTCTTGTCCTCAGCAGACACATTCAAAATACCATTGGCATCAATATCAAAGCACACAGTAATCTGAGGAACTCCCCTAGGAGCAGGAGGAATGCCAGAGAGCTCAAACTTCCCAAGCAAGTTGTTGTCCCTTGTCCTTGTTCTCTCACCTTCATAGACCTGAATCAACACACCAGGCTGGTTGTCTGAATAGGTAGAGAAGACTTGTTCCTTCTTGGTAGGAATGGTGGTGTTCCTGGGAATCAACACTGTCATGACACCACCAGCAGTTTCCAAACCTTGGGAAAGGGGAGTAACATCCAGAAGCAAGAGGTCCTGGACCTTCTCATTACCCTCACCACTCAAAATGGCAGCTTGGACAGCAGCACCATATGCAACAGCCTCATCGGGGTTGATGCTCTTGCACAGCTCTTTCCCATTGAAGAAATCCTGCAACAATTGCTGAACCTTGGGAATCCTAGTGGAACCACCAACAAGAACAACATCATGCACAGTGCTCTTATCCATCTTTGCATCCCTAAGACACTTCTCAACAGGCTCCATACACTTCCTGAACAAATCCATGTTGAGCTCCTCAAATCTGGCACGAGTAATGGTGGAGTAGAAATCAACACCCTCATAGAGAGAGTCAATTTCAATGGTGGTTTGCGCAGTGGATGAGAGGGTCCTCTTTGCTCGCTCACAAGCTGTCCTCAACCTTCTCAGTGCTCTGGGGTTACCACTGATGTCTTTCTTGTGCTTCCTCTTAAATTCCTGAACAAAGTGATTGACCATCCTGTTGTCAAAGTCTTCACCTCCAAGATGAGTATCACCAGCTGTAGCCTTAACCTCAAAAATACCCTCCTCAATTGTAAGAAGGGAGACATCAAAAGTGCCACCACCAAGATCAAAAATCAATACATTCTTCTCACCAACACTGGTTGCCTTCTTGTCAAGACCATAAGCAATGGCAGCAGCCGTGGGCTCATTAATAATACGCATCACATTGAGACCAGCAATTACACCAGCATCCTTGGTAGCTTGACGTTGTGAATCATTGAAGTAGGCTGGAACAGTAACCACAGCGTTTTTCACAGTTGAACCAAGGTATGCCTCTGCAATTTCCCTCATCTTCATCAAAACCATGGATGAAATCTCCTCAGCTGCAAATTGCTTCTCTTCACCCTTATAGTCGACAATAATCATGGGCTTGTCACCAGGACCAGGGATGACCTTGAAGGGCCATAATTTGATATCACTTTGCACAGAGGCATCAGTAAATCGCCTTCCAATCAACCTCTTAGCATCTGCAAATGAGGGACAGATAAGATAAATCTCCTTATATTCTCCAATCTTAAACAATTAGCAACAAAACTAACAACCAGGATAAGCAACCAAAATCCATGAGCCAAAGGAATAAAGACCTCAAACACGATATCCCTAAGACATCTCCTCGTAAAATAGTTAAACAATCAGAGATGAAAACTAAATAATAAAGACAAAAGCAAATTGAATGGAGCCCCACGCACGCTGAGAATCCAAACCAGAATCAAATCATAACTATTAGATCCATAAAACTATCCTATAATTCTCATAGACAAACTACATAGACGCACACGATGAGAGAGGAACATAATTACATAACTATTTGATCCATAAAACTATTCTATAATTCTCACACACAAATTAGATGGACGCACACGATGAGAAAAGAACATACATGGAAGATGGAATCAGACCTATTCATGCTAATATTATCATCACAGGATGCTAGAAGAGCCCAATAAGAACCAGATCTAATGATTGCTCAACTAATTCAACAGACCTTCACACTTTCTACCATACGCAGCAAGCAGCAATAACAAGTGTACATCAGATAATTATCACCTCTAGTATAGAGAACTAATACAAAATGTACCATAGTAAACCAGATCCAAAAATTAAAGACAGATGAAAACATGAAACATCCACCAAGTCACCCCTAGTATATAGATCTAAACAACAAAAGCCAAAATCAATTCGCATAGGCGCCAGAGAGAACCACAGATCTTACCAAAAACAGTGTTCGTCGGGTTCATGGCAACCTGATTCTTAGCGGCGTCACCAATAAGCCGCTCTGTGTCGGTAAAACCGACATAGGACGGGGTCGTTCTGTTACCCTGGTCATTTGCGATAATTTCGACGCGATCATGCTGCCAAACGCCGACGCACGAATACGTCGTTCCGAGATCAATTCCGATCGCTGGACCTTCTCCTTTTCCTGCCATTACTCGCAGATCTAAATCGGCGAGAGATTTTCGTGTATAATGAAAAAGGAAAAGAAAAATGCAAAAAATCTAATCGTTAGGAGAACTAGGGTTTACTGAGAGGAGGCGGAGAGTAGCAACGAATAGTATTTATAAGGAGAGCCGAGTAGGCAGGACGCGTTGATTTTCTCGTTCTAGAATGTTCGAATACCCTAGTGCTAAGAGGCAGCCGTTAGATTAGATCTCGACGGTGGTGGATTTATTCCGCTTTTTGCGCGTAGAGAAGTCTTTGTTTGAATTAGTTTCTACTTCTCCTACTTCGCCGCCTGATTGGGTTAATAATGCTTCGTTGCCGACCAGTCCCACGTTTTTATTTTTGCATTTAGCTTTCTTAAGAAGAATATTCTAGAACTGTAGTTCTGTCATTCAAATATAGTTTATATTATTTAATTTGGTTTTAAAAAAATTATTAATCTCTCTTTAAATATGTCTTTTACTTGGTAGAATTTTTATCAGAAATTTGGGATTAAATTATATATTGAAGATATAATACACAATAATTATTGGGCATAAAAAGATCTTAATGAGCCCAACAGTATTTATGTAGCATCACTCTTATCTAAAATTTTATTTTTGAACTTATTTATAATTGATTAAATATATGAGATAATATTTAGATATACAATTTTATTCCAAAAAACAAAAGAAATTGATGCGAAATAAAATCTCACATAGAATAATCAAAATTCTTGAGCAAAGAAAAAGAATATTAGATTTTTAACTGGGAAAAGCTACTAATGATGGAAAAATATATTTTAAATAATAAGAAAGTCATCTCTTTTGTGGATTTTACATCGATATATTTATGCACCAGAATCCCTCCTCCTATATTAGAGGTGGTTTTTCCCATGTTTTGAATATCTAGGTCCACTAGCTTGGTAACTACGTATTTTTTGAAATTTGTCATAAGTGGGAATGTGGCCTTATTCAAATCCCACATTGAGTGATGGCCAAACTACCTTAGTCACCTATTAGCTTATCTTTCAAATTTCAACTTGAATCTTATACTATCTTAGGCTTCAACTCTACCTATCATGCTTCTTCAAACTTCAGCTCGGCTCATCATGCTGTTTCAGGTTTCAACTTGGCTCATCATGCTGCTTCAGGCTCTAGCTCGGTTTCTCAAGCTACTTCGGACTTTAAGTTGGCCTATCATGCTCTTTCAGGCTTCTACTACTAGTAATTATTCTTAGCTGAAACACCAATACTTAGCTCAGCCACAGTGTGTAGCTTGGATATTTGAGTTTCAAATTGGTCATATGTATACCGTATCAGAAATTAAAATCTTAAAAGTTCCTCATAGTTTTATAGTTATCAAAAGCATGTCTTAGCTTTCCCCTTCTCATCAATTTATATCTAATTTTTAGTAAAATAATTTCATAATAATTATTTTAAAAAAACAATTATGCTCAATTTTATCAAATAGCCAAACTAATTATAAAAATTAGTGGTTTTGTTGCACTCTATGTGTGTTGTAAAATTTTCATAATATAAAATAAATAAAATTAATTAATTATTTATTTTTGTCCATATAATACTGAATTTATTTAAATTTTGATATAAATACAAACAAGAAATTAACTAAAATGTTAATAGTGGGTAGATTATAAATACTAGCGATAGGTGCATACTATAATGCATGTGTATCTAAATATTATAGCACAAATGATTACATACATTTATATATTATATGTGTAAAATTATTTATAAAGTCTTATATATTTAAAAATATTGCTTGTATATAAATCCCATTCATCATGAATATTACTAATTATTTTATAAATTATAATAGATTAAAATATAAAGATAAAAATATTTTAAACACATTATTTGCAAATATATCAAAAAGTTTAATGCTTTATTAATAAATAAGATAATTAAATCAATTTGGGCTTCTTTTCGGTTTGCACCATTTGCTTTTGTTTCATTTTCAGTTTGTTGTCCAATCAATAAAATATTTGGGCTTGCACTATTAAATATTTGCTTTACCTTTTAAGAAATGGGCCGAATCAGTTGTTAGAAACTTGGACCACTTGTATTTTAGTAAATGGGTCAAAACGACAACTGTGCATCCAGGTGATATATGGATTAATTTGACCAAAATCACGTGGGCTTGGCATATGCATGTTCTAGGGCCGTCAACGTGTCGGATTTAGATCGGATCAGTCATATTTGAATTCAAATTTAATTATAAAAAATTTAATATCCAAACCCAACCCAATATTTCATATGATATTTGTTAGTCAGTATCATGTCCGAATCAAATGAATATCCGAGTTTTGATAAAAAAATTTGACCCGATTTTATATTTATTCTTTTCCTTTTCCTTTTGAATGGTATAAAAACATTTTAAAAGTAAATTTACGTCGTATTTAAAATGATTTAATAATTTTTTAATCATATATTGGCCTAAAAGTTAAATATTTGAATATTATATAATATTATATTAATACACAGGTAAACTATTATACATTATTTTATTTGATATTTTTTTTCAATACGCCATTTATTTTTAGATTAAGGCTAAATATCAATAGCATAATATAGACATTAGGCCAACATAATATAAAGATTTTGGTTTGAAATCTTTATTTATATTATATATTAGAGTATTAATTTAATAAAAAAATTATTAAAGTTCATATTTGGATCTCTAATGAATTAGATTTTTTGATTCCATATTCGATCAACTTATTTTGAATTACGGATATTTATAATCGAATCCAATCCATCGAATATTTTAATTAGTTTAAAATCCTAAAATTCAAATTAAATTCAAATTGAATTCGAATTAAAATCTAAGTCATTGACAATCCCAACATGTTCTACATCATGTCAAATAAACTACATGAAGAGGGCGTTTGTCTAAATTATTTTTTTTTTAAAACAAATTATTATCTATAAGACACAAGCAATGATAGTTTGTTAAAAAAATTTAAAAAAAATTAGAAACTCTCTCTATTTTTTTTTTTTAAAAAAAAATTATAAGATGTTAACTCTAAGAGCTTATCAATTCATCTCTTAAATTTTTTCTTAAATACTTCAAGATATTTATATGAAGCTTCAAAGAGATTAAAACATCATATATACGCTACGTTTTAATCAGTTATAAGTTTGTGTGAATATTCTTTATTACCAAGATATTTTGAATGCAAAATGAAAAGTACGAATATTTTATCTACTTTCATAATAATTGATTTATTGATTGCTGATATATTATTAGCTATTAACGATATGTTCTAAATTATTTGTTGAAGTCTAATAATAATAATAATAATAATGCATAAAACTATTTTTGGGAGAAAAAAAAATGAGGAAAAAATTCCTAGACTTTTGCCAAACTAAGTAAGATTTTTTGTCACACTATTTGTGAATGCGAAATTAGCCCGGGTGAGATGCACATACCTTATCCAACTTTATCTCTTCTTTCTTCCAATTTCTTAGTCTAACTAGCTTTATAAGCCACTATCTAAAAAAGAAGACGATTCCAATTTCCATGGAAAGAAGCAACGGCTATCAAAATTTGTTCAATTATAGGTGTCATCATATTACAAGTACCGAATTCCTTCACAACAGTAAAACTGACTCTCACTAATGGAAAATTACCTGCGGACAAATTCTGTTGATAATTACCAACAAAATATTGATAGATTACTGACGGATATTAAAATCAAATTTTAAAAAGTTCCGCCACGAATTCACCATTGGATTACCAACGAAATCAATGACGGATAGAATATTCATTGGCAGTGTTCGAAAAACATGACCGTTCATTGAATTGGAAAACTTACCGATTCACGATTAACTGGTTCAACCGTTAGTTTAACCTTAATTGAACCGTGACGTTATAATTACGAAATATATACATTTATATTATATATTACTTAAAAATTAATAAAATACCAAAATATAAAACATAAAGAGTTTAAATAATGTTGTCTAACATTACAATCCAAATTTCACAAATTATATTATAAATGATCACAACAATTTAAATATATCAAGTCTAAAGTTTAAAGTTAAGAGTGTGTAAGTTAATTCTAAACTATAAACCAAGGCTTTTTTAACTTTTAGATAAATTGTGAAGTGTACCTTAACCTTCAAACTTTATACTTAGACCAAAAAAATTAAATAATAATAATTTTATTAAAAATTAAATGAAAAAATCGATCCGGTTCAATTGAATCGTGAACGTTTCACTGGTTCACTGGTCCGATTGGCCTATTCAAAACGGCTTTTACAAAATATGGTTTTTTTCATTCTTTCGAGTTTTTGAGAAAATCGGACTGGTTCGCCGGCCGATTGATAGTCCGATCGGCCGGTTCAGTTTGATTTTTTAAACAATATCCATTGGTAATTGGTTGGTAAATTAGCAAGAGAAATAAAATCTATTGGTAATAGGTTAGTAACTTTTTCCAACTGAAGTAAATTTCGTTGATAATTCATTGGTAACATTTTCAACAAACTAATGTTCATTAGTAATCCATTGGTGATTTTTCAATACATATAATTCCGTTGGTAATTCATCAGTAAAATTTTTGAGAGATGTACTTTTGTTGGCATTCCGTTTGTAAAATTTCTAAGAGATATAATTCCATCAGCAATTAATTGGTAAAGTTTCTGAGATATATAACTTTGTTGGTAAAATTACTAACAAAAATAATTTGTTAATAATTCATTAATATGTTCATCAACACATTTTTGTTAATAATTATTTGATTAAATAAAAAATTAAAAGTTATATATATTAAGTATAATTAAATAATAATTACATTTTTTATAGTTATATATTAAGAAATCATAATTATATTAAATTAAATTTTATAACAAAAATTAACTACTAAATAAAAAACAAGTTATTCATGTGAATTATAAAAGTATCAACGAAAATTATTTTTTCATAGAGATTTAAAGTATCAAAACTTTTATTTTTAGCTTGAGTTCACACATCTTTTAGCTTCTCAATTCAATATTTAAAAAAAAAAAACCTATAAGTTTCTAACATGTTATTTTGGGAACTTTATAAGCTCTTTTCTTTAAAAAAATTACGAAACACTTTTTGACATCTTATAAGCTATCAAACATCTTATAAAATATTCTGAAAAGTTTATAAACTCACCCAAACAACTTCTAAATGTTTTATAATATCTAACTATACTCTATACATATAATATAAGATGAATATATCATTTTATAATTTTATTTTTCAGATTTGTACTATTATTAACTTGAAAACCTAATAAAATTTATCTAAATATAAGGTTTAAATTCTAAATCACAAAATCCCACAATTCTATAAATTTTAAACCCCAAAATATTAGTAGTAGAGAATATTTTTATTGATTAACATTATTATATCTATATATCTAGAATTAAATATCAATATTCAATAGCCATCGTAAAATCTATTTTTTGTTAAATTATATTGAAATATAATATGCAAAAATATTAAGTATCAAAATATAAATTAGAGTCATATATAACAAACTAGTGAATAATTAATTTTTGAATTTAAAATTAAAAAATTGATTATTATAATCAAATAAAAATTATCAAAATAAAATGTAAAAAAATGAAAAATATAAAAGAAAAAGGTGACAAATGACTAAACCCTAGCTCCCATATACATTTCAATTTCAATTCAAGACTCACTACTCACTATCCGCCGCCCACCCATTCACCAGGTACTCTCTTTTCTTACTTTCTCCTTCTTCATTTTTTTTCCCTATTTTCCCCCTTAGTGTAACATTCTTGCTAGCAAAAGCACCGGTGAGATGCTCATTGTTGAGGCCCATTGGACTTTGCGACACCAAAATTAGGAGCCAGTAGATCTACTGGCTCTCGCAACGGGAGGCATCAAGCCAACAACATCTGGACTCACCAGTCTAGCTGCTGCCTCCTCACACTTTTTTTTTTTGGAAATTTTTATAATTGTAGTGATATTTTTTTTTAATTGTGCATGTTTGAAATTTTGATCTTTTGAGCATTGTAAAAGGTAAATTATTTTAGTGTTAAGTTGTAATTATATAAATTGTGTTTATGAATTATATAGTCAATATTTTGAGTTATAATTATATGGATTATGCTTTGTGATGCTTCAATGGTTGTTTTTGGTGTACTTTTTCTTTACTTTTGTTATTCTTTGAGATTATTTATAAATTATATTATAAGTTCTTGTAGAGTATTTTTTTTCCCCACTTAATAGGTAATCACTTAAATTTTACCATTAATATTTTGTTTATTATGTTTTGTAGTGCTAAATAGATGAGAAGTCCAAACATGTTCGTTTTGTTGGGCTATATAAAGATTTTCCTTGTATTGAAATGAATTTTGTATTTTGTTTCCTTTGGAGTGTTATATTATATATTAAAGATTGTTATTTTTATTTGGATTTTAACAAGATTTGTATGCTTATTTAATCTTTGGAGTATGCTAATTTGATTGTTTGTTTGTTATTTTTTCTACAAGAAATAGATGCAGAATTGATATTTAATGTATTTTCAGTTTTTGTTGTATTAAACATTAATTAGTAGGTTTAATTGTTATAGGTTATTAAAATTTTATTTCAAAAATTATACACACAAAAAAAGAAAATTTTTTCAACGAAAATTATCGATGAAAAATCAGTTGATAAATATTAACGATGGATTTTTGTTGGTAATGTGACCAATGTGGATACCAAATTTACCAATTGAAAATCCGTTGGTAATTATTATCGATGAACTTAAAATCTGTTGGTAAAATTTATCGATGGAGTTATTACCAGCGAATAATTTCTATCGATCAAATATATTACCAACGGATTTTTTTTAATTTATCAACGAATTTTTCCTTTGGTGAAAGTCAATTTTTTTGTAGTGCTCTGTTGTTACATTCTTTCGGTTCATCAATGAAAGTCCGTTTAGATTCTAAGCTCAACGATACATGACAAGAAATATGATTTCATTTCAGAACTTAACACGATACATTTAATACAAATTAATGACCACATGCATCTATGTAATTAATGCATGTCTTTCTATCATATAAATAATATTATCTACTTAAATAGTCAAATACTACCAGGGTTTGTTTCGTTATATTTCTCCAAAACAAAACAATAATATTATTTTGGGGAAACATAATCAAACATATTCTTATTTTTCCTTCAAAAAACATATTCTTCAATATACATACATACATTATATATATTTTATTATTATTCTAACATTAAAAAAATCACTCAATTCTATTTTTACCCCAACAACCCTATAAAAAAGTATTGATTTGACTGTTATAATAAAAAATATCTTCTCCAAAATATAAACAAACATATTAAAAAATAACTTTCATATTCTTCAATAATTCATTCTTTTAAAATATATAATAAAATCAAACAAAAAATATAATCAAACATAACTTGGAATTTTATAGCATTAATGCGTGAAGGCAGCCCACCGGGTTGAAAAATGCGATGAAGGCACTTGGCATTGCCGTCTGGACATTGTAATAAATAAGGTGTTGACACAAGAACAAATGATTTTCTTCTAATATGGTCGGTGACGGTCGGATCATGATTCGGGTCGAAATATTTTTTTTAAAATTTAAAAATAAAATAAGTTAAAATAAGTTTTAATAATTTTTTTTAATATTCAAGTCAATAAATAAATTATAATACAATAAATTATCGATAATTGCATCATAAGATTTTGTTGGGAACTTAATAATCCCAATTTACTTGTATTATTATGTTTATGATCGAGTTCTAAAACCCTAATTTAATAATTCGATTCTAATTAAAAGAAAATCCTCTGGGGCTTAGATAAGGTGTGTTGATTAATTTTGAATGAAAATAAATTTAATACTATAGATAGAAATGTCAATTTATATTAATAATAATTGATGGTAAAGTTATAAGACTAGGGATGGAGCCAGAAATTTTGTTTATGGGGGGGCAAAATTTTGAATTATAAAAAATATGATATTTTTTTTATTACACATATATACAAAGAAGTACAATGAGGCAAAACGCATATTTTTAATAAGAGGAGGAACAAATTTATAATTTGAGGATGACAAAAGTGTAATATTTTAAAATTTTTAATATAAAAAATGAGGTTTTAATATTTTGAGAGGGCAAAATTATAATATTTTAAAATTTTTAATAAAAAAATAAAGTTTTAATATTTTGATGGGGGCAAAAGTCTAATATTTTAAAAATTTTAATATAATTTTTTTTTAATATTTTAAGTGGGATAGCTGCCCCTGTCAGCCCCTTGGCCCCGTCACTCTATAAAACCCTTATCTAATATACTAGGTGGAAGTTGTAACACGATTTTAATTAAAAGAAGACCAGTCTCAGTACTCATATGATGTGTATTCATAAATTTTAAATAAATGCAAATTTAATACTACAAGGACAATATTAGTTTACGATCAAATTATAAAAATATAATGTAATAACGAATGTAATCTGATTTTAATTAATTAAAAAAAATATCTCATCAGTACTCATACAAAATAAATTCATAAATTTTAAGGTAATGCCTAGTTATGTTTTTTTGTGCGATTTTAATATGTGTTTTGGAAGAATGAATGTTGAAAGTAATATTGGAGAATGTGAAAGTTGCGTTGGAGAATGGAATAGAATTTTGGGGAATAGTTAAAAATTAGTTTTTGCATGTTTGTTTATATTTTGGGGGGAGATATTTTTACTGTAGCAGTCAAATCTATATATTTTTATTGAATTTTTAAGGTGAAAGTGAAATTAAGTGATTTTTTATTGTTAGAATAATAATAAAAAATATAATATATATATATATATATATTAAAAAATTGGGAAGTTTTGGGAATAACGAAAAATATGATAGAATATTTTGGAAAAATCTTTTTTAATGTTTTAAAGAGAAAATAGGTGTATGTTTGATTATATTTCCCCATAAAATTGTTCTGGGTAAGCACAATTAAACGTTCCCTAAATAAACTTAAATTTAATACTACAAGGACAAAAGGCGACGTAGGTCTCAACAAATGCAGTGCATTTAAGAATGCCATTTTTTTTTTCAATTTCACCCAACTAGGTGGAAAAATTGTGGAGATAATGGCTTCCATGCCAAGGAGGCAAGCTAGGCTCACCTCATGTATTGTAATAATCTACGTCCGTTCATTTGTTCGAGTTGGTTGAGCTCTTTTATTTTATTTTTTAAAATGAAAAATTGAAATAAATTTAAATTTTCTATATGATTGAAGTCGGCAAACGACATCTGCATTAATTATACACATTTAACTCATTTATATAAATAATTCATGCGAGTACTACTTTTTAAAATAACTAGAATATTCTGGATTAATGTATAATTAAATAAAATATAAAATACAGGTTAAATATATAATTCTTTGTAATTAAATTCTCCTATCTACTAGAATATGATTTTTTTTTTTTACTATAATAAATATTTCATTCCAACGCGTTGGAAGAGGACAAGAATGTTTCTAGAAGACAAAAGTACTAAAGAATAAATATTAACCTAAATGGTGATCCGCCCACTTTCGGTTCAAAGGTATTTTCACCTTTTTCCTTTTAAGTAATTCTAATTCTCATAATTTAACTATTATGGGCTAGTTTGGTTGGATTTTTAAGCTGTCTCATGATTATTTATCATGTGATAGTTTGTATGATTTTTTATTATTGTGGTATAGTTGGCCAGTATGATAAATAAATCCATGGGGTGACATGTTAATTTATCATAAAAATTACATATATAAACACAAACTTTTAGTATTTATATGGATTTGAGTGTTTATTATCATTTCAATCAAATGAATGATAATGTGGGATAAAAATACTGTGTCCCACCTCCAACCAAATTGTCCACATGAGTGAACCAGATTCAGTACTTAATTATTAATATAATGTATAAAGAATATTTAAAAGTACTTGTTTTGAGATATATTAGAAATTAAAAAAGAACATAACAAGGTATCAAATGAAGGGTAATTACAGCAGAGCATTTTAACTAGGAGAAACGTGGGATGCCAAAATTCGTGGGGGGAAAAGGGAAAAGGAAAAGGGGACTTTTAATGTAATCCGTTGCTCAAGTATGAAC
Source organism: Jacaranda mimosifolia (assembly GCA_018894105.1). Classification (NCBI taxonomy): domain Eukaryota; kingdom Viridiplantae; phylum Streptophyta; class Magnoliopsida; order Lamiales; family Bignoniaceae; genus Jacaranda; species Jacaranda mimosifolia. Next base: position 1,510,926 of record CM032126.1, read on the forward strand.
TAAGAGCCCATTTGGTTATGTTTCCATTTGCTTTTTCTATTTTTATTTATTTTTAAAATTTAAAAAAATAATTAAAAAAATATTTTAAAAATGAGTTTATATTTGGATAAATTGTCTAAAAAATAATGCTTATATCTGGTTTATTGGGTTATAGGTAATAGTATTAAATATTTATAGAATAAATATAAGTTATTGAAAAATGCGACTTGAAATAAAAATGAATTATAATTTTGGGGAAGATATGAAGAAGTTATGATTCATTTTCAAATAATGAAAAATAAAAAAATATTTTGAAAATAAAACCAAAAAAGTTATATATTAGTCTCATAAATAAAGTAGTTATTGCTATATACAAATAAAAAAAAGGTTTAATGCAAATTAAGTTGCAAGGACAACCTTTTAAATTTGAGTGTCGCTTGTATGTAGATATTTCTCTAATTTGACGAGGACGTGACGTGCTCGATTTGAGGTATTATTTCTCTTTAATTTTTTATATTAATTCTAATTTGACGAGGGCATAACATACATTGATTTGAGTAATTATTTTCACCTTAATCTTTTATATTTGATAATGTTATTATGTAATTGATCATTTATTTATTTTTCCTTCCCTCCACATGTAATTTATATGAAACTATTATAGACAACATGATTAAATTTAATTTAGTCGAACTCAAATTAGTTACAAAATAAATATATTTAAAATTATTAATTATCAACAAATTTTTTATAAATATATTCAAATTTATTCTCATCATCAATTTCGTGCAAAAAAGGATTCAAAGCAATACATTTAATCAAAACGAACACTTGAAAATGAAAGATAACCCCTGGCCCACGAAATAATTATGCTTCGTATCATGTTATTTACTTAAATACATATTAGTGGTTGATACACATTCGATGTACGTAGATAATAATTGAAGTGCAATCAGTATAAATAATAAGAGTAATAATGTAGTATATACTGGAGTAAACAAATAACGAGAACGCTATGTAGTTATGAAATTAAAAAATAGAAATGATAATATTTCAGCCATATTATTCAAAAAACACATAAAAAAAAGTCCGATACATAACTAATAGTATGTATTCAGGTGCCATTAGATCACACACAAATACGAGCATTTTTTAACTTATAATATGATCATAATTACCTTATAAGATGATCATATTTGTACTCATTTATTCCATTGTGGATGATTCATGGCCTACATTAATTTGCGGTTTAAATCTTCTATTCCATTCGTATTTTATTTCATGAAAATATAACACGTGTATTAAATATTTTTTTATAAAACTAATTAATTGAAAATTAAGTACATTTAGTAAAAATATTGCAAGTTGAAATAAGATATGAAATAGAGAATCCAAACTGCTACACTTGGTGGAATAAAACTTTCCAAACATTGGAAGACGACAACTTGTCCCATTTCCTGGGAATAATATTGCTGTTCACAGTCCAACTGCATCCGCAAAGGCTAGTTAAAAACTGATTGCGTCAAATCGCAGTAAGAAAAACTGTTATATTTTAGTTCAATAATCTCACCTTTTTCCCTGATAAATATATTCTTCCTCCAGCCTTAAGACAAGCAACTGAGCCAGCACTTTTGGCTTACTCCTCCAAATATTTTCCCAAGTGGTATACTATTAGTTCATCTATCATTTTCCTTCATAACTCAGCCTCGATCGATTTTTCTTCACAAGCTTTGTCAATATTCAATCCAAACATGCCGCCACCGGCAAGTACAGTGGCGGAGCGATCCCGGATCATATGGTGCATGCGGCTGCACTCCGCCTTGAGGACCGCCGTGGCGTGTGCCATAGTGGGCGGCGCCACCATCTACGGCCCAAGATTTCTCGTTAACCAAATAAAGTTTTCAGCTTTTTCTTATCTAACAGCTGTGCTAATAGTATCTGATGCCTCACTTGGCGACACGCTGAAGGGTTGTTGGCATGCATTATGTGCAACGGCGCAGGTGGTGCCGCTCGGCATGCTGTGGCGGTGGATCATTGGTCCTACAGCTGGGCTGCCGGTCAGCGTGGCTGCTGCGGCGGTGGCTGTGGCCTCGTTTCTGGTGGCTCTGCCGGAGTGTACACATTTGACGGCGAAGAGGATTGCTTTTGGACAGATTGTGCTGGTGTGGAGTACTAGTTATATTGTTGGTGATGATGATGATGGGTTCCTGCACCCCGTGCATGTTGCAGCGAGTACTGCCCTGGGGGCCTTGGCTTCTGTCCTTGCCTTGCTGATTCCTTACCCCAGCTTGGCCTGTGACAAGGTAGGTTATTCTTTGCGGTATTATTCACACACACAAATACCAAATTACTTGATGCAGTTAATATGTAATTCTATGGTTCAATACTATTGGCATAAATATTAACAAAATAAAGAAAGACAATGTATATGAACAGTTGTGTGAAAATCTGACCATACCATGAAGAGAAATGCTAAATTCATGTATGATTTTAAGATATTAGTCTATTCCCTTATTCTCTCTTTTAGCGATTAGGCTGTTGTAGGGATGCAAATAAGTTGAGTAGAATCGAGCTTTAATCTTTTTTTCATTTTTCTTTTTTTCCCCCTCGTTCATGCTTGAGCTCAAACTCAGTTCAAGCTCGAATTAAATTAATTGAGTTCGAGCTCAGCAAACTGAAAAAATATGATGCTTGAACTCGGCTCGGCTCGATTTGTTTGGCTCAAACTTGTAATCAAGTCAAAAGCTCAAGTTCAAATTCCTCAAACTCGAACACTTTTCGAACTAATTCTTCAGTCTCGCAAGTTGCCTCAATTCACTTGTATTCTTAGATTGTTGTCAGAATATAAATAAAATTCTACATGAATTATAAATCATTAGATGGAAATATAATCATATCATAAAGTAAAATGCTTGTGTTGCCATATATAATATTTTATAACCCTCTTAAGCCAATGATAATTGATAACCAAGTAGAAGTCATGGCACAAGCATATTCCCTCACTGCCTCTTTTTAGTAGTTAGGCTGCTTGCTAGAATATGAATGGAATTTACGATTTGCAAGAGCATGCTTTGCAAAAGAAAGTTTTTTTTTTTTTTTTAAATTTACACATACGCACACATATTAGGAGCTCGTTTAGGCTCGAACTTTTGACCTCCCACGTTATGTGAGAAACTTATGCTACTAGGCCACATGCCACTCGGTAGGAAAGGATTAAATTGGTGTGTTAGGATTTGAGGGATTTGGGGTAAGCTTGTTTTAGTGTTTTTACAGTTTTGGACCTCTATAGTAAATTTTCATAGTTTAAGAAATAGAAAAACACACATCAGTTTAGTCAAGCTAAAAGGTAGGGATAATATTCATTATTCCTCTCTTAACAAGTAACCATGCTGTTGGGACCAAAAAAGTGAAGAGAAGCACAAATTGCACAAAAGTAATGGTGGGTAGCATAAAGTGCTTACTCAGGTATACATCTAGGAATCCATTAGAACATGAGAGATTGTCCATCTCCAATGTGCCATCCCATCAAATCCAACTCTGAGATTTTCTTCTTTTTCTATACAGATACAATTTGAATGCAATGCAGCTGCATTATTAAGGCACGAAAGGAACCTGACAAAGAACAATTACACAAATGCCAAATGTTGGAAATGTTATACCATTTGGAGTGTAAGTTGCTAATGTTCTTTAATGCCACAGGTACATAAGCTGTGCCAAGTATATGCTGAAAATGCGTCTCAGAGGATGAATATGTACTTGAGAGCTTTCAGCACCCAGGATGATCGGACTAAGATGGAGCTTATCTCGCAAGCCAAGACCTTGGATGAAACAGGAGCCAAGCTTTTGCAGAGTATCAGAATCTTACAGGTAAAAATATCGCGGCAAATTAGTGCTTGGCCTTTGGAAATAGTCAAGTCCACCACTAAATCATGCGTGTTCTTACCAAAGTATTCAAGAAAGAACCAAATTTTCTTTTTCAGGAAGGAATGCAGTGGGAGAAACCCTGGAGCAGACATTTGAAACCCAATTTAGACAGATTGGAGAACATGGAACGGCAAATGAGAGGAATAGAGTATTCCCTGGTTTCTTCTTCTGCCTATCCTGTCCAAGTAGTTGAACAAGAACCACTCTCCAATGTCTTAAAAGGTATATCGATTCAGCTTGAACAGAAAATAGAGCAAGTTGGATGCTTTTCACCTTTGACAGAACCAGCAAAAAGAGGAGAATTCATGGAAAAGCTATCATTGCCACTTGAGATAATGTCCCCGGTACTCAACAAGCATGGATGGGTCTTTTTCTGCTTGTCTTGCATAGATATGTTGCTGAATGATGCCGTAGATAGTGGGGCGACCCGAAGAGAACTCAAAACTCGACATTCAGAAACAGAGTTTATTAGCATCATCAGAACATTCAAAACTTGGATTCAGAAACTCACCAGCAGCGGGAGGCTGGAATTTGCCTTCAAGTGTTCACTTTCTCTGGGCCTGGCAGTGCTATTTGGTTTGATATTTGACAAAGAAAATGGATGCTGGGCAGGTCTCACAATTGCCATCAGCTTTGTTACAGGCAGGCAGGCAGTCTTTACAGTAGCAAACACCAGGGCACAAGGGACAGCTATTGGATCCGTATATGGCGTACTATGTTGTTTTCTTTTTCATTTAGAAGAAATAAGGTTATTAGCCCTTCTTCCGTGGATCATTTTCACCAGCTTTCTGAGGTATAGCAAAATGTACGGCCAAACAGGTGGAGTCTCAGCAGCCATAGGAGCATTGTTGATATTAGGCAGAACGAATTACGGAACTCCAAATGAATTTGCCCTTGCTAGACTCACAGAGGTTTTCATTGGCCTGTCTGCTTTCATAGTGGTGGAGCTTTTCCCGCAGGCAAACAGAGCAGCCACCTTAGCCAAGAATCATTTGAATCTAACACTATGCTCCCTTCAGGATTGCATAAAAGAAACAGGAATTTGCCCAACAAAGGAAAACAAGACAGTTCCCAAATTTCTTGAATTAAGAGAAAAGCAAAGAAACCTCAATCACCTAGTCGATGAACTGAAAAAGTTCATAGCAGACGCAGAGTTGGAGCCTGATTTCTGGTATTTACCTTTTCGAACTCCTTGCTACCAGAAGCTAGTTGGATCTTTGTCTAATATAGTGGATCTTTTGTACTTTATCACATACAATTTTGAGATACTATTAGACCCATCTGAGATTAGTGCTGCATGCAAGGAAATCCAGGAGAAGATGAATAGTGAATTGGAACTATTCCAGGAGACTTTAAGCTCTTCAAAGGTATATCCAGAGAAGGCCCATTTGTCCGACTCACAAGCAGAATCTAAAAAGCCCATGGATGAGAAGTTCGGGGACCTTGAGGCAGGGAAGTTAAACAATCCAGACAACCTAAGTATTTTTATCACAGAACATGAAGAGGCCGAGAGGACAACTGAGGAAGAAGACAGTGAACATAACAAAAGAGTCAGAGAAAGGATGATTCAATGTCTTGGTGCAACAGGGTTTTGCATCAGTTCCTTGATTAAAGAAATAGATGAGATTGAGATATGCAAAAGAGAAATAGATCAATGGGAGAATAATTTGAGCCAGTAGAATATTCAGAGATTTTTCTCTTTTGTAGGGTAGATCTATAAGATGAACTACTGTAACATCAATGGCATATTTGGGGCACTGGCAGTATCATAGCAGCTGCCCCTTGTACACAAGTCAAAACTGGAATAATCAAGAAAAATATGTCACTGAGCAGGATTCTAGGATTCTGAACCAGATAATATGAAAGAAACCTGATGGTATTCTGCATACAGAATGAGAAACAGAGAAGTGAAATTCCTTCCAGAATGTCAACAACTTGCTTAAAAAACACAACTCAAATTCCACAGATTCGTTTTCAGTTTTCACCTCAGCTGTTTAACTTCAGACAGCTATGAATCCATACCTTATGATAGACACAAATTTACAAAACAAACAAAAAAATAAAGCTCAAATCAGCGCATAAAAATCATAAAATCTTCAAGCTACTAAAAAGAGCTGGAAATAAAAACAGTGATACACTCAGTTAGCTTATAAATTAGAACCAAACTAAAATAATCAAAGCTAATAATACAAAGGTAGTGTTTGGATATGGATTATGTGTTTTGGAAGAATGAGTTTCGGGAGTGGTCTTGAGGAATGTGATGTATGTTTGTTTATGTTTTGAGAATAGTAAGAAAATTATTTTGAGAAAATTTGAGACAAATTCTATTGTAACAGTTAAATCAATGCTTTTTTATTGAACTTTTAAGGTAAAAATGGAATTGAATGATTTTTTTATTGTTAGAATAAGAATAAAATATGGATGATGTATATATATAATATATATGTATACATTGAAAAATGAAAAAGTTTTAGAGATAATGAAAGATAAAAGATGGTATTTTGAAAAAATTTATTTGGCATTTTAGAGGAAATTTTTTTGTATGTTTGATTACATTTTTGAGAAACAAAATTGTTTTTTTGTTTCCCCAAAATGTAACCAAGCATAGCCAAAGCAATTGCTAGACTACAACATCAGAAATATCAAACAAAAATTAGAAAACCAGAAAGAATATGCCAATTAAATTAAAACAGTGGCACAAATTAAATCAAAGTCCTGAAATCTGATTTAGATTTGTGAAAACAAAGATCTGAGGACACGTACATCAGTAAACCAACACCAATATAATCTCCAATTCCTGAAATCGCTAATCCTTAATGTTCTACTAAAACATTATACATTGATAAAATATAAACCTACTGTCCAACAAACACCAAGGCCTCAGCCACCGAAACCGTACAAAGTACGGCGCTGCCTCTTGAGAGCGTAAACAACATCCATTGCGGTAACAGTTTTCCGGCGGGCGTGCTCGGTGTAAGTAACAGCGTTGCTAATGACATTTTCGAGGAAATTTTTTAGGACATCTCGTGTCTCCTCTTAGATAAGGCCGCTAATATGCTTGACACCACCTCTGCGAGCCAAACGACAAATCGCCGGTTTCGTGATGCCCTGAATGTTATCCCTCAACACCTGACGGTGTTGCTTGGTTCCGCCCTTGCCCAGCCCCTTGCCACCCTTTCTACGGCCTGACATTTTAGGTTGTGCTTGCTTGTGAGAATTTGCTCACAAGCAAGCCCTCAAAAATGTGTTTTTGAGGGAAAGGTGTGATTGTTTGTGGGGAAAAAATCCCACTCCACATAAACGCCTCCCCCTTCACGTGTTGTCCCATCTCTCTTCTCTTTCCCTCTGCATCTGAAATGTGGGAAAAAACAAAGGGCGCTCTCTCACTGCTCTCTCTTCTCACTTCTCCCCCTCGGCCCTTGGTCTAGAAAAGTCTAAGAAAATAGTCCTTCTCTCGTGCTCTCTACTCGCCTCTGCTTCGATCTTTGAAAATTGCTTTCTGACCGATCAAAAGTGAAGGAATTTTGTGGGCTCCCTCTGTCTCTTCTTAGTGCGATTCTTCTCGGCCCTCTCTCGGTCTCGCCGACCCTCTGATGATGTATTCATTTTTTCTCTGAAAAGATGGAATTAAATGGCTGATTGAGAGAGATTCTCTGAAAAAAGGGGCGAAAATCTGGGGGAAATCTTGAAATCGGATTGAGAGGGCTTGTCACTCCCACTATTAATTGCACATAATAGGTTCTAGGGTTTCAACCATGCATCATTTTGTTTGTCCATTTGCGTCGGTCATTTGTGTATATACATACACCATGGGTCACACACACACCCCTTCACCACATTGCGCACACACACGACATTCCATTGACTGTTTGTATAGTTCGATGGCATCCTCCATCGCCTAATCCGAAAGCTTCTACTCTGCCCCTCTCCCGAAATGCCTGAAGGTATTTCGGGTCTTCTGCTGATTTTGTTATGAAATTTGGTTGGTTGATGTTATGTATTATGGAGATCGACTCACTAAACTTGGCCTAAGTTTTCTGTTTTCGTGTTGATTTATGTTGAGGAAGATGTTTTCTGTTGATTTATGCTGAGGAAGACGTTTTCTGTTTTCGTGTTGATTGGCCTAAGTTTTCTGTTTTCATGTTGATTTATATTGAGGAAGATGGACTGTTTATACCGTGAGGCAGCAAAGGCTAATTTGAATTATTTTCATCTATTTTTTGTTTTTAGTTGAGTTATGTGGAGGAATTTTTTTTCACTTTTCAGTTTTCACCCATGCAAGCACAACCTATGTGAATTACATATGAATTGTGTTTGTTCTTTTGGGTAGAATTTGCTTCACTTATAGCATTTTGGTTTTTTTGAGTAGAATAATGAACAGATTGGTTTTGTGTTAAAGGGCTTGAACATAATGGTCTAAAATGTTGCTTTTGTCCTTCCCTTTATGTTCATGTTTGGAAACATTACATGTCAATTAGCAATTGTGAACGGTCCTGGTTAAATGAAAGACAAATTCCTGCAGTTTATGTATGTTAAAGTTGGTGTAAGTTGGGGTGATAAGGTGTTTGATTAGAGTGTTATGGACATTGTCTTAGCTAATCCTTACAATATTTCAGAATCTTTGTTTTCTGTTGGGAATGGTTTTGTGTGTGTGCATAAGGCATGAAAAATTGTAAATTATGGACTTAGGGAATTGTTTTCACCATACTTGGAGTAATATATAGTATATTGGTTATGTATTTGTGTATATGGGGGGAAAAAAAACTTAGGCACACACTTGGGTATTTGTTTGCAGCAGTTCTGCAGGTGTGTGTGTGTACGAGCGATTGAGCTTTATTATTGATTTAGGTAACTAGTTGAATGAGCCGATACATGTTATTCCATTATATGATGGGAAACTTTATGTGGATGTGTATATGGTATGAAAAATGAGAATCATTGAAATGTATGGTTTGAGGTACACTTGTTTAGCATATCATTTGTTGTTAGCATGAAGTTTCTACATGTTGTGGGAAATTGGGATCTTGCTTGTCCACTTCATTGTATTAGGTGGGAAAAGAGGGGTTGTTGGTATTTTCAATGTTATGAGTATTGGTTTTTTGCTTTATACCACATGATATATTAGTACATTCGTGTACTTAAATCATTTGGTTTGAGGTTTTATGTTAAAAGATGAGCAAAACTGAGCAACTGTTTTTTCTTTTGACATTGCAATTTGTGAACTATGACATCCCATGTGGACTCGATCTGAGAGGTTCTGATATGCTATGCCTTTTGCAATTGTGTATTTGTTCATTTTAAGGTATATTGACCGTAAAAAGTACATTCTTCTTTTATATTTGTTATATATGTTCGTACTTTTTGTTTGTGAGATGTTATATGCGGCTTATAAATTATTCTGTCATTTTCCTTTCCTGAATGTTAACTAACTTTGCTTGTATGTTCTGATTCTTAGGTGTACCATACTTAAGTTGTAGTCATGTTATTTTTTTTTATAGTTGTATATTGGTGGAAAATTGAATCTAGTTAGTATATATTATGTTCCTATTCTAATTTAATTATTGTTCCATGCATACACTACATTAGATGAAGGGCCACAATTGGGGTTTCCCGGCCATGAGCGGAGAAGTAAGTCATTCCCCTATGGTCACCTTTAGGACATACGTACAGATTGGGGGATAATGATTCCCACTGGCCTGATATACACTAGATAAATCTTGGTTGATATATCTATAATATGAGGCTTCATGGTCTGTACCCCATGTGATTGGGTATATTGGTTATTGTTTTATCTAGTTTGTATTTCATTCATGTCCGCGTCATTCATGCCCTTGCATTGTTACACGGTCCCGTTTGCATTCGGTCCTTAGCCATGTATTGCATTAGGTTGATGCATATTGTGCATTGTTGGCTACAAATTATAATTGTAGTCAACCTAAATGAGGGGGATAAATATTAATATCAATTTAGGTTTTTAACATAAGTGGACACAACTATATATTTACTATAACCCAAATTGGACATTTAAAAATATAATGTGATAAATAATTTTAGACACTATATCGGACAAGTAGATGTTACATGTAAATGTACTCGGATAGTTGCTGTAATATTTTACTTTTTTTAGAGTAAATGCCAGCTGGGGAGAAAGTTGTAGTGTATGATATTGATAGAAATTTAATAAGGCAATATGTTTACAGATTTGTACATTTCAATAATATGATTGCAATTTAAAATGGTATGGAGTAAAATAAATATATATTGTTTTTCGATGGAATGATATATGCATACTTTAACTTATTATATTATATTTAATATGTATAAAGAAATAATAAATATATTAAATAACTATTTAAAAATCACACAAATATATATGTATATATGTTATAGTATTTTAACTTATTATATTATATTTAATATGTATAAAGAAATAATAAATATATTAAATGACTATTTAAAAATCACACAAATATGTTACTATCTTTAACACAACCCAAGAATATTTAGTACATATGTAATATTGAAAATAATTTGTAAATTAGTATTATATGTGTAAGATTTAAAATATTACAATATACTTGTAATATATATATATATATATTAGTATTTTAACTTATTATATTATATTTAATATGTATAAATTAATATTAAATATATTTATTGACTATTTAAAAATCAAATAAATATAATACTATTTCAACACACTTCAAGAATATTTAGTACATATGTAATATTGGAAATAATTTGTAAATTAGTATTATATGTGTAATATTTAATATATGTCAATATATATAACATATATATATATATGTATATTAGTATTTTAACTTATTATATTTAATATGTACAAAGAAATAATAAATATATTTATTGACTATTTAAAATCAAATAAACATATTACTATCTTCAACACACTTCAAGAATATTTAGTACACATGTAATATTGAAAATAATTTTTAAATCATTATTATATGTGTGATATTTAATACAAGTCAATATATATATAATTTATATATATTATAGTATTTTAACTTATTATATTATATTTAATATGTATAAAGAAATAATAAATATATGTATTCACTATTTGAACATCAAATAAACATATTACTATCTTCAACACACTTCAAGAATATTTAGTACACATGTAATATTGAAAATAATTTGTAAATCATTATTATATGTGTAATATTTTATATAAGTCAATATATATAATGTATATATATATATTATAGTATTTTAACTTATTATATTATATTTAATATGTATAAAGAAATATTAAATATATGTATTCACTATTTGAAAATCAAATAAACATATTACTATCTTCAACACACTTCAAGAATATTTAGTACACATGTAATATTGAAAATAATTTGTAAATTATTATTATATGTGTAATACTTAATATATGCCAATATAATATATATGTATATATACATATATTATAGTATTTTAACTTATTATATTATATTTAATATGTACAAAAAAATAATAAATATATTACTATCTTCAACACACTTCAAGAATATTTACATATGTAATATTGAAAATAATTTGTCAATTATTATTATATGTGTAATATTTAATATATGTCAATATAATATATATATAGATGTATATTATAGAATTTTAACTTATTATATTATATTTAATATGTATAAAGAAATAATAAATATATTTATTGACTATTAAAAAATCAAATAAATATATTACTATCTTCAACACATTTCAAGAATATTTAGTACACATGTAATATTGAAAAAAAAATTGTAAATCATTATTATATGTGTAATATTTAATATAAGTCACTATAATATATATGTATATTATAGTATTTTAATTTAATATATTATATTTAAGATGTATAAAGAAATAATAAATATATTTATTGACTATTAAAAAATCAAATTAATATATTACTATGTTCAACACACTTCAAGAATATTTAGTACATATGTAATATTGAAAATAATTTGTAAATTAGTATTATATGTGTAATATTTAATATATGTCAATATAACATATATATATGTATGTATTATAGTATTTTAACTTATTATGTTATATTTCACATGTGTAAACAAAATAATAAATATATTTATGGACTATTTAAAAATTAAATAAACATATTACTATCTTCAACTCACTTCACGAATATTTAGTACATATGTAATATTGAAAATTGTTTGTAAATTAGTACTATATGTGTAATATTTAATGTATTACAATATACTTGATATATATGGAAGTTTGACTCACTTAAGAAAATGATATAGAAACATGATTAGGCAATGGAGGTTAATATGTCACCACAATAGGGCATTATTACATTATATGCTATAAAGACCAATTGTTTGTCAAAGGTCATATGGTTAACTGTTATGTCAGGAGGCGTTTATTAATTCCTTATCATGGCAGTGTTGTTTGTATTTCGTCATGTTATTTAAAAACAATATTAGTGAGCTGCCGCAGTATTTTTCATTTTCCCATTGCATGGAACTGCAATAAAGAATATCTCCTTGCACGTAGATGGAATCAAGTTCACAACGTAGTCAACATAGCCACGGTGACGATGGCGTGTGGACTAGGCAAAATGAAACTGCCTTCATCATGCTTATGTATGATGAAATGTTAAAGGGTGGAGTGTACGAAGCGAAATTCACCCCTTCTCACTAGATTGACATGATGGTAAAGATGGAAATGGCATGCCAAGGGTACACATATTCAGTTAGGTAATTGCAAGGAAAAAGTCAGAGGTTGAAAGAGAAGTGGAAGAGGTACCGCACATTACTTACTGCGGATACAAGCTTTGGGTGGGACGACGAGAACATGATCCTGACGGCCTCATAGGGGTGTTGGGCGCGGTGGATAGCAGTATGTGTGTTTGTTTGCATATATTTCACCACTGCTCGAAGAGATTATTCATACACTTTTAAGTTAACATCACCATTACTAAATTTTCTCTCCAAATGTAAGCTCATCCTAGAGACGCATTGCTTCGATCAAAGCCATTACGCCACTACAGAGAGCTTACAACTATTTATGTGCCAACTACTGTCACTGGTCGAATGGCGAGGGCGTCAACCTAAGGCACATTGCCTCGGGGTGAATGACGCGACCGAGAGGATGACTTTGTAGGAGCTGGTTCTGAGGCTGCCCTAGACATAGGAGATGATTTTGATGACACTAGGTATTCATCACCTCCGATGTACCAGGTCCCCCCACCCTCATTCTAGGCCGACTTCCTCCACCTCCATGTCCTCGCATCAAAAAAAGGGTTACGATCAAGTAATTATATTTGCTATGCACTCTTTCACTCGAGCTAATGAGGCCATTGCCTCATAGAGTGATCCCACCTCTGTGACAATGGTAGAGATGTGTGTTCAAAAATTGACCGAGATTCCCGACCTGCCTGATGACTTGTTCTATACGGCCCTGATGAAATTGGAGGACCCTACCCGTCGTAGGATTTTTCTTGCCCTCCCCCCGGATTGTAGGCGTGGTTACTTGGAGAAGCTTCCGTGATTGTCTTTCTGCCTACATTATATGCCCATATGTTGTGCTGTTATTATGTTTGTCTGCACAAATAACTTATAACCGATGGTTTTTCTACTTTGTTATGATATCATTTTTATTTATTCATGTTTTAGTATGTACGTACTCGTTTTATCCATAATATCCTCCGTCTTTAATTAGTTTGCTTAACTTTTTTTGAGTAACAATCATTAACTACCTACCTCCACAGATATTGTAAAATATTTAATGGGATTTCCTAAAAATTTGGTAGGAATGGACGAAAAAAACATTGGAGGTGTACCTAATAATGTAGTGGACGATGTCATTGACGAAGTGTTCGATGACGTGCATAGTGAAAATACTATCAATGCTCAAAGAAATCTAAATCGTTCATTTTGAGGTTTTCTATACTTGTACCATGCGTCGCCCCTCTCATTTGCGAACAAATTGAGAGTACCGTTCAGGGATTCACGGTATCGAAGCATGGGTTGGTTAACTGATTTGTTACAAAGACACAAATGCCGATTCTTTGAACAATTGAAGATGAGTAAATACACATTTCGTACCCTCTGTGGTAAGACAAGAGACCGTGGACTAATTGCTGAACACCAACGTGTCGGCTCGTGATTGAATAGAGCATTACTGTATTTATTCAAACGGTTGCCATGCACTACTGCTACAAAAATAGTGCTGAGAGATTTCAGCATTCCACTGCGACTATATCGCGCCACGTGAAGCTTGTGTGTGATGCGCTATGTGGACTAGCAATCGAGTACATACGACCTCCAGAGTTTAATTCGGTTTCGAACTACATACGCCACAACACAAACTTGTATCCATACTTTAAGGTGCACTTGAACTTTTTACGTAATGTTGCATGTTAACTATGCAGTTATGTGACTTCTTCTACCTTATGTCCACAATAGGATTGCGTGGGGGCAATTGACGGCACCATTGTACTGGTATGGGTGCCTGCAAATGAACACGGTGCATACCGATGTAGAAAGACTTTTGTCGCACAAAATGTCATGATAGCGTGTGATTTCAATCTTATGTTCACATTTGTTCTTGCCAGTTAGGAGGGTAGCGCCAATAACTCTCGAGTTTTCCTTGATGCACTTTCCACCCCAGAGTATAATTCTCCTTGGCCTTCTGCAGGTGATGTTACATTGTCTACCTTGAACCGAATAGTAAGTACATCTTATATTATTCATTTAACGCACGATAAGTATAAATTATTCATAGGTAAATACTACGTGGTAGATTCCGGATACACAAACTTTCCTGGTTTCATATCACCATTTAGGGCTGAACGCTATCATATCCCATAATGGTCCGGGGCAAACCGTGCACCTCGTACATTAAGAGAAATGTTCAATCGCCGGCACGCAGTGATGAGGAACCATATCGAGAGATGCTTTGGCATTTTGAAGAAGCAATTCCTAATTGTCCGAGGCATGATGCCCAACTACCTCGTGTCCACGCAATCTGAAATTATCATTGCTTGTTTTGTCCTGCACAACTTCATGTGTATACACAGTGCACAGGATGATATCTTTGATAAGTATGCTGATCCGGACTACAAGGATAAAGATGCCCAAGCATCCGCACAAGCACAGGCGAGAATTGTTGATATGTCTCCGGAAGCCATTTGGGAGCAGAATGTACTGCATAACTCCATTGTTCAACAGATATGGAATGATGCTAGATGAGCTTAGATATCATTTACTTGCATCGAACTTTTGTTGAAGCTTCCACGAATGATATACGCTAGACCTTAAATATTGTTATGTAGCTTACATTGTTAGTGTGTGATGAAGACCTTATCTTATTCCTGGACCTAATTTCGATGATTTGCATGTTTGGTAATGCGATTGGTGATCATGGCCAGTGTTTGTTCTGAATATGATGTGTTTATATATGTTCATCTTTAATGATATTGTAATAAAACAACTCATTTCTTGTGAAGTTCAATTGTAATTTGAATCAACTACCATACCATGGCGCCTGCACTGCATCCCATGTGCTCTTACAGCGGAGGACCGATGCTGTTGTTAATGGCGAGGACGAATAGGAATTATGGTCGTTGGTTCTACACATGGCCTTTACGTGGAAACCACTAAAGCAGCTTCATTTGGGCAGAGGATTGGGAACGTCAGTCCCAACCCTCTAACTTACATTCCCACACGACTGCATCACATATGCAAACATCATTTGCCGGTTCATCTTATGTACCTACAGATTTACACGAAGGTGCCTAGTCTACGGGTCAAACCCACCCGTCCACATCGATTGGTGATACTAGACGTGCACAGCGTCATCTTCCTACTCTACTTGGATGGATGATATGCGCATGTTGTGGATGCACATGCATTTTGTTTGTCTCTCTTATTGTGATGCTCATCGTCTTACTGCTTTATATTGTTGGCTCTCGTTGGTAATGCTTTCGTATTATACGGTAGATAATAATAAGAAAGTTTGCACATTTCATGTAATTAATGATGTTATGCGTATCTAATATGGGAAGCTTTGTTCGGCTTTTTCGTGACTAGGGTGTGTATGGGGCACATTGTCACTTATGTTATTAACCATTACTAATGTATTGTACATATTCTTTCTTCATTGTCATAGACAACCACACTTGCTTCTTTTGTTTCACATATAATTGTTTATAAATATTATGATGTTGCCATAATGTATGCAGTGGTGCATTTCATGTATGTCGCCATGTACGCGTAACCAGCGGTTGAAGGAGTTTTTTTGTGATCTTTTATGGATGGAAGCAGATGAGACGGACTTGATACGGCTCGTTACGGTTGCTGTGAGTACGCATGACCTATCCGACTGTGACGTTTTGTTGTCTTTGTGCGCTGATATTTCAGCATAGTTGTCACGACAGTTTGGGAGGGATGTGATGGCTGATATGGTTAAGATTAAGATTGGACAGCTACACCGTTGATATTACGCATTTATTCAATTCACAGAGATTCCAAGGGTGCATCACAACCCAACTACTAACGTAGTGATGGTTGACATGCAGTACTGGGAGCATATTCAACATGTATGTATTTTGATCTTATTGTATGTAATTATACCATCATGTAAACATAGAAATAAAAATATGTTAAAGGGTAGTGCATGCTTATCACCACCTTGACACTTTAATAAGGTGTTATTCATTCAATTTCTCTTAACACTTTCAAGAGACCACCAGGCAGTGACATTTTCGCGTTAGGGGAGAGCCGTTGTACATCCAGCTGGGCTACATTTTTACATATGCACGAGCTGCCGATTTGGATGGCCATGAGGGAGAGGTTGTCTTGCCTATCGTCATATCAGATTCCGATGACGAACTCAACCTGTCGCCACGTGTCTTACTAGTGGTTGCACCACCACCATATATTCCACGTGCCCCTTTACGTAGTAAGCCGCGACGACACAAGTTATTCAGTTGAGTGACTCACAGGGTAACACGGACATCAATTACTCATATGATGGTACGTATGACAGCATTAGCAGGTCAACCCCAACTGACACTCTTCCTCCAGGTGGGTGTGTGGGATTGATAAATGATTAGGTCATGATATTCGGCCCGGTAGATGTATAACTACTTATTATTATGTTTCTGACTTTCCTATGGACTAGACTTCATTTATTTATATTTTATCACTGTTACTGTCTTTATTATGTAATACTAAAACATATGTATCTCAACAACGATATGGACTATTACTTATATGTCTCTCTTCGATCATGCAATATCTTTTGTTCTAATTACATGGCTTACCTATCCTTCAAAGGAATGTGTGTACCAACACATAAAGAAAAAATGTAGCTGTGATTGAGAATGAGAGAACTTCTCACAACTAATCCTCAAAGCATGTATCTTCAACACACTTAATAAGATTGAAAATTTCCACTAGTACTCGATTTATATATTAATACATAGTTTTGTATATGTAATAACAATATAATTATAACTTTTTTTCAAATAAAAAAATTAATAAATATGGTGGAAGAATGTAATACAAGATCAATAAAAAAATTTGACACTTATATATATATATATATATTATATATTAAATAATAATACGAATATATTAAATTTCATTTTTATAAAGAAATAAGAACTATTGTTTGACTATTTAAAAAATAATAGTATTTTAAATATAGTTAAATAATTTATAGTACACATTTAATATTTAATATATGATTAAACATTTTATATATATTTCATGAATATGCATCAAGAATATATATTTAATATGTATATATATATATTAATAACTAAATAACAACATGTTAACGGATAAATTATAGTACAATTTTAAAATAAATATTCAACGAATATGTAGTGTATATTTAATATTTAATATAGTTAATGAATATGTCCATTATATGTAATATTTAATATATGTTATGATATTTAATATATATTTAATCAATATACATAAAGAATTTATTTTTAATATATATTAATGAATAAATAATTAATATTTAACCGAAATTATAGTAATATATTTAACAAATATTTGGTATATATGCAATCTTTACATTATTATTAAATACTTAATCTATGTTTATCGAATTTACATGAATATATTATATTTATATTCAATATATAAATTATTAAATTCTCACAGAAAATTTACAAATTTTAATGAAATAAAAAAATAAATTTATTCCATATTAAATTTTATTATAATATTCGGAATATTTTAGATAATAATAAATTAATGTTAATTTATTCTACAATATTGTATATATAAATAATATATAAATTTGCTTACATTAAAATAACTCATAACCAATCACCATCTCTTTCTTACAAAAATTCTCACAATCATTCACCACTCCACAAATTTCACTCAAAAAATCTCACAAACAACCATCACCTCACAACTTTTCCTTACAAAAAATTTTCACAAACAATCACCATATCACTTTCTCTCACCTGTCACATCAACTGTAATAATTACATTTTTACCTCACAAACAATTACTACCTCATAAAAAAAATTTCCACCTCACAAATAATAAAAAAAACTCACTATTTCCTCTGGAAAATGAAAACACAAGCAATCACACCCTTAACTTTTTTCCCTAACCTTTTCTTTTCTTTGTCAAATTCCTTAAACCAAACACTGTGTTAGTTTCATTTTCAGTTTGCTGTCCAATCGATAAAAAACTTGGGCTTGCACTATTAAGTATTTGCTTTACTTTTTAAGAAATGGGCCGAATCAGTTATTAGAAACTTGGACCACTAGTATTTTAGTAAATGAGCCGAAGCGACACATTGTGCATCCTGGCGATTAGGGCTGTCAACGGGTCGGATTTGGATCGAATTTGTCATATCCGAATCCAAACCCGATTAACAAAATTTATATCCGAATCCGACCCGAAATCCGATAGGATATTTGTTAATCAGTATCATATCCGAATCCGATGGATATCCGAAATCCGGTTAAAAAATTCGATCCGATTTCATTTTTTTTCTTTCTTGCTTTTTTCCTTTTAAATTTTATAAAAATATTGTATTTATAAAGTAAATATATGTCATATTTGAATTTTTAACAACTTTTTATTATATATTAGTCAAAAAGTTAAATATTTGAATATTAAAGTCCTTTTTCACATTATATTAATGTATAGATAAACTATTATATGTTATTATATTTGATATTTTATCAATATCCATCTTATTTTTTAGGTTAAAAAACTCAATATTAATTGTATAATATATATGTTAATATAGATATTAGGTCAATATAACATATAAATTTTATTTTAAAATATTATTAATATTATATATAAGAGTATTAATTTAATAAAAAATATTAAAGTTCGGATTCGGATCTTTAACGGATCGGATTGCTTAATTCTATATCCAATCCACTTATTTCGAATTTTGAATATTTATAATCGGATCTGATCCATCGAATATTTTAATCGGATAAAAATCCTAAAATTCGGATCCGATTCAGATCGGATTCGGACTAAAACCCGATCCATTGACAGCCCTACTGGCGATGTACTGATATATGTAGGGGTGATAATTTGCGTGGGTCGGGTGGGTTCAGGTTGGGCTGAATTAGGAGTATAACATTAATTTTCTCAACTCAAACTCAATCCAACATGACAACCTGAAAGTGCCAAACCCTAACCCAACTTGATTCGTATCAGTTTAGGTTCGGGTCAACCTGATTTTTAAAATAATTATTTCGAATATTTGTTTGAAATTTAGAAACTTTTTGGTATTTTCATTTTTTAATTAATTATTAATAAATTAGAATATGAGTAATGAGTTCTCATTATTACTTCACAAATGCACTCAACTTATTTTAATTGAACTACATAATGTATTGATTTTTAGAACTTTTTGTCCTTTCATGTTCTGGTATCTATATGCATCATAAAAATATTGAAATTATAAAGTGCCTTATTTTTAAAAATATCATACTTCTCCAAGTTTTACTCACTCACTCTCTTTCATTTTTGGATTTTTTGTGTCAATTAAATTGTCTCTTTGAACTTTTTAAAATTAGTGCCATTATTTTTTAACTTTTATATTGATTCAATTAAGCAATAATAAATCAATAAATATATATCATCAAGTAAATAAGTAAATAAATATTTTAAATTATACACATAATTTATTATAAAACTTGCTTAAGACTTTTGAATTTTTTATAACATCTCAACAGAAAGAATTCTTATCTATTTATATATGCAAAATCTTGCATTGTATAAGGCCTAAGAAAAAATTGTAGGACAATTTAATAGTCAAAGCAATGTTTGTTAACACTTTGCAATACAATTTTCATGTCCACTTGGATACAAAAATAACCATTAGAAGTAATTTAAAATTGTAATGATCCATCCTACATGGTAGTGAAAATAAATAAGACCAAAAAATGCCAAACTAATAATTTTGATATTACTAAAGTTCAAAATTTCAAGCTTTATTTTATTTTTATTTTTTTTTACTTCTAAAAAAATTTAAATTTTATTTATTTAATTCGAATTAGTTCGAGTTGGTTCAAGTAGATTCGGGTTGTCGTGTGACCTATAATCAAATTTCAGGTTGTTCGTGTAACCTGAAATTTAATCCAACCCAACCCATTTTCTTCGAGTCCTTATTCGTGTCAACCTTGTTGGACCCGGACCCAAAATGAGTCAATACAAACCTAATTTTTTTGTGTCGAACTCATGTCGGGTTATCGTATTGTGTTGAAAATTACCACCCCTACTGATATGTGAATTAATTCGACCAAAATCACATGGGCTTGGCATATATACGTTCAACGGGTCGAAATTGGACTGAATCAGTCATATATAAACCAAATCCTATTATCAAAAATTCATATTTGAATCCAATCCAATATCATATAGGATCTTTATTAGTCAATAGCATATCCGAATACGACCAAATATATATATATATATATATCCCAGCTCGATAAAAAATAAAACCCGACTTTATAATTTTTTCCCTTTTGCATTGTATAAAAATATTACATACTAGATTCTTATATAATATTATATTAATACATGAGTAAACTAATATAAATTATTATATTTGATATTTTTTTAGTATGACACCTAATCTCAATATCAATAGCATAATATAGACATTAGGCCAACATAATATAAAGATTTTAGTTTTAAATCTTTATTAATATTATATATAAGAATATTAATTTAATAAAAAATTATAAAAGTTCGGATTCAAATTTTTAACGGATCGTATTGCTTAATTTCATATTCGATCAAATTATTTCAAATTTCAGATATTTATAATCGGATCTGATCTATCGAATGTTCTAATAGGTTAAAAATTCTAAAATTCTGATCGAATTCAGATTAAAATCCAATTCATTGACAACCCTAGCATGTTCTACGTCATGTCAAATAAACTATACGAAGAGGGCATTTGTCTAAATTATTTTTCTTTTAAAGAAAAATTTGGTAATATCTATAAGACACAAGCTATGGTAGTTTATTAAATTTTTTAAAAATAAACTAAAAACTCTTCTATTTCTTTTTTTAAAAAAGAATTTATAAGATCTTAACTGTAAGAGCTTATAAATTCATCTCTTAAATTTTTTCTTCAATACTTCAAGATATTTATATGAAGCTTCAAAGAGTTTAAAACATAATGCGAAATGTTTTAATCGGTTATAAGTTCATGTAAATATTCTTTATTACCAAGATATTTTGAATACAAAATGAAAAGTATGAATATTTTATCTACTTTCATAATAATTAATTTATTGATCGCTGATATATTATTAGCTATTAATGATTGGTTCTAAATTATTTGTTGAAGTTTGACAATAATAATGCATAAAACTATTTTTTTTGGGGAAAAAAATAAGAGGAAAATATTCTGAGACTTTTCCCAAACTAAGTATGATCTTTTGTCACACTACTTACTTGTCAATGTGCAAAACTAATTAGCTCGAGTGAGATGCACATACCTTATCCAACTTTATCTCTTCTTTCTTACAACTTCTTAGTCTAATTAGCTTTATAAGCCACTATCTAAAAAAGAAGATGATTCCACGGAGAGAAGCAACGGCTATTCAATCAAATTTTGTTCAATTCTAGGTGTTATCATGTTACAAGTATCAAATTCTTTTCATCATGTTCAAATTCTTTTAATCAATCAAGACTAGGAGTGTAAACGAATTGAGCCAGTTCACGAGTTTGCTCGACATGAGCTAAATCAAGCTCGAGCTCTAATTCGAGCTGATCTCGAGCTATCTGTATCTTAGCTCGAAAGCCACTATATAATTAAATATTAATTTTTTATTTTATTAATAAAGACATATTGTATTACTATTTTTTTTATTTTGAATTCGAGCTAAAACTCAAGCTTGAGTTCGAACCTGTAGTTATTTATAATTCATTTGTCAATTCGAGCGGAGCTCGAACCTTAAAATTTTAGGCTCGCCAAGCTCGAACCTAATATATACATTTCGAGCTCGAAATTTTGCCCAAATTCAACTCGACTGCGTCCCTAATCAAAACTTCTTCAATTCTAATAGTTATTATGGTAAGCATCGAATTCCTTTTATATTGGTGTAAGGAAATAATGTTTAGGCAAACAATGACAACTTTCTGTCATGATATCATTGTAGCAGATCAAAAATGACCATGATGACTTAGCTCTATTATTACATTCTTCCAGTTCATCAGTGAAAGTCTATTTAGGATTCTAAACTCAACAATATATGACAAGAAAAATGCTTTTATTTCAGTACTTAATACGATACATTAATAATACAAATAAATGACCACATGCATCCATGTAATTAATGCATGTCTTTCTATCATATAAATAATATGACCTGCAAAATAGTATCTACTTAAATAGTTAAATACTATCCAATATGAATCATAGATTTAAAAATGTCAATTTATATTAATAATAATTGACGGTAAAGTTATAAAACCCTAATCTAATATCCTGTTCAGTGGCATGTAGTTCAGTGGCATCAGTCTCCCCTACTATGTAGGAGGTCTTGTTTTCGAGCCTGAATGGGCTCCTTTGTGCATTGTGTGTAGTTTTTACTTTAATTGATTTGATTTATTGAAATGATTAAAAAAAACCATCATTTGTAATATTCCCTCTAAAAAAAAATTAATATACTAGATGTAACATAATTTTAATTAAAAGAAAATCAGTCTCAGTACTAACATAAGGTATATTCGTGACATTTAAATAAATGCAAATTTAATACTAGAAGGACAATAAAAGTTTACAATCAAATTATAAAAATCTAATGTAATACTGGATGTAATTTGATTTTAATTAAAAAAAAAAAAAACTCTCTCGGTACTCAAAAAAGATGAATTCATAAATTTTAAATAAATTGAAATTTAATACTACAAGGATAGAAATGCCATTATTATCACTAGCATCTCTGCACACTCTAACGCATCTGCTAACTTTTTAGATAATAAAAATATTTATTTAATTTTTATCTAAAATTATTATTTCAATAAGTTAAATATATTTATTTAACACTTACATAAATAAACAAAAAATTATGATAAAACAATAATAGTGGAATAAAGGTTTGGTGGGTTGTGGTGATAGTTATGGTATAAATGTAATGAAAAATATAATTATGAACACTATGGGTACATCACTTGAAAATATATATTAAAAATAAAAATAAAAACTAAATGCTTTATTAATAGTATAGATATTTAGCAGCCACGTAACTCTCAACAAATGCAGTGCATTTAAGAATGCCATTTTATTTTTCTTTTCCCAATTTCACCCAACTAATTGTAAAAATTGTGGAAATAATGATTGCCATGCCAAGGAGGCAAACAAGGGTCACCTAATGTATTGGAATATAATCTATGTCCTTACATTTGTTCGAGTTGGTTGAGCTTTTTTATTTTATTTTAAATAAAAAATTGAAATAAATTTAATTTTTCTATTTGATTGAAATCGGCATACGACATCTGCATTAATTATACACATTTAATCATTTATATAAATAATTTGTGCGAGTACAACTTTTTAAAATAACTAGAATATTCTGGATTAATATATAATTAAATAAAATGTAGAATATAGGTGAAACATATAATTCTTTGTAATTAAATTAAGGACACACTTTTCTCCTATCTATTAGAATATGATTTTTCTTTTTTTTTCTTTTTTTTACTGTAATAAATATCTCATTCGAAAGTGTTAGAAGACGACAAGAATGTTTCTAGAAGACAAAAGTACTAAAGAATAAAGATTAACCTAAATGGCGATCCTCACACTTTCGGTTCAAAGGGTTTTTTTTTTTTTTTTTTTGAAAAAAAAAATAATAATTCTATTTCTTATAATTTAACTATTATGAGTGAACCAGATTCAATATTTAATTGTTAATATATGTATAAAAAATACTTTAAAGTATGTTTTTTTGAGATATATTGGAAATTAAGAAAGAACATAACGAGGTATCAAATGACGTTCATTATTCTCCACATAAAGGTTAAGGGTAATTACAGTAGAACATTTTAACTAGGAGATACGTGGAATGCCAAAATTCGTAGAAACAAAAAGGAAATGGGGGGGAAAAAAAGGAAATGAAAAAAGGTACTTTCAATATAATCCGTCCCTCAAGGATGAACTAAAAGCCCATGTGGTTATGTTTTCATTTGCTTTTTCTATTTTTATTATTTTTAAAATTAACAAAATATATTTTGAAAATAAATTTATATTTGAATAAATTATCTAAATTAAAAATAATGCTTACATATAGTTTAGTGGGTCATAGGCAACAGCATTAAATATTTATAGAGAGAGAATAAATACAAGTTATTGAAAAATGCGAATTGAAATAAAAATGAATTATGATTTTGGTGAAGATCTGAAGAAGTTATTATTCATTTTCAAATAATGAAAAAAAATAAAAAAAATTATTTTGAAAACAAAACCAAACAAGTTATAAGTAAGTCTCATAAATAAATTAGTTATTGCTATATACAAATAAAAGGTTTATATTACTCTAATTTGATGAGGGCGTAACGTACTTTGATTTGAGGTATTATTCCTCATTAATTTTTTACATTTGATAATGTTATTATGAAATTGGTCATTTATTTATTTTTTCTTCATTCCACATGTAATTTATATGAAACTATTACAAACAACATGATTAAATTTAATTTAGTCGAACTCAAATTAGTTCCATAATAAATATATTTAAAATTATTAATTATCAAGAATTTTTTGATAAATATATTCAAATATATTCTCATAATCAATTTCGTGCAAAAGAGAATTCTAAGTAATACATTTAAGCAAGATGAACACTTGAAAATGAAATAGAACCCCAGACTCACGAAATAATTGTGCTTCGTATCATGTTAGTCACTTAAATATATATTAGTGGCGTTGCACACTCGATGGATGTATGTAGATAATAAAAATAAAAGTAATAATATAGTATAGATAGGAGTAAACATACAATACCAAGTAGTTGGAAAGATAGAAAAAAATTGCCGAAATAAAAATGCTTTATAACAATGGTTGTCAAACTAGTAGGAGTAGAATTGTAAATAGCAAGTACTCTATGTAGTTATGAAATTAAAAACATAGAAATGACAATATTTCAGCCACATAATTCAACAAACACATCAAAAAAATGTGATACGTAACTAATAGTATGTATTCAGATGCATTATGAATTATTAAATTGTTGACAAAACTATTTAACTAACTAACGAGCCATTAAATCACAAACAAATGCGAGCATTTTTCACCTTATAATATGATCATAATTACCTTATAAGATTATCATATTTATACTCAATTATTCCATTGTGGATGATTCACGCCTACATTAGCGGTTTAAATCTTTTATTTCGTTCCCTATTGCATCTCATATTCCATTTCATGAATATATGATAATTATATTAAATATTTTTTTTATAAAAATAATTAATTAAAAATTAAATATACTTAACATAAATATAATAATTTAAAATAAAAATAAAATAGAGAATCCAAAATGCTACGCAATAAAACCTTCCAAACATTGGAAGAGGACAACTTGTCCCATTTCCTTGGAATAATATTACTGTTCACAGTCAAACGGCCAAACTGCAAGGCAAGTTAAAACTGATTCCCGTATTATTAAATTCTTCTGAGTCGAAATCACAGTTAGAAAAATTGTTACTTTAGTTCAATAATCTCACCCTTTTCCCTAATAAGGCTTCCTCCAGGCTTAAGACAAGCAACTGAGCCAGCACTTTTGGCTTACTCCTCCAAATATTTTCCTAACGGGTGTTCTATTAATTCATCTATCATTTTCCTTCATAACTCAGCCTCGATCGATTTTTCTTCGCAAACTTTGTCAGTATTCAATCCAAACATGCCACCAACGGCAAGTACAGTGGCGGACCGATCCCGAATCATATGGCGCATGCGGCTGCACTCCGCCTTGAGGACAGCCGTGGCGTGTGCCATAGTGGGCGGCGCCACCATCTTCGGCCCAGGAGTTCTCGTTAACCAAATAAAGTTTTCAGCTTTTTCTTATCTAACAGCTGTGCTAATAGTATCTGATGCCTCACTTGGGGACACACTGAAGGGTTGTTGGCATGCATTATGTGCGTCGGCGCAGGTGGTGCCGCTCGGGGTATTCTGGCGGTGGATTATTGGTCCTACAGCAGCTAGGCTGCCGGTCAGCGTGGCGGCAGCGGTGGTGACGGTGGCCTCGTTTCTGGTGGCTCTGCCGGAGTGTACACATTTGACGGCCAAGAGGATTGCTTTTGGACAGATTGTGCTGGTGTGGACTACTGGTTATGTTGTTGGTAAGGATGATGATGGGTTCATGCATCCCGTGCATGTTGCAGCGAGTACTGCCCTGGGGGCCTTGGCTTCTGTCCTAGCTTTGTTAATTCCTTATCCCAGTTTGGCCTGTGACAAGGTAGGTTATTCCTTGCAGTATTATTCACATACACAAACACTAAATTACTTGATGAAATTAATACGTAATTCTATGGTTCAATACTATTGGAGTAAATAAATATTAACAAAACAAGGTAGACAATGTATACAAGTAGATTGTGAATCGTTGTGTGAAAATTTGACCATATCATAAAGAGGAATGCTAAATTCATGTATGATTTTAACTTAGGGCTATAAATGGTTATTCGAAAATTTGATTATCGTTCGCATTCGTATCCATTTATACAAAATTTAATTAACCACATCCATTTAAAGCAAATATTATTCATATTCGATTAGTACATATCTGATTATAAATGGAAATAGATATGGTAAATGCATATTCGATTCGTTTAATATCCTCTCCGAATATATAATTATTAAATAGTATTTATATTTTAATAAAAACCTCATAATTCATATATATATATATTATAATTGAAAATTTGGGAAGAAAAAATAATAAATTGAAAAAATTATTGTAATATAGAGAAAAAAAAATGAAGAATAAAGTTAATCAACATAATTATTGTTGGTTGACTTTATGATTAAGATACTCTAATGGTATTATTATTGTTAATAAGTACTAATAATTAATTATTAAATTAATGATTAATTAAAAATTATGATGTTTGTTTTATTGCTTTCTTTTTAATGAAATTATATGGTTCATTCTATTAATTAAAATATGTATTTGTTATAAATTTATAAATTCACGTATTTGAATATTTGTGAATAGATATCTAAATAATTATTATCGAATATGAATATAAAAAAATAATTTGAATACGGATAAATTTAATAAAATATGAATATATTTGAATAATTATAATCGAATACGGATATATCCGAATTTGACCGATATTCAACGGATATGAATTCGGATATCATTTTTAAATATTCGTCAAATCCGTATTCATATTCGAATATTCGAAAAGTTAATTGGATACAAATATGAAAACAGAGTATCCAATCCGTTTAATATTCATTTATACCTCTAGATTTTATGATATGAGCCTATTATCTCATTGTCTCTTTTAGTGGTTAGGTTGCTATAGGGATGCAAATAAGTTGAGTGGAATCAAGCTTTGACCTTCTTTTTTTTTTTTTCCCTTTTTTTTCCCCTTGCTCATGCTTGAGCTCAAACTCAGTTCAAGCTCGAATCAAATGAAGTGAGTTCGAGTTGAGCGAGCTCAAAAAAATATGAAGTTTTAGCTCTACTTGACTTGATTATTTTGGCTCAAACTTGTAATCAAGTCAAAAGCTCAAGCTCAAACTCAACACTTTTCGAGCTAATTCGTTGGTCTGGCAAGTTGGCTCAATTTATTTGTATCCTTAGATTGTTGTCAGAGTATAAATAAAATTCTACATGGATTATAAAATCATTAGATGAAAATATAATTATATCATAAAGTAAAATGCTAGTGCTATAATATAAATATTTTATAACCCTCTTAAGCCAATGATAACTAGAGAGAGAGAGAGAGAGAGAGAGAGCTGTTCGAGGGAGAGATGGCACGTACCAAGCAAACTGCTGGTAAGTCTACTGGAGGAAAGGCTCCTAGGAAGTGACTTGCTACTAAGGCTGCCCGTAAGTCTGCCCCAATCACTGGTGGAGTTAAGAAGCCTCACCGCTACCGCCCTGGTACTGTTGCACTTCGTGAGATTCGCAAGTACCAGAAGAGTACTGAGCTCTTGATCAGGAAGTTGCCTTTCCAAAGGCCTGTTCTGAAATCGCACGGGACTTCAAGACGGATCTTCGTTTCCAAAGCCAGCCATGCTGTTTTGGCGCTTCAAGAGGCTGTTGAGGCCTATCTTGTGAGTCTCTTTGAGGTTAAAAAGTAAAAAAAAAATGTAGATGTTAAGGCACGATAACATTCCCTTACTGCCTCCTTAGGCTGTTTGCTAGAATATAACATTATAGGTGGAATTTACTACTTGCAGGAGCATGCTTTACAAAAGAAAGTACTTAATTGGTGTGTTAGGACTTTAGGGATGTGGGGTTATAAAAAGCTTGTTTTAATGCTTTTACAATTTTGGACCTCAGCAGTAAATTTCCGTAGCTTAAGAAATAGAAAATCACATGTTTTCACTTTTCAGTATAGTGTAGCTAAAAGGTAGGGATAAGATTCATTATTCCTCTCTTAGCAAGTAATCAGGCTGTTGGGACCAAAAAAGTGAAAAGAATCATAAATTGCATAGAAGTAATGGTAGCATAAAATGCTTAGTAAGGTATACATCCACATCCAGGCATCCATTAGAACATGAGAGATTGCCCATCTCCAATGTGCCATCCCATCAAAACCAATTCTGAGATTTTCTTCCTTTCCTATATATATACAATTTGAATGCAATGCAGCTGCATTACTAAGGCACACAAGGAACCTGACAATGAACAATTACACAAATGCCAAATTTTTGAAATGTTGTACCATTGGAGTGTAAGTTGCTAATGTTCTTTAATACCACAGGCGCACAAGCTGTGCCAAGTATATGCTGAAAATGCTTCTCAGAGGATGAATATATACTTGAGAGCTTTCAGCACCCAGGACGATCGTACTAAGATGGAGCTTATCTCGCAAGCCAAGCCCTTGGATGAAATAGGAGCCAAGCTTTTGCAGAGTATCAGAATCTTACAGGTAAAAATTGCTGTGGATAATTGTGTGATTTATGTTTAAAAAATAGAAATAAAGTAAAATAAATCACATAATCATAATTTATAAAATTATAATTAAGAATGTGATAAATCAAACCACATAAACATTAAGGAAAACGAAGCTAAAGAATGGAGAGTGTCACTGTCTTAAAATCATGATTGTCTTCCTTCGTGCGGGTACTAACGGCTAATCATGATTCCAAGATAAAACTCCATCAACTCTCAACGATATCCCATCCCATGTGCATAACCACAAGGAGACATTCCATAATCACGTTGCCAAAAACACAAACAAAAGTCTAGTGGGAGAACAAAGTGAAAATCTCCAAAAAAACTCACCGACTCAATATACCAAAGAAAGATTATAGCCACTTTATATAATAGTAACAAGTCTAACCATGCAAAAAGAATTAATAGGCTACTAAAAGCATAATAAAATCATCATAAATCCAATTATAATTAAGCCCAATAATGATAAAATAAAATGGTCAAATATATTAAATAAAATGATATTGAGGCCATAAATATGAAATGAATAAAATAAATAGGCACATTAGTTGTCATATTAAGACACATGATTAATTGATTTGTTGAAAATAAAATAAATTGAAGAAATTTTAAAGCTTATTTCCAACAAAAATATTGCAGCAAATTTGTGCTTGGCCTTTGGAAATAGTCAAGTCCACCACTGAATCATGCATTTTCTTAACAAATTATTCAAGAAAGAACCAAATTTTCTTTTTCAGGAAGGAATGCAGTGGGAGAAACCTTGGAGCCGACACTGGATACCCAATTTAGACAGATTGAAGAACATGGAACGGCAAATGAGAGGAATAGAGTATTCCCTGGTTCCTTCTTCTGCCTTTCCTGTCCAAGTAGTTGAACAAGAACAACTCTCCAATGTCTTACAAGGTATATCGATTCAGCTTGAACAGCAAATAGAGCAAGTGGGATGTTTTTCACCTTTGACAGAACCAGCAAAAAGAGGAGAATTCATGGGAAAGCTATCATTGCCACTTGAGATAATGTCCCCGATACGCAACAAGCATGAATGGGTCTTTTTCTGCTTATCTTGCATAGATATGTTGCTGAATGATGCTGTAGATAGTGGGGCGACCCGAAGAGAACTCAAAACTCAACATTCAAAAACAGAGTTTATTGGCATCATCAGAACATTCAATACTTGGATTCAGAAACTCACCAGCAGCGGGAGGCTGGAATTTGCCTTCAAGTGTTCACTTTCTTTGGGCCTGGCAGTGCTATTTGGTTTGATATTTGACAAAGAAAATGGATGCTGGGCAGGTCTCGTAATTGCCATCAGCTTTGTTACAGGCAGGCAGGCAGGCTTTACATTAGCAAACACCAGGGCACAAGGGACAGCTATTGGATCCGTATATGGTGTAATATGTTGTTTTCTTTTTCATTTAAAAACAATAAGGCTCTTAGCCCTTCTTCCATGGATCATTTTCTCCAGCTTTCTGAGGTATAGTAGAATGTACGGCCAAACAGGTGGAGTCTCAGCAGCCATAGCAGCATCGTTGATATTGGGCAGAAAGAATTACGGGACTCCAAATGATTTTGCCCTTGCTAGACTCACAGAGGTTTTCATTGGCCTGTCTGCTTTCATAGTGGTGGAGCTTTTCCTGCAGGCGACCAGAGCAGCCACTTTAGCCAAGAACCACTTGAATCTAACACTATGCTCCCTTCAGGATTGCATAAAAGAAACAAGAATTTGCCTAACAAAGAAAAACAAGACAGTTCCCAAATTTCTTGAATTAAGAGAAAAGCAAAGAAACCTCAATCACCTGGTCGATGAACTGAAAAAGTTCATAGCAGATGCGGAGTTGGAGCCTGATCTCTGGTATTTACCT
This sequence comes from Jacaranda mimosifolia, assembly GCA_018894105.1. Classification (NCBI taxonomy): domain Eukaryota; kingdom Viridiplantae; phylum Streptophyta; class Magnoliopsida; order Lamiales; family Bignoniaceae; genus Jacaranda; species Jacaranda mimosifolia. Next base: position 1,542,339 of record CM032126.1, read on the forward strand.
TTTCGAACTTCTTGGTACCAGAAGCTGGTTGGATCTTTGTCTAATATAGTGGATCTTTTGTACTTTATCACATACAATTTTGAGATACTACTAGACTCTGAGACTACTGCTGCAGACAAGGAATTCCAGGAGCAGATGAATAGTGAATTAGAACTATTCCAGGAGACTTTAAGCTCTTGCTCTTCAAAGATATATCCAGAGAAGGCCCATTCATCTGACTCACAAGCAGAATCTAAAGAGCCCATGGATGAGGACTTCAGGGACCTTGTGCCGGGGAACTTAAACAATCCAGGCGACCTAAGTATTTTTATCACAGGACCTGAAGAGGCCAAGAGGACTATTGAGGTAGAAGACAGTGAACATAACAAAAGAGTCAGAGAAAGGATGATTCAATATCTTGGCGCAACACGGTTTTGCATCAGTTCCTTGGATAAAGAAATAGATGAGATTCAGATCAGTAAAAGAGAAATAGATCTATGGGAGAATAATTTGAGCCAGTAGAATATTCAGAGATTTTTCTCTCTTGTAGGGTAATCTGTAAGATGAACTACTGTAACATCAGTGACATATTTGGGGCACTGGTAGTGTCATAGCAGCTGCCCCTTGTACACAAGTCAAAACTGGAATAAGCAAGAAAAATATACCATTAAGAAGGATTCTGAACCAGATAATATCAAAGAAACGTTATGGTATTCTGCATACAGAATGAGAAACAGAGAAGTGAAATTCCTTCCAGAATGTCAACAACTTGCTTAAAAAACACAACTCAAATTCCACAGATTCATTTTCAGTTTTCACCTCAGCTGTTTAACTTCAGACAGCTATGAACCCTTACTTCATGACAGGCGCAAATTTAAAAAACAAACAAAAAATAAAATTTAAAAAATAAAACTCAAATCAGCGAATAAAAATCATAAAAACTTCAAGTTAATAAAAAGAGCAGGAAATAAAAACAGTGATAGATTCAATCAGCTTATAAATTAGAACCAAACTAAAATAATCAAAGCAAATAATATAAAGTAATTGTTAGACTACAACATCAGAAATATCAAATAAAAATCAGAAAACCAGAAAGAATATACCAATTAAATTAAAACAGTGGCACAAATTAAATCCAAGTCCTAAAATTCGATTTCGTTTTGTGATAACAAAGATCTGAAGGCACGTGCAACAGTAAACTAACACCAATACAATCCCCAATTTCTGAAATCACTAATCCCTAATGTTCTACTAAAACATTATACATAATGTGTAACAAACACCAGGGCCTCAGCCACCGAAACCGTACAAAGTACGGCCCTGCCTCTTGAGAGCGTAAACTACATCCATTGCGGTAACAGTTTTCCGGCGCGCGTGCTCGGTGTAAGTAACAGCGTCGCGAATGACATTTTCGAGGAAAATCTTCAGGACACCTCGTGTCTCCTCATAGATAAGGCCGCTAATACGCTTGACACCACCTCTGCGAGCCAAACGACGAATCGCCGGTTTCGTGATCCCCTGAATGTTATCCCTCAGCACCTTACGATGTCGCTTGGCTCCGCCCTTGCCCAGCCCCTTGCCACCCTTTCCACGGCCAGACATTTTTCTGCTGCTGCTATTGAGAAACCGTAGAGAGAATTCTTTTGAAATAGTTGAGAGTGATTGGTAATTGGAGCATGGCAGCAGGATTATAAAGGCGACGCCAAGAGTTGAAAATAAATGACATCCGTTGGATCTCAATCTTTAATCGACGGATATGTTTTGCGATCCGCATTGTACTGTTTCCCTATCCTGATCCGTTGATAAGAAATAGATCGACGATCAGTAGTTCGCGTACTTATTAGGTGGTCCGGATCGTAGCATTGAAAAGGACAAAATCAATAAATAAATTTGAAATTTAATATTTGGCGCTGGGAATGGAATTTTTTAAGCGGCAAGAGGACGTTTTGACGCTGATCATTTAAAATTTCGTATAATTCTTAAAGCAGTTCAAAGAATTTAGATTTTAGATTATTATAATTATTTAGTTGTGCTGTAAATTTCGAACCACAACTCACCCATGCTTAAAAAAAAAAAGGGTAATTTAATTAATATAAGGTGTTCATTATGATATATAATTATTATGATAACATAAGTATATTATCTTCATTAAAAATATTAATTTTTTTGTTATAATATTAAATATTAAGATAATGTAAAATTATTAGTATAATCCATCTTATTGTTACTAATAATAATACTTATTATTTCTGAATGTGTAAACAGATATTCAGATATTTATAAATGAATATTTATTTGGATATTTAGATATTCATAAATGGATAATCCTAATAATTATAATTGAATACAAATATATTTGAATTTAGATAATATTCGACTTATACGAATATGGATATAGTGTATACGTACCATTTAATATCCGTTTATAGCTCTAATTTTATTTTTATTAATATTAACTAAATATTCTTATGACTGAAAATGTAAATCCACAATATATTTGTATACATTAAATGTTGAACGCTTCGCATCATATATTTAACTAACTAACATTTGCCTATGTTATGTACGGAACTAATTTTAGTTATTATAAATAATAAATATATTTTTATAGAAATTTTCATAGCATATTGAGTCAAATTTAAATGTAACTTTTTATAATTGAATTCGAAATTGGATAATATTCAATTGATTCAAATCCGACACATTATGTGGCTGGAAAAAAATCAAGCTATTTGGACTGACGGACTTGATATATTGGGCCCAACATTTGTGGCCAAGGTTGTCAACAAATTAGATTTGGATCAGATAAGTCATGTTCAAATCCAAATTCGATTATCAAGATCCATACCCAAATTCAACTCACTATTTTATAGAATTTTTATTAGTGAGTACCATATTCGAATCAGGTGGATATACAAAACTTGATAAAAATAAAATAAAAAATTCTAACCCAATTTAATATTTTTTTCTTTTTATTTTTCACCATTTTGGATTGTATAAGAATATTGTATTTTAAAGAAAATATACGTCCTGGGTTTGAATCCCCAAGCTCACTCTCATGTGGTTTGGTATATCCATGTCCTCGATTCGAATCATCTCTATGTATTTGTCACAAATACTTGCTAATTGTGTGCTCTTTGGCCTGTGTGTGGACAAATATTGGCTTCTGTGGACTTTACTCAGTCATTGATGGTGCTACACTGACATGACTCATGCTTATGCGAGTTTTTCAAGTATCTAAAATGTTCGTCATTAAATACGAAAGCCCAGACATGGCATAGCTGGAGGAGGCAAAGTCACATCTACTGCTTTATTCCTTTTATCCTATATTAAAAAAAGAGAGTAAATTTATGTCATATTTAAAATTTTAACAACTTTTTATTATATATCAGTTCAAAAGTTAAATATTTAAATACATATTTATTATACATTATTATATTTTACATTTTATCATTATCTATTAAATTTATCTGAAAATGAAATAAATGCTACAAAGCTCAAAGAGAAAGGGATTTCGACCTCAGATGACCAATTGACCTCTATGATGCCATCAAAAAAGAGGTTGTTCGTATCCAAGGTGAGCTGAAGGTGAACTGTGTAAGTAGGGCCCTCTCTCTCTCTCTCTCTCACACACACACACACACACATATATATATTATATGTGAGACTATGGGATTAATATATATGAGGATTCGATTATAGTCCTTGGGAGTGTAAACGAGCCAAGTCTAGCATAAACTATTTGCGAATCGACTTATTTCATTCATGCCCCTATTATCTATCTTATTTTTTAGGCTAAAGAGTTAATATTAATAGTATAATATATACTATAAGATATAGGTTTTATTTTAAAAAATTTATTAATATTATATATAAGAATATTAATTTAATAAAAAATTATTAAAGTTCGAATTTGAATATTTAATAAATCGAAATGCATAATCCTGTATAGAATTCGATCAACTTATTTCGAATTACAAATATTTATGATTAAATATAATTTATCAAATACTTTAATTAAATAAAAAATTTAAAATTTAAATCAATTTTAAATTGAATTCGAATTAAATTCCGATCAATTGACAGCTGAATTTGTGGCAACAGCTATGAAACTTGCACATGGATTCGTGGGCTTGACCCAATATACTCCATCAAGTGAGAGAAAAGCCAAAAAGAAAACCAGAGACTATTCGTTCAACAACACTCCTACGGCGTTGCGAACGCTGTCAGTAAGGCGAGGGCTTAATTTTCTGCACTACTTTGTTACTTTTAAACATATTAAATCTACAAAAATCCTGTCAAAATCTGTATTCCTTTGAAGGTACGATTACAATTCCTTTCTTCAGCACGTAAGATCACAAGATTCCTTTATACTGACGGTAATTTATATACGTTTTGCCAATGATTGCTGTTTCATTAATGCAATGCATATTTTTTAATTAAATTTGAATTAATTTGAAAATTAATAAGGACTATTAAGTTATCATTTTGCAATGGATGACGGCTAGCATATTAATATGTGAAATTGTGATTGATTTCCCCACAGTTCTGGTTGTGAGCTGAATAGCGGTCATGAATTTTAACAAAAGCAGAAGTCCGCCGGCAGCAAGAAGATTTTCGAATAGAGATCGGTCGTGCGGTCCCTACCAAATGGACCGAGACCGAGGGCGCGTCAGGTAATTAGTTTTGGCGAGCTAAAAATGGATTGTGTATATGATGTTGTTCGTAGTTCCGAGGCATCAAACTGCTGCTGAATTTTGTGTCTGTTGGGGTTTGTTTTGCTGATGAAGTGTTCTCAAAGGTTTTGTTTGTATTTAATGTGTTGGTCCAAGTCTTGTCCTATGCTTTGTTTGTTGGTTTAGGATAAATATAAGTGCAAAACAAAGTCTGATAGGTTTTGGACTTATCAGGCAAGATGCTTTATGCAAAAACTGCAAAAGGCCTGGACACTTTGCACGAGAGTGCCCAAAAGTTGCTGTCTGCAACAACTGTGGGCTTCGGGGTAATAGAGGTGTTCAAATTTAATTTAATTTAAAAAAAAAAAAGGACGAATCGATCCAAAAAATTGAAAACCAATTGAAACCGATTTTTTGTTGGTTTAAATTGAATTTATTTTTTTATAACCGATCTGTTTGGTTCGATTTTCGATTTGAGCCTGAAAAATCGATCCAATCCAAACCGAACCAATTTATATACTAATAAAATAAAATAAAAATATTTTAAATTATAAAAATATAAAAATATATTTAAATAAAATTAAATCTATGAGTGTAAAGTGTAAACCCTAAACTTAATTTTCCACTTATTCTGTTTAGATTTAATTGTTCTTTATATAAATTTGGGACATGTCCAGTTGGTGCATCAACCCTTGAAAACTGATTATGCTTGGAGGTTGTTGAAGGTATTGAATATATTTGTTGCTGCCATTGTGATTCTTAATAAGGATAGTCCCTGCTGGAATTATCTTTGTTACTTTATTTTATTATTATTTTTTTTTTTTGTTGAACTGGAGATTCGAACTTATGTTGTACTGGAGGCTACAATTTCGTCCCAGCTTCTTCTACTGTTGTTGGTCAATTACTTTTGTAATTGCTCTTTTAAAAGTGAAATTTGAAACTTGATGAATTTATGAATTATGTTTATTGTTGACTTCCTATGGACTTGTATAATTTTATAATTTAAGTGTTCTTACTTAATTTGGTTCAATTCAGTTGCCAAATGATATTATTTTTGTTTACTTTTCAAAAATAAAAAATAATAAATCAAAAAATCAAATAACCAATCCAATCCAAACCGATTTAAAATGGATTGGATTTATAATAAGAACCAAACCGATTCAAAAAATATTATATAATTTGGATCGATTTACTTTTTACCCAAAATCGATCCACTCCAATCCGCGAACACCCCTACAGGGTAAGAGATCTCCTTCTATCGATACTCCATCAAATATAGTCATATTATTCGACAACTAGTGTTTCTTTTGCTTGCATTCCGAGGGTACAGTGTAGTTCATCAGCTGAAAGAGTCATCTGCTTGTTGTAATGGTTTAAGTGGGAGTTTCCTTTTTAAGGTGACTATGTCTGTTCTGATATCAAGTTTCTGAGCACATTTATACGTTCTGAAATCTCTGTGAAATTGATATGTCAATATAAGCACATTCAACTAACATCACTGAAGTAAAATAGCAGGGAATGAGAATATGGAGAGTTGATAATTGTAATTAACCTGCCAAAGCTTTTGCTTGTTCTAAAATTGAATTATCATGGAAGTGTGACAGATGACTATATGTTGGACGTGCAGATTATAAACAACAGTTTATAAAGTAATTATAAAACAGTTTATAATCACGGGGCAGTGTTTGAAAAAACAATATAATAAATATTTCAGAAAACAGCAAACAGCAATATATATATATATTCCAAAATTATTCAGTTGCAATTTAGTTTAACATAAGCATAAACCAAAGCAAACATACCAATTTGGAATATAAGAACAGAAATACAAAGATCAGTATATCTAAATTGAGAACTTATCTCAAAGTTCTGTATCGTAACAGAACTCAGACTGAATCACCAGAATCTGATTTGCCTTGAAGAAATTATCGCCCCTACCAGTGCACAGGGTGCAGCGAAACTTCCTCCAGGATGAGACAGTCTCAGAAGCCCTTTGGTGCACTCCAAAAGAACTTCACCTCGATCACCACTCAGTCGCCAGAAAATGATAAACAACACTATTATAGAAGTATATGAGAGGGATAAAAGAGAATATGTTATATATCTTTTAGTCTACACTCAGCAGACTAATTTATAAGTGTCAGGAGGGGATCACCTTTGAAGGTTTTCCGATGTGGGACAAGAGAGTTACAACAATATATATAGGAGTGAAGTTTACCAAACTTTTCATTAACTTTCTATGTGGGACAAGTTTGGTTAATATATATATTAGTGTAGAATGCCATGTTTTCCTTAACTTTCCTATGTGGGACAAAACTAGACAAAGTTGTTTGAATTCCCACAAGTCCCCACATCCTTATCTTGATTCCAATGAGAGACAACTCCCATTTATAGAATCCATGCTTATTAAACCCCTCTTTACACTTCAAACATCTATGGATTTCAACCAGTAATTGGCACTAATCCAAATAAATAAAACATCTCTTTTAACATGTAATTAGCCCCAAATATCGAATAAATGGGTGCCAATTACAACAATCCCCCACAAATCCATAGTGTTGGACTATCAAGATTGTCGTAACTTGCTTTCAGTAATGGTACCTTCCGGTTTGAACCACTACCTAAGTTATTCAACTTATGCCACCACAGGGACAAATGGATCTATGCCTTGAATTTGGCCCTTGGATGTGTTGGCGTCCATTGGTAACAACAAGCTACATGGCTATGCAGTGATCTTTAGGTTTGACACGTTACGGCCATGTGTCCCGATCCTGTGTCATGAATGTTTTCAAGGAATAACCCTTTTCCTCTAGTCGCGGCCAAACGACTACATTCACTTAGTTGGGCATCTCCAGGGATACACTGCTTGCATCTCGTCAGTATGACTTGATCCCATTCAGAGTTAACACTCTTACTTTACTTGCAGTTAACAGCACCTTCCAGGTATACCAGGGGACAGACTCAGATACTAGGGTATCAATCAAGTTTAGGTGCACTTTGACACACTCAACAGCTTGTTTATACCACATTGAACCTCCTTGTGGGATCTCCACTTGGTAGGTTGGGTTGCTACTGCAGGTGCATCACTAATGGGTTTTCAGTCCCATCCCCAGCCTGAATTTTTGGAATAAGGACAATTCAAGTCCTTTCGTCAAAGGATCGGCCATGTTGTCTTTGGATCCAACAAAATCAATGGCCACAATCCTATCAGACACAAGCTCCCTTATAGACTTTAGTCTAACTTGGATGTGTCTCTTGGTCTTTTGATTATACTTTGAACTTCTAATCTTTGCAATTGTGGTTTGACTATCACAATGCACTGCAATTGCAAACAAAGGCTTACTTACCATGGGTAATTGGACCATCAGCCCATGTAGCCACTCAGCCTCTGTTCCAGTTGTGTCCAAAGCACATAACTCTGCCTCAAATGTAGACCGAGTTATCAAAGTCTGTTTAGTAGACTTCCAGGAGACAGCGCCTCCACCCAAGGTAAATACATACCCTGTACACCCATTACTACCGGAGTTTTTGGCTATCCAGCTAGCATCACTATATCCCTCAAGTACTGCAGGGAATCTGCCATAATGCAGAGCAAATGATGTTGTGCCCTTAAGATACCGAAGTACCCTATCCAAAGCCTCCCAATGGGTTCTATTGGGACAACTTGTATACCTCGCTAGCTTTGAAACTGCAAATGAGATATCTGGTCTCGAGCCATTTGCAAGATATTGCAAGCTCCCAATAATTTGAGAATACCTCAATTGAGATACGGGAATACCACTTTCATTCTTGAAAAGAGTCACAGAAGGATCATATGGTGTCTTTGCGATTCTACATTCTTTATAACCAAATTTCTCAATAATCTTTTCAACATAGTGAGATTGAGAAATAGCTATATCTTCAGTTGACCGAATCAACTTGAGTCCAAGAATCACATTAGCTTCACCCATATCTTTCATTTCAAACTTACTTTTCAAGTATGACTTTGTCTCATTGATAATCTCAATGGTAGAACCAATTAATAAACTGTCATCCACATATAAACATAGTACAATACAATCATCACCTTTAACCTTATAGTAAATGCACTTATCATTATCATTTATGCTGAAACCAAATGATAAAATAGTTTTATCAAATTTCTCATGCCACTGCTTAGGCGCTTGTTTCAATCCATAAAGGGATTTAACAAGCTTACAGACCTTTTGCTCGTTACCGGGAGCTACAAATCCCTCAGGCTGATCCATATAAATCTCTTCCTCGAGATCACCATACAGAAAGGCTGTGTTCACGTCCATCTGGTGAATCGGGTAACTATATATAGAAGCCAGTGCTATAAGCACCCGGATTGTAGTCAATCGAGCAACTGGGGAATAGGTATCAAAGAAGTCTATTCCCTCTTTTTGTCTAAAGCCTTTGGCAACTAATCTAGCCTTAAACTTATCAATGGTTCCATCAGATTTAAGTTTCTTTTTAAAGATCCATTTGCATCCAATCGTAGTACACCCCGGAGGTAGATCGACTAATTCCCATGTCCCATTAGAGACAATGGAATCCATCTCACTTTTGATAGCTACCTTCCAATGCTTAGCTTCAGGTGAGGCCATAGCATCCTTGAAGGTTACAGGATCATCCTCGATATTGTAAGTGATGAAATCACTTCCAAAATCCTTGACGACTCTAGCTCTCTTACTCCGTCTAGGTTCATCTGGTTCTTCAGCTTCAGCAAAGGCTGAACCAGAGCTACTTGGAAAACCCCCCACATTAGACATCTTTTCCACATGATCAGGAATAGATGTTGATGTAAGAGCTGAATCTAAAGAAACATCATGAGGTATTCCAGTTTTCATTGGAAACACGTCCTCAAAAAATGTAGCGTCACGAAATTCTACTATTGTGTTAACCTCTATGCCTGGGATTTCAGATTTAATTACCAAAAATCTCAATGCATAGCTTGTTTCCACATAACCCAAGAAGACCGCATCAACAGTTTTAGGACCAAGCTTTTTCCTCTTGTGTTCTGGGACTAGAACTTTTGCAAGACAGCCCCACACTCGAAAATACTTTAAGCTAGGTTTTCTGCCTTTCCAGACTTCAAACGGAGTGCTTTCTTTATGTTTGAGAGGGACTCTATTCAGAATATGGCAAGCCGTATTCAAAGCCTCTCCCCACATATATTTAGGCAGTCCTGAATTCAAAAGCAGACTGTTGATCATGTCTTTAAAGGTTCTATTCTTTCGTTCTGCTATCCCATTAGATGATGGAGAGTATGGAGGAGTCTCTTCATGAATAATGCCAAAGTTTTGGCAATATTCATCGAAAGGTTTAGACTCGTACTCTCCTCCTCTATCTGATCTTAACCTTTTAAGTTTCTTACCAGTTTGATTTTCAGCTTCATTTTTTGAAAATGATAAACTTTGCAAGTGCTTCATCTTTATGTTTTAACAGATAAACATAACAATACCTACTGCAATCATCTATAAAGGTAATGAAGTATCTTTTCTGATCTTTAGTTAAGATTCCATTGAACTCACAAATATCTGTATGCACAAGCTCAAGTATTTCAGAATTCCTTTCAATCGATTGATAAGGTTTTCTTACTTGTTTGGCCTCAGCACATATTTGACACTTGTGATTACTTTCAATATCATGTTTAGGTATCAAATTTAAGTTCATCATGCATTTAACAGAACCAAAATTTAAATGGCCTAAACGACAATGCCAAACAGTGGAACATTCAACTGTATTCACAAAAGAAAGATCAGAATACGCAGTATTACACATGCTTGAACCAACATTTTCAACTCGCACTTTGAATAATCCATCAGACAAATAACCCTTTCCAACAAAAGAACCATAATGCAAGATTACAACTTTATCGTACTTAAAAGTAAGTTCATAGCCTTCCCTAACTATTACAGAACCACTTATTATATTCCTACGAATCGTTAGAACATGGTGCACCCTTAGCAGAGATAGTATGCGCCCCGAAGGAAACTTCAGGTCCACGCGTCCTATCCCAAGCACTTTGGCGGCACTTGAGTTCCCCATCGTTACGGATTTTCCATCGATTGGCTGGTAAGACACAAATAGCAATTTATCAGCACAAACGTGCACATTTGCTCCAGTGTCAATTAACCAATCGAAAGGTTCATAAATAGAGAGGAGTTCAGGTTTCAAAGAAACATACCCATCAACATTCGTTTCTGGAGCCCTAGCTTCACTAGGTTCCCCCACAACCATGTTGACCAGAGCTGGCCCAGTAGACTCAAGTTTAGCCTTGGCTTTCTTGGAGGGGCACTCCTTAGCCCAATGGCCTACCTGTCCACAATTCCAGCATGGTTTGTTTGCTTTTGGTTTCTTGTTGGACTTGGTTTTGCCTTTATTTATGGTTTTAAAATTCGAGTTCATTTGGTTCATTCTATTGAACTTTTTCTTCCCTTCAGTAACCACATTTGCCTTAGGTAGGTGCTCAACCGGAACTTCATGAGTTTGATTCTGGTGTTCTTCCTCAATGCTTATAGCAATCATTAGATCATCTAGGGACAACTTTCCTTTCTGATGCTTGAGTGTCATTCCAAAGTTTTCCCAAGACTTTGGAAATTTATCCACTATGGACATGACCAGAAATTTCTCAGGAAGTTTCATCTCAGCATCAGCAAGAGCATGCTCAAGATTGATCAGTTCATGTGTTTGTTCAGTTACAGACTTTCCCTCAACCATCTGATACTTCATGAACCTTGAAACAGAATACTTCTCAAGCCCTTGCTCTTCAGTATTATATTTTCGGTCCAACTCATCCCACAGTGATTTAGCAGTGTATGAGTCCGAGCAGTATACATCGAAGAGAACATTTGACAGCGACGACAAAATTATCCCTCGACCTAACTGATCTTTCTCAGTCCACTCAGCTATTTCAGCTGTTTTAGGGTCAGTATCAGTAGGTTCAGGTCTAGTCACCTGAATCACCGAAAGAAGACCTTTCATTGTGAACCAAATTTTCATTCGTTGTTGCCAACGTTTGAAAAATTGGCCCCCAAACTTTTCTGGCAAGCCAGAAAGGTCCACTCTTGAGGACAACAATGAACCAACACCAAAACCACTTGCAGATGAAGAAGCCATTTTCAAATAAGCAGTTTAAACAAACACTAAAAAAGACTAATTTCTTCAAGATTGTTGGACGTGCAGATTATAAACAACAGTTTATAAAGTAATTATAAAACAGTTTATAATCACGGGGCAGTGTTTGAAAAAACAATATAATAAATATTTCAGAAAACAGCAAACAGCAATATATATATATATTCCAAAATTATTCAGTTGCAATTTAGTTTAACATAAGCATAAACCAAAGCAAACATACCAATTTGGAATATAAGAACAGAAATACAAAGATCAGTATATCTAAATTGAGAACTTATCTCAAAGTTCTGTATCGTAACAGAACTCAGACTGAATCACCAGAATCTGATTTGCCTTGAAGAAATTATCGCCCCTACCAGTGCACAGGGTGCAGCGAAACTTCCTCCAGGATGAGACAGTCTCAGAAGCCCTTTGGTGCACTCCAAAAGAACTTCACCTCGATCACCACTCAGTCGCCAGAAAATGATAAACAACACTATTATAGAAGTATATGAGAGGGATAAAAGAGAATATGTTATATATCTTTTAGTCTACACTCAGCAGACTAATTTATAAGTGTCAGGAGGGGATCACCTTTGAAGGTTTTCCGATGTGGGACAAGAGAGTTACAACAATATATATAGGAGTGAAGTTTACCAAACTTTTCATTAACTTTCTATGTGGGACAAGTTTGGTTAATATATATATTAGTGTAGAATGCCATGTTTTCCTTAACTTTCCTATGTGGGACAAAACTAGACAAAGTTGTTTGAATTCCCACAAGTCCCCACATCCTTATCTTGATTCCAATGAGAGACAACTCCCATTTATAGAATCCATGCTTATTAAACCCCTCTTTACACTTCAAACATCTATGGATTTCAATCAGTAATTGGCACTAATCCAAAGAAATAAAACATCTCTTTTAACATGTAATTAGCCCCAAATATCGAATAAATGGGTGCCAATTACAACACTATATATTTACCTGGGTTGATGATTGAATACCAGATTGGAAGGATTAGCTGTTATAGTTATCTGGTTGATATGCTTTAACCTTGTTTTGGCTTAAAAGAATATGAAGCTAAATGGTTTAGGCCTCTCTGTAGTTCTATTAAATCATTTATGATTAAATTCACTTGGAGATGGTGTTTGGTCTGTGGCCTGTTAGACCCTCAAGCTCGGTATTGATAAATTTAACTTAAAATGAAATATGGATGAATCTGGATAGTCGGGCGAATCTCAGCCGTTAGAGCCAGCCACCTGTACGATCGAGAAGATGGACACTTGGACCAAATAATACCCCGTCAGCTGAACTGTTAACTATAAATATCCACTCATTTATTGCAATAGGGGACTTTTCGCTGAGACAAAGCACATATCTACTTTCCTACCAAACGACCTGTGCACCCAAAACCAAACACGTCCTTCTACTGAGGAAACATTTACCCGAGCTCCTATCTTTGGTCGATCCTTCGGCCATCGACAAATATACTGGTTGTCATTTCTTACGACATCACCTTTGTTTTTATGTAGATGTCAATTTGTGTTTCCATGGACACTTATGGATCTTCATGGAGGCAAAAATCAGAATATATTTGTCAAATAATTCAAATGCATAACATTTTTTGTCTACAAGCTGCATTGGATTCTCCATGTTATGAATTACATGACTTGTTTCCAGTAACTTATTATTTCCCTGCGCTCGTAGTTATGTACTAATTTTCAAACATTCTACGGCATTGTACTGTCAGTCAGTCGGGCAATGAATTGGGGATTAAATACAAGAACTTTTCATTAAGGAGTGAACTGTAATTATAAAATTTGGTTCTTATATAAAGGCACATTGCTGCTGAATGTTCCTCCAAAACGATGTGTTGGAACTGCAAGGAAGCTGGGCACCTGGCTAGTCAGTGCAACAACGATCCAATGTGCCATGTATGCAATAGAAAAGGTCACTTAGCTTGTGAATGTCTGGAATCAGGTGATCCAAGAGTTTGCAACAATTGCTTCAAGCCAGGGCATATTGCAGTTGACTGTACAAATGAAAAGACCTGCAACAATTGCAGGAAGCCCGGGCATCTAGCTCGTGACTGTGTCAACGAGCCTGTATGCAATCTCTGCAATGCATCAGGTCATGTTGCTCGACAGTGCCCAAAAACAGCTGTTGCATCACAAATTGTTGCCGGTGACATCATATGTAGAAACTGCGGCCAGTCTGGTCACATCAATCTGGACTGCCTATCTGTTGTTATATGCAATTGTGTGGTGGACGAGGCCATGTTGCACATGAATGCCCATCTGCTCGGCTATATGATCGACCCCATCATCGATTTTGAATCTAATATAAATCTTGGGAGGTCTCAATCTGGTTTGTGTTTGCTGATTGCAGTTTGAGCAGGGTACAGATTTCTGATGCCAAGTTTGTTTCCGCTAACAAGAGTAAGGAGGAGTAGGAGGCAGTTTAAGCTCAAAAGTAATCTTTCTTGATGAGCTCAAGTTTAGCAAGTACCAAGAGGTATGTGCCATTTTGAACAATTTGGCCTCGGTAATGAGAATGTATGCTGCAGCCTGAGGAGTGGAGGGCTATTCCAATCAATCAAAATCTTTGCATGTGGCTGGTGTTAGTTTCTTAGTTATTGCTGAAAGCAGCTACCCTTTTCTCTTCATAATCTTTGTCTTCTTTGATTGTCCTTTTCCATTTAATGTTGAATGCAATTTTGCAGTAGTGGACAACCATATAAAACTAGACAGCATGAGGACAAAGTTGGAACACAAGCTTTTGATATTTTGTTTGTTGACACTTGGCAGACCAATAATGCATTAATTAATATAGTATATTTTAACCTGACAGCACTTCTTGTGACTGCTTTGCACTGCCTTTTCTTTGCATATGTTGGCCACTTGGTCTGAATATATCCAAATAAGGGAAATGCTTGCACCTGCCTGCATTTATTCATATTTCTATTTTCAGATTTTAATATATCCAACAGTTGAAAAAGTAGCTAAAGATGGAGATTTGAAAAATAAATAAAATAAAGGCCATATGTTGAGATTTTATTTGAAAATAATCATCAGGATTGCTACGAGATGAAAATTTAGGTGGTCTATATTTTTTAGTATATAACAATTTGAGCTTTTTCAAAATGTATGTATATATTGGTTGTTTTGAAATGATAATGAGTATTTTACGTTAAATTAAAATTTAATTTAATTAATGTAATAATAGAATGATATGTAGATTTAAGAATAATTGAAAATAAAGATAAATTGTGTTTTTAGTAAAAACGTGTAGAATTCTATAGGCAATGTCTAGTTATGTTTTTTTAAAAAACGTGTAGAATTATATAGGTAATGTTTGATTATGCTTTTGTGTGATTTTAATATGTGTTTTGAGAGAATGGATATTGAAAGTGATATTGGAGAATGTGAAAATTGTAATGAATTTTTTTTTATATTTTAGGGAATAGTTAAAAAATAGTTTTGAAGAGCTTTTGTATGTTTGTTTATGTTTTGGGATGAGACATTTTTTACTGTAGTAGTCAAATTAATATTTTTTTGTTGTATTTTTTATTGGTAGAATAATAAAAAAATATATATGATATATATAACACATATGTATATATTAAAAAATTGAGAAGTTTTGGAAATAATGAATGATAGGAGGGGGTATTTTGAGGAATTTTTTTTTGATGTTTTGAAAAAAAAACGAGTGTATGTTTGGTTATGTTTTTCCCAGAACAAGGAAAACATAACCAAACATTCCCATAGTTTTTAATTTTAAACAGTTATAAAAAAAGAAAAAGAAAAACCAGTTCGAAAATAAAGACAGACGGGCCGTAGCTCTCAAATTTCCAATCCCAACACAATTGAACTGTCTTCTGCTTGGTTCAAATTGTTTTCACCCTTCACGTCTGCAACCCTATCAATTTCGGGACCATTTTTCATACTGGGCTTTTTCTATATTTGTGGGCTTGTCAGGACAACATAAATGATAGGCCTATATTGTTTTAATTAATTTCTTCCTCGTTTACCCTTTTTCTTTTTTGTGGTTTACAATAATACAAATAATAATAATAATTTAATCCATCCATGCCATTGAACGACATAAAGTGTAAGAGCCCGTTTGGTTTTGTTTTCTGGAGATATTTTTATTTTCTTGTGAAAAGTTAGTTATAAGTGTGAGTTTAAAAATGAAATATTATTTGGATGTTTTGTTTAAAATAAAATAATTATGCAGGATTGAAAATAAGTTGTATTCGGATACTGTTGTGTTTTTGTATTAAAAGTCGAGCAAATGAGAGTATGAGAAAATAAAGTGTAGCGATGGCAACGGGGCGAATTTTGACTCAACATGAACCTACCCCGCAAAGATTTGATACGGTCTCTACTCACCCTGTTGGTTTTATGAGTGAAAACCCGAACCCTACCCGCAATGTAATTGTAGAACCCGAACTCTACTTTATCCTACCCGCGCCTAATTAATATTTTATATTTTTTAAAATACTATCCACTATACAATTAACAAAATATTACAGTCTTAACTCAAATATCATATAAATTTTATGTAAAATAAACAAATATAAAGCTTTTGAGCATTTTCTAGACAACTGAATCTATTCTTGGGAGTCACGATTGTGAGGAATGGGAGGGAAAGAAAAAAATGCTAACATAGTTTAGTGTTTGTTGTGTATATATTTTTTGTAAAAAACTAAATTAAATATAAATATATATAAATACTTCAGAACAGATTTACTATAAACCTGAATCCGATCCGATCTACTGCTGGTTGGGTTTTCTACCCGCCCTGATCGAAGCGAATCGAGCATAAATTGACATACCTAATAAAGTGTAAGAATATATATGAAAAAACGTGTTAAAAATGAAAATACTTGTAAAAATGAGGGGAAAATTGATGCGTTTACAACTCTAGAAAATAAAAACAAACGCGCTGTTAGGAAAGATGGCGGGGACGGGGGGTGAAATAATTATTAGTATTATTATTAATAAAATAATAAGCAAGGAGCGGATGAAGTGGCACTTTTTGCGGAGCTTTAATGGTGGTATTTTAGTAATAAAATATAATAATTTAGTAAAAAGTCGAAGAAGATGCAGCAGTAGTAGTAATGTTATGTGGTGCGGGCAAGGCTGGGCAGCTGGGGCAGGCACGGTGGATAGGATAGAAGATGTAATTTGTTTTGTTTAATAAATTAGCTTTGTAAGCGTGGGTGTTTTTGTTGGAGAATCCACAAACCAAATGGCTCCATGGTTTCATACCCCACCCCCCACCTTTTATTATTTTCTTTTCTTCCCTAACACCCCACCCCACCCCCACGCGTGCATATATATATATATATATATCACTAGGGTTGGGTTGAGTGGGCTTTAATTAGCTCAAATTAATTTGAATTTAGATTGATTTTGGTATAATTTTAGCACTATCAAATGAATAATTTGAGTGAATCTGAATTAAGTTACTCGGCTAAATTTATTTAAAAGATTTTATAAGTTTTTATGTTTTATAAAATACGACATACGATCTTATTTTTAAAATAAGCTCTTGAATTATTTGGATATAATAAGATTTAGAGCTTATAAATATTTTTAGTGATGATTATTTTATAATTAAAATGATTAAAATAGAATGAATCTGTTATGAGTTTTAAAATGAATTAGGGACTTTTTATTTTCTCAAAAATATTTTATTTTGGAATGAAATATTTGGATGGAATAAGATTTAGAGCTTATAGATATTTTTAATGATAATTCATTTAATAATTAAAATAGTTAAAATGGAATGAATCTGTTATAAGTTTTAGAATTAGGGACTTTTTATTTTCTTAAAAACATAAGATTCTAACATTTTATTTTGAGAATTTATAAAGTCTTTTCTAAAAATTTACCTACCATTTTATTACATTTTATAAACTTTCAAATATCTGATAAAACATAAATATTTTATAAGATACTTTGAAAAGTTCATTAACTCATCCAAATGCCCTTTGACTTGTTTTTAATATCTTAATTCACAAATCTTAGTTATACCAATCAATTGTTTCTATGATTATTCAAATAAAAGAAAAACAAAAATACTCATGATTTTATTTTGATATTTCAATTAGGTTCAATCAATTGGCATGGGACTTTAGGGTGGCCTAAATTATGATTCAATTCAACCTGGCTGGTCAAATTATGTGTATGTATAAGTGGAAACCAAACAGAAACAAAGAAATGATTGGAAAATTTTTGTGCATGTGCTCATTCATGGAAAATAATAATAAAATTAAAAAACTTGAATTCGTGTAAAAATAATTATTCTAAAATAATAATACCTCCATAAATCACATTCATTTGAAATGATTATAATGATAATAATAGTAACTTCGAATGTTGCTTAGAATATTCCTTTTCTTTCTTTCTTTTTTTAATCTTTTTCCTTAAAGAAGAATTCCATTTTTTTTTTTGAGAGAGAGAGTATTGAAAATGACGAATTTTTATCATTTCAACAAATTAATATTTTTCTATTCGCAAATCAAATAAATCAAAATATAAACTACACACAATTTATATAAAGTGCACAAAGGAGCCAATTCAAATTTGAACGCCATACTTCCCACATATTATGAGAAGTTAATGCTACTGCGTTACATGTCACTGAACAAAGAAGAATTCCAATTTAAGTCAATTATTAAGGGCAGAACAAAATGAGTCGTTGGCTTAAATCTGTGCCTTCTTGGTGGCCTTATGGTGGCTCCTACAAAATGTCACCTCAAAACTCCAAGTCTCCAACTAAGTTGAACCAACTTTTTTTTTTTCTTCTTCTATACTTTAGTTTAGAGTGTGCTCTTCATTCATTATTGTTCTTAATTATAATTATTGTAATTAATTTTTCTCATTCAACTCTCTAATCAATAGTCTTGAAAATATCAAGAGCATAGTGTTCTATTTTGTTCAAGCATTTTACATTAAATCTTTCTTGAACTAGGGTAGGAGAAAAGGAGGATCTAGTGTGGGTATAGGCTCCACGTTCTCTTGGATAAGTTGTAAAATATGTATTGTTAGGTCAGATCAATTTAGTAATAAATTTATGTGGTATTTAATTTTTTTTTTCCAGGACCTAGTCGAAGAGAATTCAGTATTTTTTAATCGTGAAAATTTAAACTAATTGTTTGATATTTAAGAATTCTCGATATGTTGATAAAAAAAAAGTTTAGAAGGTGAAATGCTTCATTCAATAGATTGTCAAGAACAATTGAAATTTCCTATTTATCAGAAACTATAATTTTACAATGTGATATGGAAAAATAAAATTACAAGGGCAAAAAGGTAAAATAAATAAATAAAAGGCCTAGCTAAATAAAATAAAATGGAAAAAGCAAGATGGGCACAAGGAAAATTTAGGCTGACCAAGATGGGCCCTGAAACTCAAGTGAGCTGAAGCTCACTAGAGACTTAATCAATATAAATACCAACTTCTAAAGTTGAAAAGAGAATTTGATCATTTTTATATAAAATTCAAACTCTAACTCTGCCACAAGCGTGTTTCAAGAGTATAAATCCAAATCAAATTAACTAATTTTTGAAATGGACTAAGCTCTATTTTCAAGCAGCATCACAATGTATTATGAGTTGATGTTCCTTTGAACTATTGGGTCTACAACAAGCTACCAAGTCGAGCTATTGGACATACTTGAAATTCAACAAAATTTAGTATAGAGGTCTCATTAGACTTTCAATTAAATAATAGAGGGTTTTTAGATCCCAATACATCTAATGTGTTTTTGAAGCACTGGTAATATTAAAGGAGGAATGTTTCCGTTAGTGCAAAAAATCCAATCACAGTAAGGATCCATTTTATGTCAAACAAAATTCGAACATAACCTTATACTCGACAGAAATAATCCCCTGAACCAAACCCCCCAGCAATACAAACTTAATTGAGAAATAGAAAAAACAATTAAGAAAACTAAAACAAGAAATATTGCAATAGATGATTTGAACCATTAATTATAAATTTGGAGATTAAAGTGACTTATAGTGGAAGACCCCCCCCCCCCCCCCCCCCCAAAAGAAGAAATAAAGAAAGACAAGTCTAGTAGTGATATACAAGACATGCCTGGAGGAATCCCTTTGCCTTTTTTTCCCACATATCTATGAATGGAGAGCACTTTTTCAAGACTTTGAACTTGATTGTATTGTTCCCTCCATTCCAAACAACAAGGCGTGAAATTCTCTATATTATACTTATCCAAAAAAAAAAATACTTTACATTATTAGACCCCCATAAATAAAATAATTATAATTCCTGCCCCAGGATCTTCTATTCTGTACACACAGATTTTCTTTCAGGTGATGAATCATGGTCCATCTAATTATTTTATTTCTTCAATGGTCCTCCTTTAGGCACTATGCTTGCTTTCTTTTTTTAATTAATTAATTTATTTATTTATTTATTTTTTCAACTTTTCCTCCCTAACTTTCGTTAATGGGATGGCCCATTTGGTTCACTAACTCTATTAAGATTTGAGAAGTAGGGATTATTTAAAAACCCTAATTTCTATAGTGTGATAGTGTCCCTAACCATCCCATCACCTAATTTGGAATAACAATTTAAAAAATCTTTTTTGAGGTATTTGGTGAGCTTATTTGGGTATTATTTAGGGGAACAGTCAAAGTTTGAATTTGACTATCGTTGTCGATTTATACCTACTATATTATGATAATTATGGAAAATTTTTAATTTATTAGAAATGAAGAAAGAAATTGATTCAGTCGTTTCAATTGGAAAGGAATCTACTCTCTTTCTATATTGTAGTATTAAATTAATTTGGGATTAGTGAAGCAAATACGTCAAAATTTAGGCTCTAGAATTTAGTTAATCGGCTTATCAACCCTAATTAGTATTTATTTTGTAGTACATGTCACGAAGATGATAGATATATGATGGTACTCTATGCAATGGTCTTTTAATAAACATAGTTCAATTATTGCTAAATATATGAATTAATGAGGGTACCTATCCCTATCCCACTTGCTTAAGTTTTATAGTCAAACTTCCCAAACTTTCATCAAATTCATGAAGAAAAACCCCAACTTCTATACTATATTTCTAAGTATATTGAGAGAAAAAGCAATTAGTGAAATGACCTTAGAAGCTTCAGGCTTTGTTTCGTTATGTTTTCCCAGAACAACATAGTTTTGGGGAAACATAACCAAACATATCTCATTTTTTTTTCAAAATACACATTCTTCAATATATATATATATATATAATATTTTATTATTATTCCAATATTAAAATAATTACTTAATTTCATTTTTACCAAAAAAACCAATAATGAAAAAAATATTGATTTGACTGCTACAGTAAAAAAAAAAATATCTCCCCAAAACATACCAAAAAACAACTTTTACATTATCCAATAATTCATTCTCCCAAAATATATAATAAACACATAATAAAATCAAACAAAAAACATAACCAAACATAACCTTAATTTGTGTAAATCGTTATTGGTAACAGTAATTTTAGTATGTCAAAAATAATAATTTTTTTATTGAATCGAATACAACACACTTAATTTATTCATAGCTGTTGAATCAAGGGGGTGGATAGTGAAAACGATCTATTTTCTATAATCCAACAATCATGAATAGATTGGGTGCATCTACCGTAAAATCATCACAATTTATAATAATAATAATAATAATAATAATAATAATAATAATAATAATAATAATAATAATAAAAGTGTTGTATTCCCATCCTTTTTGGACGCCCCTCAATTGATGACTCTCTTGATGGTTCAAACAAAGGCCATAAATCACATCATTGAAAAGTAGTATTCGTAGGGCAATTGCCCCTTATTTCCCCTTTCCAAATATTGAGTCCAAAAGTGAGTTATTGATGGATTTACAGAACATACTCTCAAAAACATTGAAAATAGCTGTTAATTGGACCAATTTTTTTCTTGATGTAATAAGCTCAAACTACGAAAAGAAATTAAAAGGAATAAAAGAAAAGAGAAAAAGTTAAGTTGGGGGCCACTTTTTCATTTTTTGATTTTTATGATTAATAGTTTGAATGGTCAAGAATGGATCATTTGGTCTTCATATGAAGCATCGGATGCCATCCCCCTCAACCCCCTTTTTTTGCTTTGTATTATTGCCCTTGATTGTTCAATCTTTTACACCTATGGTAAAAGAAATATTTTTTCTATTTATTTTTTCTTTTTCTATGGGTGGTGGGGTTACATTTTGTTATTCTTCATTTTTTTTTTGTTCTTAACTTGCAAAATGATATAAAGCTATCACACTTTTTCCTTTTTTTGTTTGAAGAAGTAATCTAAGTGAAGAGTCCATAAATTGGAAATGTGATGTAAAAAATATAGCTAAATTTAAGTATAAATAATATTAAAGTAATATAAAAAAATATTGATATCGCCTCATAAAAATAGCTTATTAACCCCTTTTACGGATTAGGGAAACTAATAAATCTTATTTTACATAACCAACAAGCATAACTAGAGGAATAATTTTTCTTAGTATTTTTTGTACATTTTATGTGTGTACTTATAAGATAAATAAAAATAGTTATTCACTTTTTTATGTATTATTATAATTATTTATATAATTTTAATAATTTATTTAATATTTTAAGATAAATAAAAACATTATGATAAAGTGATATAAATAGGGGAGGGGGGGGGGGGGTTCAAGGAGAAAGGAAAAAGCGCCACAAAGAAGACAAGAAAAATAAAATTATTTGGCCAATATATTTTAGGATGAGATTAACTTTATCATATCCTTCGACAACACATTAAATTAGTTATTAAAATCCTAGTATATTATAAATAATATAAAGTTTTTAAATAATTTTTATTTATTTATACACATGCACATTAGGAGTTCGTAATATTTCGAACTCACAACCTCTTACATTATGTGGGAAACTCATGCTGCTGAACTACAAGCTACTCGACAAAAATTTCAAATAATAAACAAAAATATTCAATCAAATTCATTATAATCATACACTCACCCTCATTTTTAAACAATACTAATTTAATAGTTAATTGATTCAACGATATCGTTCTCAATTTTTATTCTAATGAATTCTTAATATCTGTGTGTGTGAAAATACACAAAGGAAAAAAATAAAAATAAAAACCACACTCTTAAGAAATAGTCATTACTCTTAACCACCAAACAAGACCCAAGAGGAGTTTTAATTATAGTTCATTATCATATCAACAATTGGAGGAATCATGCTGCAACCACCCGCGGGTCCACCAAAGTTACGCACAGCCCTCACGCACGCACACAAAGCCAACTAGTGTATGATTGTTCACACGTTTGGCACACTAACACATGGAAAAGAAATGAAAACACCAATAAAAAATGAAAACATAGTTGTAAATGTATAGTAGCAGTAGTATAGTAGTAATAAATGTAATTAATTTTACTTTTGTCTCCAAATTTTGTGCGTCTATATAGGGAGTAACACTATAGTTCAAGCGTCTCACCCACCGTGCACTCCTCATCCTTTGACTGTCTGTAATCCACTGTCTCTTTTTCTCTCTCTATCTTTAGAAAGATTTCAGCTTTTTCATTTGGGCTTCTTGATTTTGGTGTGCTCTCTGGAGAGATAATCCGTTTCTGGGTGCTGGGTTTTGGCTGTGCTTGGTGTATTGTAAGTGTTTTTCCTTTTTTGTTTTTGTTTTTCATTGTTTTGGGTTTACTGTGATTTGCACTGTGTAATGATTAAGTTGATTTGTTTTTGCTGTTTTCTTGTTGGGTTTTTGAGATTTTGTTATTTGTCTTGGTAGTTTTGACTTGAATCTTGTTATGTTTGTCATTGGATCTGTTTTCTTGGATTTCTTGGGGGCAAAAAAGGGAGTTTCTTGGGGTGGAAAATTTTGCTATTGCGTTCTTGATCCGTGTTTGAGTCTCTTTGTTTATGATGTCTGAGCTTATTTTAAGTCTCTAAAAGAAGTGTTGTAATGAAGGGAGAATGGTATTGGAAAAAATGAAGTTTTGTAAGAATTTTGGAGCCTTCAATTTCTCTTGGGATAAATAGTTCTTGAAATTTATGGTGTTATAGTGAATGAATAGAGAAGAACTTCGCGGTGAAGCTTGGGATTACTTTCTTTTTCCCATTTCAAACTTTTACCATTCTGTTGCTATACATTTCTGTTCAACCGATGTTCATGGAATATTTGTTAAGTATGTGACAGTTTATGTAAACTTATAGTGCTTATATTATGTTTCTTTTTTCATTTTTGGAGTTTATAAGAAAGATTTAATGGGTGGGACTAATTGTTTGTGGTTCTGGTGCACCATAGAATGGAAAGTGAGCTAGTTATCAGTGTATAGTTCTCCAATGGCTATTTAATTTATAATATTTCCTTACCTTTTTCTTGGCTCAAAACATGAAAATTAGAATGTCATTTATCAGTATATTTCCTTTTCTCTTCTGGCTATTTAGTTAAGATGTTTGGAAACTCAAACGGAGCTCTCTTTGATGAAAAAATAGAATATTTATCTAATCGTGGTTGGTCTATATCTTATCTTGTATGCTTAAAAGGTTGAATAAGAAAATATAAATTATCTACTGTGAGATTTTTTCTGAGATTTCTTTAATTTTTTCAACATGGTTCTGAATCTATGCATGCCAAAACTTCAGCAGGGTCTCTCAAATTTGGTTAAAAGTTGGCAATCAATCAAAGTGAAGAACAGTATGCGGTGGTATAGTCTGTCCATTGACGTTTTCCAGAAAGTTATCTCTTTGCACTTGTACTGCCGGGTGATTCTATAAAGCCATTTCAATTCAGAATCCAACACACTTATACTCTCTCAAACTCTCTCTCCAACATTCTTATTGCTCCTAATGTACAATGTTATATCCATGGGATCTTCTCACTTTGTTGTCATTCCATGCTACATTCGCTGGATAAGCTAAGCGTTTCTTCTGATCTCTCGTTGGCCTCTATCTGTTCTTAATACTCTTGGTATTTGGACTAGTTTGTTTCAGTTAGGTTTAGTGATCTGTTTGTAACCTTTAGCTGGAAGATTGAGAATCTGCTCAGAATCAAGAATAGTTATTCCTCGGATCATCTCCTATTCGGTTGTTGTGGTGTATTTTTGAGCAAAGGATTTTGATATTGTTGGATTAGCTCACACTTCATTTCTAAACAGTTTGGTTTGATTTTGAGTGAACGGGTTGGGGAAAAGTAGTTATGGTGTGCCAAGCAGCTAGTCAGACGAGATTTCGGGCATTGAAACATGAGAATGGAACTGCCGGGTGTGCCACCATAATAGTTAGAGTTATAGCATGCTTTCAACCCCTTCAAGATTGCCAGGTTAGTAGGCAACATTTGACTTTTGCAGAATTTCTATAATTGTTGTCTACTATTTACATGAGATGCTCATTTTTATTCACGTGGTTCATGAAATACTGACAATCTTTTCTTGTGTATTTTTCAGGCCGAGTATTTCCGCCATCTGCTTAAACCTGTTACGTAGATTGATTTCTTTTCCGCGCATTCAAGTTAAAGCTGGGTTTTTTATTATTTTTGTTTTCACTCGAAGATACAAGCAGTCAGTTACTCTTAGGTATGGTTATGTTTGTTTTTGTACCCCGCCCCGCCCCGCCCCAAGGGTCTTTCAGATTTGTTTGCTGACAACTACTTTTTGCTGTCAGGTCATTGCTGTGCTTAAATGGAAAAGGATTCTGGATTTGGGTTCCGTCAGCATCTTCATCCTCTGTCACCTAATCTGAATTTATTGGGTTTTCCTTCTGACACCGGCCACCTAAATATGGAGCCCGTTTACAGTAATCCTCGCTCTGTTGTGGATTCTACAATGAAAACTGTTCCGCTGTTTCCCGTTTCTCTGTTACAGCAGCAGGAGGCAACTGAACCAAATAACTCATTAGATTGGTTTTGTGATATGCCTCATTACCACCAGGCCTTTGCTCCCGTATTTAACTCTGCATCAAAAGAGGAGTTTCCTGACGGCCTATTTGATTTCGGACAACAGAAAAGCCCTACAATGGGCCCTGCACCTGCTCAGAAGAGATTTCTTGTATTTGATCAATCTGGTGATAAAACAACCTTGATATATACTTCTGGGGTTCAGACTCCTGTTCAATTTGGAGCTTGTTGGGTGCCAAATCCTCCTCCTACCACTTATAATTGGAGTAAGGAAGAGCTGGGAGATAGTTTATATCCTTTAAGGCCAAGCATGAATGATGAAAACATAGAAGATAACTCAAGAGACACTAAGGAAGATGAAATGCATGAAGATACAGAAGAACTGAATGCTCTACTCTGCTCGGATAATGACAGTGATTTTCCAGATGACGATGAAGAAACGAGTACAGGTCATTCACCCAGTACAATGACTGACAATGGCACAAGGAATTTTGTTGAAGAAACAGGTGAAGAAGTTGATAGTTTTGCCAGGCCCACAAAAAGGCAGAAACTTCTGGATGGAGGCTATAACGTGCCATTTAAGAGCCGTACGTGTTCTGTTTTGGAAGATGATGCTGAGTCCAGTTGCGGCAACGGCAATAAGCAACGGAAAGAAGAATCAGGTTCCTGGTCTGGTGGCAAAAGATCGAGAAAAGAGAAAATATGGGAGACGGTGAACATTTTGCAAAGCATAATTCCTAGTGTGACTGGGAAAGATGCAGTCGTCGTTATTGATGAAGCAATTCATTACTTGAGATCCTTGAAGGTCAAAGCCAAGGCTTTGGGACTCGATACTCTTTGAATTTTTACATTCCTTACCTCACCAATAACAGTAGCCGTCAAGACTTATATGGTTCTATAAACTAGTCATTATTTCTAATGAATATAGTTGTGGTGCGGATGTGCAGCCGATAAGTGCCGTTGCCTTCAAGCTAGCTATGTCAATGTGAGTGGGGTCTGATCATGCTCGTTTTCACATACTCGTGAAAAGTTTGGGATTTGAAAATTCCGTTTGGGAATAAGAGCCTGAAGTCCTCTTTGAAGCCTTTCTGCAATGATTGATGTGGAATCGGTGGCTTTGGTTTTTGAATTTTCTTTCGTTGTCTCTATCTGTCCACAGGGACAACAAAAGATGCTTGGCCAAAAGCAACGTCAAATATGCCCACTTCTAATTGGTTAAGCCGTGTGAATTAGCAAACCTCTTCACTTGCAACGGGTCCCCTTGAAAAGGCCAGTGCAGGCATGGCAGGCAAGGTAGGCCCTAAGCCTCCATTTTCCTGCAACTTTTTACGGCCTTTGTCGCATTACAAGCTGTCTCATCGTATGCATTGCTATAGTTATCTGTCCTTCGATTTCTCTTGCTGTCTTGCATGGTTCTTGGACCATGGCCGCAAGGGATCCAGCAGACGCCCTGGACCATCCAAGATTTACACCTACTTTTGTTAAATCCTATGATCATTCACATGTTAGCTTGGAAGTGCTGTACGAATCGGACGACTGATGACAAATATACTTCTTCTAGGTTTGATGTTTTTGTCTTCTGTAGTTTGGTGTGTGAGTTGTGAGAATATTGCATCTGTGGGAAATGACTGTATTGATTGTGATGTAAATTAACTTACATTTGGTGCCACTGTCGTTTTATTCCCATGTTTTAATGCAGCGTGCTTGTGCTTGTATTTTGAGAATACTGAGATGTCCATTTTCTACTTTAAAGTCTTGGCTTTTCTGCAGCAGTGCAAATATTTGTAATTGTGATTGCATCAGAAAGGGACCACAGGCATTTCTTTTTTTCTGCGGTATATTGATCCTCGAGAGAGGAGTTGATGGCTGGCTGGACTCACTATCCTCTGTGTTCGAATACTGCCCCTCTTTCTAAATTGTTATTACATCTGTTCTTAGATATATTTTCCGAGAAGGTTTTATTGAAAATGTCAGAAAACATCGAGATTTTTTTTATTTTATTTTTTTGTATTTTTGCTTTTGCCTTTTAACCCTACAACATTGAAGGAATAGGAAAATGCCCTATAGAATTTTTTTAAATTTAAAACGTATCAGTCGACCCGATCTACGAATATATTCTAACTCTCAATAAATTCCCAGAATTTTAGGTGGGATGGGGATTGTAATTCTTTTTACTTCTTCAGGTATAATGATAGATCGGAATATTTTCCCTCTTTCTAAATTGTTATTACATCTGTTCTTAGATATAGAGATCGAGTCGTTTTAAAATATCATCTTGTCAATAAATATTGATGGGTGATTTTATTCTTGGAAAGAAAGACTCATTGATACATATTGGTAAGTGGTAAGTGGTTATATTTTTACAAAAAAGAGAGGAATATATATTTAAGTATCATATCTAGGCTTCACATTATGGCAGGTTTTTCCTAAATCCAAACTTGTCTTGCACTTTATAAAGAGCGTTTTAAATTTCGTCCCATCTTGTCCCGTGTGTTTTAGATTTGAAAATTTTAACTTGCGCCACACTAAGTATGTAAAACTCGCACCTATCCCTTAAAACGTCGAACAATTTTTTCTTTTTCGAAAACCTATCTAATTAACCATGATCGAATAATTCAATTACAACTTCACAAAAATTAATATCAAAAAGTATAATCAACACGATAGTATTCAACTATACTAACTAAAAACTAAATTATCAAAATAAACATAGTAGGATTACTTTTGTTTTAATTTTTTAGAATTATTAAATATATATATATGTGTGTGTGTGTGGCTTATAATTATACAAGTATTTAGAGTGAAGCGGAGCAGGTCAATTCGAAAATTCAAAGTTACTTTGCCTTGCAAAAAACTCACATTAAAACCCGTCCCGTCCTGTACGTAGCCAAATGTGAGATGCATTTGCGAGTAGAGTTGAAATTGTTAAATATATTCTTATATCGATTAATATAAGATATCATGTGTTGCAAAGAAAATGATTAAAAACTGGCAGGAAAGTAGATCAGATATGCCAACTCCAAAGAATAGGGTAAATACGGAACAACCGGTGACAAATTTACAGCCTGAATTTTATTATTTTCTCTTTTACATTTTTTTTGTTCAAATTTTTGGCTGTTGTAATTTCAGTACTAGTGCAATTGCTACGGGTTCTGTTTAATTTTCAAGAAGTTGTCTTTTCCCAATAATCCAAACAAAAGAAGCCCAAATTAAATCGGGCCTGTGGGGTTCTACACCGGGCCCAATAGTAAATCGGACCTATGGGCTTTGAAAGGAGGTTCAAAATAACATTGGAATTTGGACATATGGGCTCCAAATGTTCCTATGGACTTTCTTGTCGTAGAAAAAAAGTACGCCGACCATTTTTATATCATTTGAATTTTCAAATTTTTTTCACTTGATAAAATTTGCCTTTACATTGTCATTTAGTTTGTGATTCTTCTTTTCTAATATCCTCTAAAGTTTCCATCTTTAAAGCTTCAGGCTTTATAACAGATCTAATTCTTCGAGTTCCAGTTCATTTCAATATGCCCCCAAAGCTATACACCCTACTTCACTTGCGAATTGGCCGGCAATCAAAGAGTCAAAGATGCAACTTTAGAGGTTCCTTACAATCTATAACTGGTGCTTGACTTGATGGGCGTAAAAGTGAGGCCACACATGTTGTCAACAATGATAATATTAATACAGTAGATGTATCAATGTGGTGATAATTTAAATATTAATTTTTATTATTATTAAAATTTATTGAAGTCATTATTATATCAAAATGAAAACGATAGTACAATAATATTATTAATGACGACTTTCAAAATATTTCCTATCATGTTATCATAAATATTCTCTATTTTTTGGGTTGTGACAATATCTTTTAGTCCAAAACACAAGCATTCAATTACCAAACTACAATTTTAGTTGTTCAAAAATATGGGTGTAAACGAGTTGCGTTGAGCCCGAATATAACAAGCTCAAGATCGGCTCGTTGAATAAACGAAGGTTCGGGCAAGTCTTATTGAGCTCGACTCGATAAAGCTTGTCACAAGTTAGTAGAAGAACTCGATTTGTATAAGTTCGAATGAACTCGAACTCGTATATGTTTGTATCAGTTCGAGCTCATTTAGACTCAAAATAAAATCTATAATTATAATTTTTTTTAAAAATGTTATCATTTTCTTAAAAATAACAAACAAATTATTATTATTATTAGTATTTGTTTACTTATCTTTATCAACCTTATTATATATAACTATATATACAAAATATAAAAAAGTTTGTTTAGGTTCACACGCTTTTCGAGCCGAATGTTATTAAGCTCGACTTAGCTTGTTTAACTGACAAGTTCGAAGTTCGAACTGTTCGTGAATTGTCTCGTCTCATTTACACTCTTATTAAAAAACATCATTGAAATAGTAAGGTTCCAAAATATTAATAATTACAAAATCAAGTTGATTCAAAAGTACCACGGTTACTGATGGCTATTAAAAAGGTAACGTTTTTTTTCCAAGAGGAAAAAATAATTTTATGAAAATAGTGACAAATGATAATATTAATTAAATAACTTTCGGTCCTTCTTCACCACATGCCACCTTTATCTAGTAAAAGATTATTCAAAACTGGTGCTTGACTTGATGGGCATAAAAGTGAGTCCCCTGTTGTCAACAATGACAATATTAATACAATAATGTATCAATGTAGTGATAATTTGAATATTAATTTTTATTATCATTAAAGTTTATAAAAGTCATTATTATATCAAAATGAAAACGCTAGTACAATAATATTATTAATGACG
Source organism: Jacaranda mimosifolia (assembly GCA_018894105.1). NCBI lineage: Eukaryota > Viridiplantae > Streptophyta > Magnoliopsida > Lamiales > Bignoniaceae > Jacaranda > Jacaranda mimosifolia. The sequence continues at coordinate 1,572,842 of CM032126.1, forward strand.
ACTTTCAAAATATTACCTATCATGTTATCATAAATATTCTCTATTTGTTGGGTTGTGACAATATCCTTTAGTCCAAAACACAATTACTCAATTACCAAACTACAATTTTAGTTGTTCAAAAACATAATTGAAATAGTAAGGTTCCAAAATATCAATAATTACAAAATTTTAGTTGTTCAAAAGCATCATTGAAATGGTAAGGTTCCAAAATATCCATAATTACATAACCAAGTTGATTCAAAAGTACCACAATTAACGACATCTATTAAAAAAATTAACGTTTTTTTCTAAGAGGAAAATAGTGACAAATGATAATATTAATTAAATAACTTTCGGTCCTTCTTCACCACATACCACCTTTATTTGGTTCAAAAAATACCATTACAATTAGATTTCGAAATACTAATAATTAAGTAACCAAGTTGATTCAAAAGTACCATGATCAGTCGATGATAGACATTGAAAAAGTAAAAAAAACTTTTTTCTAAGGAAAAATTATGAAAATAATGGCAAAAGTACAACGTGGTATCACTTTTATCATCACACACACAAAAAAAAAAAAGTTAGTTAAAAGCATTGTTAAAAGAGTAAAAATTCATAATATTAATAATTACAGTATCAAGTTGATCCAAACGTATCTTGATCGATGATAGCCATTAGAAAATAGTACTTTACGAAAAGATAAAAAATATATATATAATTTTATAAAAATAGTGACGAATGACGATGCCAAGTAAATAATTTCTCGACCTTGTTCACCATATACCACTTTTATCTAAAAATATATAAAATAAAAAAAGTTAATGTAATGTCTCTATCGTCCAATCAATGTTTCATTTAATGAAGCTAAGTATTGGCTATATAATCTTCTTTTTGCCTAAGTTTTATAAACGCCCTGAGTGGCATACATTTATGGGGGTAAAAGTGGAGTGCACCAGCACAAGCCTATTTAAACCCATTAAGCCATTTCCAAAATAAAAAAACCACACACTAAAAATACAACCACATAATGGATTCACAGTACTCCACTAGGAGAGGTTTGTGGCCCCGTTTCGTTTCATTTCCACAGCTCCCCCCCAACCCCACCCTCTATTTTTTTTTTAATTTTTATTTTTTTATTATTTTAAAAATAAAATACGTCATTTTTTTTTTTACATATTTTCACTCAATATTATTTTTATTTTGATTTTAAAAATAATTTTTCAATAACCTATATATCTTTTTTTTGTATTCCGTTATTTCTATTTTTCTTCACCTACAACATATTAAAATCAACATAATCATTACTTTTCCAATAATTCATCCAAATACATACTCATTTTCACTAACTAACTCTTTAAATTTTAGAAATGATGAAAATGAAAATTAAAAATGAAAATGAAACCAAACGGGGCCTAGTTTTTTTTTTCCCACGTTTTCATTGAATACAAGCATCTCATTCAAATGATGCATTTTCTTATCCAATAACCATTATATCCAGCCAATGCTCATCATGTCAAATCCCAATCATGGATAAGAGAAAGGAAACACTCCTCAACTATGAATAAGATGCAAGAAGAAAGATTAATGTTCACTCAACTTCGAATCTCAATCATAAAAACATGATACAATGTTATTGAATTAAGTTAACAATCGATATATTCTTGTATTTATAGTGATTCTATTAAAGTAGCATATTCCTCAATTTGCGACAAGTTTATTGTTTTCGAATATATACATTTATATTTATGCACATGGGAATATTGTAATGATGTCAGAAAGTGAGATATTGATATTATTACATATAATCTAATAGTTTATAATTTAGATGGATACATATTTAAGTGGGTAATATTACATGGTCATTATTTAGTCCACATGGATATATATTTAATTGGACAGTATGACATGTGTAGATATATTAATTTTGTCCAATTGAAGAGTGATACGTATAAAATAATATGTTAGTTATTAATTCAAAATTTTCTACTTATCTTGAAATTTATTAAATTTAATTTTAAAAGATAAATAGTTAGTTTTAATTAATACTTTAGTATTTATTTTATATTCAAATCAAATATTGACAAGTATCAAAGATGAAGTGTCTACGTCTATGGACCAATTAAATAAAATATATTTGATATTATCTCTTGATATTTGATATTATTTCATTAAAGAGATACCTATCAAAGAAGTTTAAGTCAATCTAGAAATCTTCCATGAAACATCTTTATAAATGGGGTGACCAAAGCTCATTCAACACACAAAATAAATTCCAGCAAGTGAAATGAGCTTTGAAGGAGTTCATCAATTCTCTCAATTAAATTTAAGGAGATCAACAACGTTCAAAACGTTTTTCGCATAGCTCATTATATTTTGGCATTTGATTCGAAATTAAGGTGTAGAACCCTCGAATTGGTGTTATTTTCTTCAAATCAAATTTAAGGAAATCCACGGCATTCAAGGCATTTTTTGAGGGCTCATATATTTTTTTCGTTTAATTCGAGATTAAGGTGCGAAGCTCTCGAATTAGCGTTATTTCAAATTAAATTTAAAGAGATCCACAGTGTTCAAGGCATGCATCGCGGAGCTCATCAAATTTCAAGATCATATTTGGAAGGAAAGAATCAGAGGATTATATTAGAGATCGAATCCACAGTTGATTGATGAGTTTTAATTTTATTTTATTTGTACGATTTTTCTTATCTTGTAGTTTTAATTTTCCAAATAAAGAAATTTGCGCTTACAAATTCTGGCACGCCCAGTGGGACAATCTCTACCTTTCATCTCTTTCCTTCATCAAGACTGGAGTATCAAATGGCCACTAACAAGATTGCAAGAATGGAAATTACCACATCAAACTCCTCAAGTGTTGAAGCAAAAAGTGTTGGCGTCATTACAAGAAGTATGTCTAAGAAGTTGCAGTCATCTTTGGAGATGGCTCCTTCGCTTGCTGTGGGAAAGGTGTTGCCACGTTTTATTGATATGAATAAAGATGGTGGATACTCAAATGAAGAATCTGCATCATTCATTCACTACTCAACATCAAATTCTTCGAGCTTAGTGACAATGATGGTGACAAGTGCTACAACTTTAGAGGAACAAATTGCCAATTTGATGAGGGCTATTGAAGGACTCACAAAGTATGTCCAATAGCAAGACTTTTAATCTCCAAATTGATGAGCAAAGTAGACAATCTTGATGCCAGTTGTATAGTGGAGAAACAAATTGAGGCTCAGGACGAAGGCAAAATATCCACAAGGAGACAATTAGCAAAAGTTGAAGAGATTGCAACAAAGGAACTACAAGTTTCCACTAGACTAATTCCGGTCGACCTAATGAAGGAGCTTATCAAAGACAAATTTGATGGAAGTTCTAAGTTGTTTATAAATTACTCCAAGCCATATACTCAAATGATTGACAACTTGAAAATGCCAATTAGTTACCAGCCCCTAAAGTTTCAGCAATTTGATGGCAAATGCAACCCAAAGCAGTACCTGGCTCATTTCATTGAGACTTGTAATAATGCTGGGACATATGGAGATCATTTTGTCAAGCAATTTGTTCGATCACTAAAGGGAAATCCTTTCGATTGGTATGCTGACTTGGAGGCAAGCTTCATCGATAGTTGGGGGTAATTGGAACAAGAGTTCCTTAATCGTTTCTACAGCACTCAAAGGACAATCAGCATGATTGAACTCACTAACTCTTGCTAGTAGAACGAAGAACTTGTCATTGACTACATCAATCACTGGAGAAATTTGAGTCTTAATTGTAAAGATCAAATGTCGGAGGCATCAGCAACTGAGATGTGTATCCAAGGAATGCATTGGAGGCTAAGCTACATACTTAAAGGAATCAAACCAAAAACCTTTGAAGATTTAGCAACGTGTGCACATAATATTGAAATGAGCATGAATTTTGATGAACAAAAAGACTCAAATGATGCCGATGATGATAAAGATGTTGGAGGCAATTAGTTTTCATCTCCAAATTCCAAATGCTCCTCGATATAAGCCAAAACTGTCAATAATGCTCCCAAATAAGAGTATAAACTATCTAAAATTCTCAAGTCTCCATATTTCCAAATCCATGACTCAAGTCTCTAAGTCTTCAAATTCAAAAGTCAAATCTTCAAGTCTCCAAATTCAAACTCAAGTCTTCAAATACAAACTTAAGTCTCCAAAACTTCAAGTCAAGACTCAAGTTTCTAAGTCTCCAAGTCCAATACTCAAATTTTTAAGCCTCCAAATCAAAGACTCAAGTCTTCAAATTCAAGATCATGTCTCAAGTCTCCAAGTATTCAAGTTAAGGCTCAAGTTTCGAAGTCTTCAAATTCAAGACTCAAGTATACAAATCTCTAAATCCACGGCTTAAGTCTTCAAGTCTTCAAATTCAAGACTAAAGTCTACATATATCCAAATTTAAGACTCAAGTCTTCAAATTTCCAAATCAAAACCTCAAATCTTCTAGTCTTCAAGTCCAAAGCACAAGTCTTCAAATTTCAAATGCTCCTAGATATGAGCATAAATTATCTGAAAATTTTAAATTAAAGTTAAAGTTTTCGCATGTGCTCCTTGATAAGAGCTTAAACTATCAATAAGGCTCCTAAATACAAGTATAAACTATCTAAACATTCAAAATCTCCTCATGTGCTCCCGTTAAACTTTTAATGAGACTCCTAGGTACGAGCACAAACTATCTAAGTATTCAATTTCTCCCCATGTCCTCCTTGATAAGAGTATAAACTGTTTATTAAGTCAAACGCAAGTAAACTCCTTGATATGGGTATAAATTGTCAATCAAATTCAATTGAACTCCTTGACAAGAATATAAAATATCTATTCAAGTTAAATATGATCTTCGACACACGAGCCTAAACTGTAAGTTACTCCTGGTCCGCATGAGTATAAACTGTGTACGGCACCCCCTTCAAAAGGATATTTTCTTTGAATTATGTTATGACTTGATCTTTTTATTGAACATCATAGCTTAAGGAACGATTGGAGGATTTCTTGTCGCAAACATATTTGAAAAAAGAGAGAGAAAAAGAAAAAAAATTCAAATACTTCAAGTCTTGCCTCTTTCGTGGATGATTGTCATATCTTTTGCCAAGCCTTAAAGTGTGGGCATTTGAAGACATATTAATTTTGTTCAAATGGAGAGTGATATATATATATATATATAATAGTATGCTAGTTATTAATTCAAAATTTTTTATTTATCTTGAAATTTATTAAATTTAATTCTAAAAGATAAATAGTTAATTTTTATTAATACTCTACTATTTATTTTATATTCAAATCAAATATTGATAAGTATCAAAGATGAAGTGTCTATATTTATGGACCAATTAAATCAAAGATATTTGATTTATCTCTTGATATTTAATATTATCTTATCAACGAGATAACTATCAAAGAAATTTAAGTCAATCTAGAATCTCCCATCAAGCATCAACATAAAGGGGGTGACCAAAGCTCATTTAACATACATCAAGTGAGAAGAGCTTTGAAGGAGTCCAGCAATTCTCTCAATCAAATTTAAGGAGATCCACGACGTTGAAGGTATTCATCACAGAGCTCATGATATTTTGACGTTTGATTCAAGATTAAGGTGCAGAGTCCTCAAATTAGTGTTATTTTCTTCAAATCAAATTTAAGAAGATTCACGACGTTCAAGACATTTTTTGGAAGCTCATATATTTTTTGCGTTTGATTCGAGATTAAGATGCGAAGCCTTTGAATTGACGTTATTTCAAATTAAATTCAAGGAGATCTACAATATTCAAGGCATTTATCTCGAAACTCATCAACTTTCAAAATCATATTTGGAGGGAAGAATCAAATGATTAGATTAAAGATTGAATCCATAGTTGATTGGTGAGTTTCAATTTCATATTATTTGTACGATTTTTCTTATCTTATAATTTTAATTTTGCAAACGAAATTTGTGCTCACAATGAATTGTTATTTATTTTGTCAACAAAATTAATCGTAAGAAAATTTTTATATAACTGAAAATTAAAAATAAAATCAATATTCATTGGATTTTATGTAATAATTAATCATCCTTAGGATAACCAAATACTTTATATATATTTAATATATAGGAGAGATTTTCTCCACCAATGTATATATATATTTATCACATGTGTATGTATGATATTGTAATTGTGACGAGGAAAGATGTAGAACCCAAAAATAAAAATTTAAAAAAGTAAAAATTATAAGCCTTTTTGTTATGCATATTGTCCTAGGTTGAGTGGGGCGAACGTTGTATTTATTTTGTGTACTTCTTGTCTCCTCAGGGCCAACTTGACATGACACCACAACAGATTTAGCCGACTTACTCTACTTTTCCTGCGTGGTTAAACTGCCAGACAATATCATCATTTTTCATAATACTCCAAGGAGTGTTTGGTTATATTTCTTCAAAATAATATTATTTTAAAAAAATATAGTCAAATTTATTCTTATTTTTTCTTCAAAATATATATTTTAATATATATATATATTATTATTATTTTAACATTAAAAAAATTACTCAATTCTATTTTCACCCCAAAAATTCAATAAAAAAATATTGATTTGACTACTATAGTAAAAACATATATCTCCAAAATATAAACAAACATATCAAAAAATAACTTTCACATTCTCTAAAATTTGTTATCCCAAAACACATAATAAAATCAAACAAAAAACATAACCAAACATAACCTCATGTTCTCTATTTTAAATTGTATTTATTTTTTATTTTATTTTAAAAATATATATTAAATATATTAAATAATTTATAAAAAACATTTCATTATAAATTACATAGCCTTGGGCCCGTTTGGTTTTATTTTCATTTTTAATTTTTATTTCCATCATTTTCAAAATATTGAAAAGTAGCTAGTAGAAATGAGTTGAAAATAAGTTTGTGTTTGGATAGATTGTTGGAAAATTAATGATTATATTTGTTTTAATAGATTGTAGGTGGAGAGAGATAAATAATGAAATATAGAGAGAAAATATATCGATTATTTAATAATGTGTTTTGAAAATGAAAATAATATTAAGTGAATTTTTTTAGTGATGTATTTTATTTTAAAAATAATAAAAAATGTAAAAATGAGCTTTACAAATGAAATCAAATGGGCCCTTAACAACTGGGCATGACAAGTGCCTCATAATTAATCTAACGATTAGGCATCAAGTGTTTATACCTTTGTTAATTCCACGAATTGCATCAAGGCATCATAATTAATCTAACAATTAGGCACACGTCAAATTGTTTGTACTTTGTTTCCATCGAATTGCATCAATTAATATATCATAATCTAACCAAAATTTTCCCAATTTAATTATAAAAAAAAAAAAAACTAACCAAAATTTTGTGAAGGCGACCAGTGAGCTATATGTAAACTTGTCTGCGTGTCACACTAATATTTAAGTGGTTCGTTTGATATTCAAAAACAATTCATTTGAATCTGTGAAAATTTAGGAGATGTTTGGTTAAGTCTATTTTTGAAAATTTATAAACCCTTATATCTTTTAATATTTTTTCAGAGTTATAAAATATTATGTGATATTTGGGACCTTTGGTTGGGTTTATAAACTTATGAAAATATTGACAATTTATAAAATGTCATAAAGTTTGTTTTAAATAATTTTTTCTAAAAAATGGACTTATGAGCTCCTAAAATAATATATTAAAATTTTATATATTATTTTTTAAAAAAATAAAAAGTTTCTAACTTATTCTTAAAATTTTAATGTTGCCCTTATTAGTAACAAAAATGTCATTACTAATATTTTATAAGTTTCAAAATCTTATTTTATCCAAGCATTTTAAGAGTTGATTTGTAAAATAAAATCTATCAACTTATAAGTTGTATGGATTTATAATTTTTTAAATAAATTTAATTAAATACTTTTAAGAAATATTTTATTAAATTTTTAAATATCTTATAAGTTATTGTTAAAAAAAAACCTTATAAATAGATCAGAACAATGAGTGTTCTTGAGTTGTAAGAAAAGTGTTTCTTGACAAGTAATTTTGTTGGAGCACAATGTGCGAGCTAGTGACTCTTTGGCATATAAATTTAAAATATGATGATACAACTTTTAAGGGTATTTTCATCTGCAGAATGTGCTTAGAATTGGTCAAAATTGAGGTTATTAAGTTGAAGGGTAATTTCAGAATTTCACATGTTAATTTTAACAGCAATTTCAAAAAACCTTAATGATTGGGTTAATTTGTTGGATGATAACAAACTTCAGAATTTTTTTTATAATTTTTGAAAAAAAACGAAAATCTTTTCATAATTATACAAAATCTCAGTAATTGTAGCCGTAATCTCATGAATAGTTGGTAATGTTGCGTATTTTTTGAGACCAAGAATTTTTGTTATGACGTCTTTTTGTTCTATGTTTTGATTTATTATTGTAGATTGAGCCGCGATAGGTGTCTCTTTTTTATATTATGTAATCACTAGCATCGATTGGAAACTGATTGCATATATTAGTAATAGTAATAATGATATTATTAAAACTTTCTAAATTAATTGTAAAAGAGAAACAAGAGGGGATAAACCATATTAAAATTTATTGCAAGTACATTATTCAACTTTGTGGATTTCTTAAGGAAGTGTCAACTGTGAATTATTTATATCTGGCATATATTTACAAAGTTAAATAAAAAAATAAAATATTAATCTAAATGTATTTGTGAGTTGAACTTAAGATGAAATAGTATTGACAACTCCAAAATGTGTTTTAGCTCAATGAAGATAAGAATCCATGCAGCTAGGAAGTTTCCGTGCTTGTGGGCTTGTACATCTCATGGACTTAAATGGGAAATGCAGCGCATATACTTTCCTATTTCATATTCTATTTCATAGCATGAATGTATAATATGTGTTAAAATATTTTCTTACAAAATAAATTGATTGAGAATAACATACACTGGGCATACGTATCCACATCCTGTTGAAATAAAAGATAAAATGCAGAATCATATAGAAGATCAAAACTGGTTTCTATGGCCCAAACTTTTTTCCAGCGTCTATATTAATTTAAAATAAGTTATTGGAGGAATACACCCCAACCCTTTTAATTTTAGGGTTAAATTCATTTACCCCTGTATTGTATGGTATGTATCAAATGCCCTCATATACTTTTAAAATTTTTAAATATCCCCTTATATTTTCAAAACTTTCAAATACCCCCCCTCAAAGTCATATGTTGCTAGTAAAATAGCTGACGGTATCAAAACTCTATAGTAAATTACTGATTTAACCTCATAAAATAACTAAATAACATAAAAAACTAAGATATATGGCTGCTTTTCTTCACAAGCAGTCTCTGTTTTGTTAGTTCCATATGTCTTGTATTAGAATGGAGTTACTTAATGTTCTTTTAAAAAAAAATGAAATGATTTAATGTTTTTGTTAAATTAGGAGTTAGATGATGCTTTAGGTCCTAAAATGAAAGTAATAAAATTGAAGTACGAAACTTGAGCATCTATGCTATTATATATAGCACAACATTGTGGGACTACAATTATGCAATTTTGATTCTAATTGTCCAATTTTAGCCAAATGTCAAATTCTTAGAATTTTGAGTATTTTAATTCAGTTAAAAAAAATTATTGGTTGTTTATTTACTTTTATATTCCATTTTAATACGATCATCTTATCTATTATAATTAAAATATCATGTTGTGTTTATCTAGAATTGTGATATAGATTTCTATCTCATAAGATAATTCAAAAAATATGTATAATCATATTTTATCTCACTAAATAAGCTGACAATTTTAAAAATATTTTATGAGCATCATGTTAAGTACTCTTATCACAAAATTCTATCTTATAAATTTAATTTATCACAAGATTAATAGATAAATATTTTATTTATTTTATATATAAATTTTATTATTCTACAATTATTTTATAGCAGAGTGGCGTGTGACCCATAATTGTGCAATTTTGATCAAATTTTGAATTTTTAGAATTTGGAGCTTTTTAATTAAATTTAAGAATTGGTTTTTGATAATTAAATTGAAAGTATTTATTTCTTTTAAAGATTTCTAGATTTTTGAAATCATTTAATTGATTAGAACAAATTATTCTTTGTTTATCTCAAATACCAAAAAAGTGATTTCATTTATCTACAAAATCTCTTTCATTTCTACTCTCAACATGTGGAAGATTCCTGGATCATTTGAACTCTATAGTTTGATAAGTTTTTCATAATTTTCTCTTATCTTTAATAACTAATTTATATCTATACCATTATATATGGAGTGTTTCGAAAGTTATTTTATTAATATTCTCAGTTTCTAGCAAATTTTTTCACTCTATTCTTTGCATGCCTCTTTATTTTCTAGCATTTTTTCCCCTCTTTCTCTTTGTGTGCCCCTTTATTTTATTCTTCAAATTGTTTATTGATTGTTTGATTTTATTTTTCATTTTTTTGATTTTTTTTGGTTTATTTTATGGATGATGCGTATATGATGGAAGAGATTTTTTGGATTTTAATGCTATAATTTTCTTTTCAACCATAAATAAAGTCTATCATTTAGCTTTTATTGTTATTAACTTTGTAAATTTTTATTATCTTTTTTGTTTATTACTTAGTTTAAGTTATCAATTCATTTTTTAATTTTTATATTCCTTTTTTGTTCTTTTAATTTTATAATTTTACGAGATGAGATATATATTAATTGCTCTAAATATATTTAGATTTATTTTATTTTTATTAATTATATTTTTTTTCTTCAATTATTGATAAATTTTGTCAGTTAATTTTTATTTTATTTAAATTTTTATACATTTAGTATCCTTTTATTCATTCTTTGAATTAAGTTATTAATTTATTTGTTAGATTTTGTAATGTATTTTTAAATTCTCTTATTTATATTTATCTAAGTTTATAATTTTATAGGATAAGATCTATTTTTTTTTCTTCGTATTTGTAAGGTTTGTTTCACTTTTTGAATATTTATATTTTAAATGTATGTCATTTATTTTTTATTTTTTATTCATATATATGTAATTGTGTATATATAAGTATGTATAATTCGTACTATTTTTAAAAAAATTAAATACTATTTTATCAATATTTATATTCTTAATTCTTTTCTTCACTTAATTAACAGATAACTAAAATATGAGTCAATAAAAAGTTTAACTTATATACTAATATTGATTTTAACTTTATAATTATTTTACATATTTATTTTATTTTTTGATTTTTTTTTCTTTACTATCATAGTTTTGTCTTGGCTTAATTGGTTTTTATTCAAAAGTTGAAATTACATAAGAAATTTTTTAAATTCTTGGCAGCCAATATTTTATCTAATTGTTTACATTTTAAGTTTTAACTTAATATATACTCATTGTCTTTTAAGTCTAACGTAATTTTAAAGTATTATAATTTTAAATTTTTTCCAACAACTTTTAAGCCAGCAATCATGTGTTTTATATTCTTCTCATATACTTTTATTTTTTAATGCAACTATCTATTAGTTTTTGGTTGCATATTATTTTTTTTTAATAAAATATGTAATCATATTCATAAACTTTTATTTCTGGAAGTTTAGAATTTTTTTAGCTTCTCACTAAATAATCTTAAATTTACATTTTACGAATTATTTGACCGTTTTTTGCAATAATTTTATTTTTATATTGTTATTTTTAATTATATTTATAATTCAATAATTATATTAATATACAAGAATTTGAAAGAATTCGTGCATAGCTTGGGGATAATGCTAGTTATATAGTAGATCACAAAGGTATTTTCGACATAAGATTTTTCAATGATCATATGTATAAAGTGAAGATAATTTTAGTGCTATATCAGCCAAACAACTGTTACTTTTCTAGCAGCAAAGAAATTTGAATGGAGTATTTAAAAGTTTTGATAGTATGTGTGCTAAATATAGATTTGTCTACATAGAAAAAAATGTCACGTATCATAAGTTTTTATGTTATTTAGTTATTTTCTGAGGTTAAATTAATAATGTACTGTAGAGTTTTGACACTAACAACTATTTTACTAATGATAGATAACTTTAAGGGGGTACTTAAAAATTTTGAAAGTATAAGGAAGTATTTAATACATATTCCATAATACAAGAGGGTAAAATGAATTTAACCCTTAATTTTATTACTTGACTTCCCCTCAGATTAATGAACTTTGACATAGCTGATTATTACAAGATCCCAAAGTGACAAAGGAATTCACCGCTACCCCCACCCTCACCCCCTTTTCCCCAACCCCAAACCCCACAAAGAAGGGGGTGGGGTGTGGGGCAGTGGCATTATTGGGAACTCTTCAATATGACAAGGTGGCAAACACATAAAGAAGGGTTAAGACAAATTCCAATAAAACTTGAATGGTAGTTGCTATCTTTGGGCATTCATAGTGGTAATGATGATTAATTTGACTTGGGCTTCACACAAGTTTAAAAGCTGTCCAATAATTGCCTCTTCTTTCTTATAATGACAATCAAAGTGGAGATTCAAGCTTGTTTATGTTTATCATTAGGCCTATTTTATGGATATCTCTAATGAACATGATAAGGATATTTTTGTTTGAGGTGAGGAGCTAACCCATGGAAAGGTTTATTTATTTATTTATTATTATATTTTTTTAATAAATATTTTCATCTTCTCAATTTGAAAACCAATATATTTGTTTATCCTATTTTTTAAAAATTTATTTTTCAAAAAAATAACCCTATTATAAAAATTTATACATATTTTTTTTTACTTTATGTTTTTAGCCATCCATCTCACTTAGGGGGAAATGTAATTAGGAGTACATTTAGCTGAGCTAAAGTCAATCATGTAATTAGTGAATTATATTTTTCAATTATTGATGTGCAGCTTCAAGAAAATAATTAATTACGTACCAAGTACGATAATGTTACTATATGATTAACTTCGTGATGTCAAATCTGATTTGAATGTCAGTTGATTAATTGGTTAAGGGATAGGACACTATTTTTATACAATTATACATTAAATTCGAAATTCAAATTCAAATAACTTTAAACACGTATGCTGTGTCAATTAAAAAAAAAAAAAAAGCATGACGTAAAATATGATTGAGGAGTATTGATCCCATTTGTGGACAACATCACTCAATCCATGTATTCCATTTAATGATAAATAATTGCAAGCAAACAAAAGTCAAGATATTAATAATTTTTTAATACTCAAGTATTTCCTCACCCAACTAATTACCACAAAAATCTAGTATTGTACACACAAAAGTTACACTATATATACACTTACATTATAACCAATATTGTCGGATATCAAACAACTGTTTCAGCTTCAATTATTTGTTTCTCCTTGAGTTTCTTGAAGAAATCTATTATTGTACTAGTTGCCAAACATGCCGGTAAATATAACCTCAATTAAGACATCTTCTAATGGTGTTTGGCAAGGTGATAATCCCCTGGATTATGCATTTCCTTTGCTGATTATCCAAATAACACTAATCGTCGCCCTCTGCCGATTACTCGCCTTCCTCTTCAAACCCCTCCGCCAGCCCAGAGTCGTCGCGGAGATGGTTGTACGTATATATATATATATATATACACACTTTAATGAATGATCACTTGTGTGAATTAATTTCTTCTTCTCTAAACACAAAAATAACCTAGAAACTTCTAAGATTTTCCTCAATTTTTTCAGGCAGGAATTTTACTCGGGCCGTCGGCTTTTGGTCGGAACCAAGAATATATGCAGAGAGTTTTCCCACAATGGAGTGCTCCAATCCTGGAATCAGTAGCAAGCTTTGGACTGCTCTTTTACCTTTTCCTCGTGGGCCTGGAACTCGACTTGAACTCCATACGGCGGGGCGGGCGGCGGGCCTTCGCCATAGCTGCGGCCGGAATTTCGCTTACCTTCACACTTGGCGTCGGCGTAGCCTTTATCTTCCGCAAAGTCGTCGACGGAGCTGATAAAGTGGGCTACCAGCAGTACTTGGTTTTCATGGGAGTAGCGCTTTCGATCACTGCTTTTCCTGTGCTCGCCCGTGTCCTCGCCGAGCTTAAGCTCCTTACTACGCGTGTCGGTGAAACCGCCATGGCCGCAGCTGCTCTAAACGACGTCGCAGCTTGGATTTCACTGGCTCTAGCTGTCGCTCTTGCAGGTACGTAATTTGGGATGGGACCCAAGAATCTAGTTGCATATTTCTATTATATACCGCCTAACTATTTTAGTTTAATAAACAAATCTCCAGTTAATTCCTTTTAACTGAAAAAATGTCTGAAAGTCCCAGTTCTGGCGGCGCAGGTAACGGCGGTGATGGGCAGAACAAAAGCCCGTTGATTTCTATATGGGTTCTTTTATCCGGTACCCTTTTTTTTGCTTTCATGATGGTGGCGATCAGGCCCGCTATGAAGTGGGTGGATCGGCGGTGTTCGCCGGGGCACGACGAAGCCTACATCTGCTTAACCCTCCTAGGCGTTCTGGTGGCTGGTTTTGTTACCGATTTAATCGGCATACACGCGATATTCGGGGCGTTTGTTTTCGGGTTAACAATACCAAAAGAAGGATATCTTCCCGGCAGATTAATGGAGAGAATTGAAGACTTTGTTTCGGGTTTGTTGCTGCCTTTGTACTTTGCTTCCAGTGGGTTAAAAACTAACATGTCCAAAATAAAGGGCGGCGAGGCGTGGGGGCTGCTGGTGCTGGTTATATCGGTGGCGTGTGCCGGAAAAATCATCGGAACTTTTGCGGTGGCGATGCTGTTCATGATTCCGGCGAGGGAATCCTTAACGCTGGGCTTGCTGATGAATACCAAAGGGTTGGTGGAGTTAATTGTTCTTAATATTGGCAAAGAGAAGAAGGTTAGTTTATTTCCGGCCTTTTGTCCCCCTTATGCTCCTTGTTAAAGAAAAATATTATTTTGAATTCCTCAATTTTAAATTATATTTAATTTATTATTCACTTTACGTAAGGATATATTATATCTGTATACTTCACAATCAAATATGTCTTTAAAAAACTATTATTATTAAATGTATAAAAAATGAAATATGATTTAAAATAAAAAAATTGAAATGAAAAAAATATAGAAACGGCGTCCCGTCTTAGGGCTGTCAATGGATCGATTTAATCTGATCTAAATGTATAAAAAAATAAAATAGATTTAAAATAAAAAAATTGAAATGAAAAAAAATATAGAAACCAACATCTCGCCTTAGGGCTATCAATGAATTGGATTTTGATTCAAATCTGATTTGAATTTTAGAATTTTTATTAGATTAAAATATTCGATGAGTCAGATCCGATTATAAATATCAAATCATCCGAAATAAGTGGATCGGATACGGAATCAAGCAATCCGATCCGTTAAAGATTTGAATCTGACTTTGCTAATTTTTTATTAAATTAAAACTCATTTATATAATATTAATAAAGATTTTAAAATAAAATTTATAAATTATATTGACCTAATATCTATATTAACATCTATATTATGCCATTAATGTTGAGTTTTTAACCTAAAAAATAAGATGAATACTAATAAAATGCCAAATATACTAATATATAATAATTCAACTAAGCATTAATATAATGTGAAATAAGGGTTTAGTATTTAAATATTTAACTTTTGGATTAATATATAATAAAAAATTATTAAAAATTTAAATATGACTTAAATTTATTTTATAAATACAATATTTTTATACAATCCAAGGGAGAAAAAGAAAAAAAGAAAAAATATTAAATTAGGTCCAATTTTTTTATTGATTTTGGATATCCATCATATTCGGATATGGTACTAACTAATAAAGATCCTATAGGATATCTGGTTGGATTTGGATATGAATTTTGATAATCAAATTCGAATTCGAATATAACTGATATGATGCAAATCCAACTTTTTGACTGCCATATCCCTGTTTTACATTTTCGAATGTCATTCTATTTTTGATGTTATCTAAAAGTTAAAAATCATTTACTCTTTCTTTTTAATTTTAATTTTTTTTAATTTATCATAACATCATATTATCACATCAATCAACCTCAATTCGATTCAACATAAAAGATCCAATATCAAATCAAAATAATTAAAATACATATAATTTAAAAAAACCCGACCGTTAATTATAAAAAAATATAAATCACAAAAAATTTCAACATATAAATAAGTACAATCTTATTTTTATCTTCTAAAATCCTAATTAATTTTTTAATTTTTAAAAATTTTAAAAACAGAAAATAAAAATAAAAATATATTACCACATGTCATTGTGGGATTTTCAAATACAGGAACCCAAATTAGTACCTTGATTTTAACGAAGAAAGAAAAGCATTAACATGGGACAAATGCAATTATATAGGTAATGTTTGGTTATATTTTTTGTGTGATTTTATTATGTGTTTTAAAAGAATGAATATTGAACGTCATATTGGAAAATGTAAAAATTGTATTGGAAAATGTGATGAATTTTTTGTTATATTTTGAAGAATAGTTAAAAATTAGTTTTAGAGAATTTTGGTATATTTGTTTATATTTTATGAGGAAATATTTTTTTATTATAGCAGTCAAATTAATATTTTTTTTGTTGAATTTTTTGTGTGAAAATGAAATTGAATAATTTTTTTATTATTAAAATAATAAAAAAATATATATGATATAATATATATATATATATATATATATTGAAAAATGAGGAAGTTTTGGGAATAATGAAGGATATGAGAGGAAATGAGAAAATATTTAGTATTTTGGATGAAGAATGAGTGTATATTTAATTATTTTCACCCGAAACAATTTTGTTGTAGGAAAATATAACCAAACACTCCCATAGTATTTTAGTTGGTTCCCCAATTAACATGCTATCGTGGACCTAGAGTGTATTTGTAAGTATAATATAGGAGATAAAGGTCGAATCTCCAATAACTTTTCGGCCCGATTACTATTTAGGACCTTTTTAGGGTCATGTATTCATGATTTTATTTTATTGTTGTTACTCATTTTTTAATCATTGATATTAAGATAATCTAATTTCCACCATAAACCACCATAAATTAAAAATTCATGATTTTTTTAAAAGCCACTTTCACCTTAAATTAAATTAGTAAAACTAAAATTTTAATAATTTAAAATCATAGGTACATGACAATAAGCTAAAACTATTGTATATTGCATATAAAGTTAGTTGAAGAGACCACATATGTCGATAGACTTCTCATTAATTATTTAGTGCATGAATTATTGATTTATCACTTATATTGTAAAGAAAATAACAAGAGATGATAATTTTGAGTAGGAGTGCAAACGAGTCTAAACTATGCGAGCTTAATTGAACTTATCTTTATTTTGAGTTGTTCTCGAGCCATCTTTATCTATGCTCGAAGTTCGCAAGTCGAAATATTATTTTTATTTTATTAATAAATATATTATTTTATTTTTCTTATTTGAATTTGAGTTTGAATTCGTAATTATTTATAATTTATTTGGCAATTTGAGTTATATTGACTCGAGCCAAACTCAAACTTGAATTTTAAATTTTTTCTCAAGTTCGACTTAATTCAACTTACACCTTATCTTTGACGAGACATGAATACTAACTTTAAATCTCATCATTGCCATGTACTAGATTTAATTTTTTTAAAATATTTCAAAATAAAATTAAATATGATCA
The DNA here is from genome assembly GCA_018894105.1 of Jacaranda mimosifolia. Classification (NCBI taxonomy): domain Eukaryota; kingdom Viridiplantae; phylum Streptophyta; class Magnoliopsida; order Lamiales; family Bignoniaceae; genus Jacaranda; species Jacaranda mimosifolia. Next base: position 1,590,491 of record CM032126.1, read on the forward strand.
CAGTCAATTAAAAAATAAAGACATTATTAATCACTATACATGCAATATGTATATGCATGATGACGAATGAGATTTAGGACTTTTTTTAAAGAATGACGTGATGTTTCCTTTTGACATGTAAAAAGCTATCATGTCGTTATGGTGTTTGTTGTCTTATGCATCCATAATTTTGGTGAGGGCCAACCCACAAAAGATGATGTTCAATTTAAGGATTCAAATGAACCAACTTGAATTGAAGAAAGAAAATTATTATTATTATTATTATTATTATTATTGAAATAATAATATTGTTACTATCTAAATCAAATTGCAAATTTTTGAATACTTATATTTAAAGCTGCACTTTAATTGAATGTTTACTTTCCCAAACATACCTTTTTCTTGCATTATCCCGATTTTAAAGTATTATGTTTTTAAAAAAAAAAGACTAATTACCAATTATTTTTTATAGAATTTTAATTTATAATTCTTTTTTATATTTATACACACATACATTAAAAATCTATTTAATTTAAATTTTTAATCTTATATTTTATATGTAAAATTAATACCATTAAACTAAAGGCGATTAAGCAAATTCACGACATAATATATTAATATCTTTCCTTTTCATGTAAAGAAAACACTGTCAGAGATTGATAAAACGCGTTAACTAATCCCACTTTATCTTTATCTTTATCTTCTTATTTGTGGACAAAATGAGCCTCCTTCCAACTCAAACCTCTACCATCCTTTTATATATTAATATACATGTGGCACACTTAGAACCAATTTCATTGGAATGATAAGGTGAGATATAATACTTTTAGTTTATCTTATCATTTATTTGATTGAAGTGATAATAAACACTCAGGTTGGCATGGATATAAAAAGTCCGTGTTTACATGTACAACTCCTATAATAAATTAACATGCCCACCTCTATAGGTTTATTTATCATGTTAACCGAAATATACCACATTAATAAAAAATTATATAAATTATCACATGATAAATAATCATGAGATAACTTAAAAATTCAATCAAACTAGCCCTTAAGGGTATAATTAGTAATTTCATCATCTTTTCCTACTCTGGTGCTATGTAGTATATAGTTTCTTCGCCCACCTCTATAGGTTTATTTATCATGTTAACCGAAATATACCACATTAATAAAAAATTATATAAATTATCACATGAAAAATAATTATGAGATAACTTAAAAATTCAATCAAACTAGCCCTTAAGCATATAATCAGTAATTTCATCATCTTTTCCTACTCTTGTGCTTTGTAGCATATAGTTTCTTCTTCTTCTTCTTCTTTTTTATGACACGAAAATAGTAGTTATTACTTGTTGGTACTAGAAGAGGAAAAGAAAAAATAAATTGAATGAAAATTAGAAAGAGGAAGAGAAAATATAATAGAATGGAGAAATGAGAAAAGAATTGCATGATAATTTCACCCCGACTATTTATAAAGTATAAGGACGCTAGAGTAATAATTATTGGATTGTTTTTCAACATATTAGCTAAATTAATCTTAGTTGAACAATTTTTTTTAATCTTTTTTTTTTCTCCCTACTACCACTCCATACATTTATTTTCTTTAATTATATTATTTTTTCCTTTTTATCTAACTTATCATTTTTTAATTATTATTTTAAATGCAATTTTCCAAATAAAGTGATGCAATCCCTATGATCATACTTCCTCGAATATGGAGAAATGAAAATAAATAAATTAATAAAATAAGGTACTCCAAGTGTATGTTTATAGGTATGATTAGTAACCTCAACGAATTTTTGGTATGCGTTATCAAATGTAAATAAATAAATAATTGAAGTACTTTTTTTTTTGATACTAAGAAAATGAAATATCATTGTACATCTAAACAAATTATATCAGATAGAAATGCAGGAATATAGTCTTCCCACGTAGCCGGTTCAGACAAAGAAACATAAGCCCTCGCTAGAACATGGGCCGCCTGATCAATAATTGAAGTACTTAAAATATTCCCTTGTAATTAAATGGAGTATGTTATGGATAAATAAAAAATTTCTCAATCAAATTTAAGGAAGCATGGCTTAATTGTTAATATATTTTGTTTGTTCAATTTATAATTGAGAGCAGGTCCTAAATGACGAAGCCTTTGCAATACTAGTCTTAATGGCACTCTTCACCACCTTCCTCACAACTCCAACTGTCATGACCATCTACAAACCCGCCAGCGGCTTCTCCGCCGCTCCGAACCGCCGCCTCCAGTCCATTTCCGCCAGCTCCTCAGACGAACTCCGAGTTCTCGGCTGCGTCCACGGGCCCGGCAACATCCCCTCACTCCTTAACCTCATTGAGTCAACTCGCTCCACTGTCAAACCCTCCCGCCTCAAACTCTATGTTATGCACCTGGTTGAGCTCACCGAGCGGTCTTCCTCAATTACAATGGTCCAGCGGTTGAGGAAAAATGGCTTCCCTCTCATCAATCGCCTCCGCTGCGGCGCACAGTTGCACGACGGAGTCGCCGTTGCTCTCCAGGTCACCCAATTATTCAATTTACTATAATTAAGTGCAAATTATTTTTTACCTGTAATTAAAATTTCCAATACCAGCTTAATTTTGATCGGTTCCCCATGGGTTTTTCTATTTATTGGGTCTAAAATGTAGAGGTTAAATTCTCTGGACTCGCAGGCTTACGGCCAACATGGTCGGGTCAGCATCCGCCCCGCAACAGCTATATCACCGTTGGCGACAATGCACGAGGATATCTGCCACGTGGCGGAGAAGAAGATGGTGGCGATGATCGTGCTTCCATTTCACAAGCAGTGGAGGAAGATCAACGGCGGCGAGGATGAGGTAGAGAGTGTGGGGCATGGGTGGAGAGGGGTGAATCAGAGAGTTTTGAAGGAGGCGCCGTGCTCGGTGGCGGTCCTGGTGGATCGTGGATACGGCGGTGAGGCCCAGATGACGCCGGGGCACAGTACCACCTCCACGGCAGTGCAGAACGTGTGTGTGATTTTCACAGGCGGGCCAGACGATAGGGAGGCGTTGGAGTTGGGCGGTAGGATCGCGGAGCACCCGGCGGTGAAGGTGGCGGTGATTACATTTACCAACCCAAATCCTGCTGATAAGACGGTAAAGGATAAAGACTTCCCTTTAATTTCTCATTATTACAATTGCATCAATATTGTTCACCTGGAAAAGCGTTGTGACGTAGGACAAATGACGTCAGAAAATTTAGGCCTATAGCCAGTGTTTTGAAAACCACATCGACCCGGCTAGTCGGACCGATAATCAAAGCCAATTCAATTTGATTGAAACTTAAAAACCAATGAACTTTTGAATCGATCAAAAATCGATTTAATTGGTGGTGGTTCGATCGGTTGGCTACGGGTTCACTTAATTTTTTATTTTTTTGAAAATTTAAAAATTGGTTTCTAAAAAAAAAAAAAAACATAAAAAAGAAAAGAGATTTTTTAAGTTGAAGATCATGGCTAAAGATTTTGAACATATAACTTTTTGAAACATGAATTTATTTTCTTGAAATTTAATGAAGTATTAGTTATATGTAGATGTTTATGTTTAATTATATTTGTTATTTTATTTTGTTTAATTTCTCTTAAATTATGTTGAATATTTAGCATAGAAAAATTTATGTTTACTTAGAGTTAAAGCATGAAACTAACGATTACTTAAATTAATGTGAATTATTATTTATTTATTTATTTATTTATTTAAAGTTCACTAATTGTGAAATAATACTTTTCTTTTTTTAAAGAATATACTTTAAAATGAGTAAGAACTGAAAATTTTCAAATAATATTCTATCTATATCATTGGAAGTTTTATTTTTTGTTAATATTAAATTATTATATATATTTATAAAATTAAATATAATTATTACGTAATTATAACGTCATACCGGTCGAACTAGTAGTCCAACCGATCAAACTAGTAACCAATAACGTTGTCGATTCTTTGTTCGATTCGATTTTGAAAACCTATGGCCAATAGGTTGAATAGTAGATGAACACTGGGTGAAGCTTGTTCAGTCAATTCTGTCAAGTAGCTAGGTATACATTCAATACGAAAGAGTCAAATAAATAGGTAGATGATAGGAATACATGAGACTCTACAAATAGGAGCTCTCGAGGGCAAAACATGACTTCTTTCCATTGATTGTTTGCGCCTAATAATTGAATATATATAGAACCCACTACAATTCATCTTAGATAGCGGTCCAATATCTCTCCACGTGTCTCCATCAAATGACTGAGATTTTGGGTCGAATTTGGATTGAATTAGATTTGGTAGGACCCCAACTTGTATAAAAAATGCGAATTTAGTCGAGTGTCTAGTCATTCGACCATTTTTAAGAGTATTCTTGGTATTTTCAGTATAGTATGCATCAAATTGATTGAGAATTATTTTATTAGGAACATGATGAGGGAGTGCTGACAGAACTCAAAAAGAGATGGGAAGGCAGAGTGGAGTTCATAGAGAAATTAGTTGCCAACATAGTAGATGAAGTTTTGGCAATAGGCAGAAGTGGAAACTACGACTTAATAGTTGTGGGCAAAGGCCAGCACCCCTCCACAGCCGCGGCAGCCCTAACAGACCGCCCGACTGAGTGCCCGGAGCTTGGCCTAATCGGGGCCGTGCTAGCCTCATCGGACCAAGGCATTGTGTCCTCCGTGCTGGTGGTTCAACAACACATGGAAGAGCTGCCAGTTTCAAATATCCCTACAGTGAAGGGTGATGATGATAGCACTACGAGAGGGGATGAGCAAATATCAAGTGTGGTGTGAAATGGATTTTTGTGTTAAAGGGAGTTGGAGTTATTGATCGAAATGTTGCACGTAAATGTGATGAGTGGTTACTTTTATTTTATTTTATTTATACACACACGCATATCAGATGCTCGTTTGAGCTTAAACTCTTGACCTCCCACATTATGTGAGAGATTTATACCACTAGGCCACAAACCACTCGGTGAGTGGTTGTATAATATACTTGCACTAGTACTTTTTTATTGAACTCTCTATCTAGTGAAGTGAAAGGAAGTTCATGGAAATGATTATTAGCATTTATTTAAAGATGTGGGGGGAATTCCAATCAGACTATGTATAAAAGAAAATTACTGATAGATTGGTTAGTTGACTTAATGATATTATTCTCGTACATATAAATATAAAATTTGATATTTGAATCTTAACAGAATCTTGGTGTGAGTTGTGCCTTAAAAAAAGAAAAAGACATTGTGAACAATAGTTTATTAGCAAAGAAAAGTCAAGGAAATGGGAAATTGTATTATGATTGTACAATTTCCCCTTCCCTTTTCTTACTTTTGAGTACACATTTATTGAGCCAACATTGAAATGAAAGCTCATAGCTTCAAACGAAAAAAAAAAGTGGGTTGTGTATTCTAAATGTACAAGTCTACTTAATTTTCTAAACAATTAAAAAAAAAAAAACAAGAAAGGAAAGAAACCTCTACGCGTGGAAAAACCAAAAATAAAAATAATCTTTCATTTTCATTTTATTTATTAAGAATTCAATCTTTTCACTATGTTGATCGATACCTACAAACTCCACTCAAATTTAAAAAGAATATTCAAGACATAATCATAATCATCAGGCTCACCACATTTTTTTTTAAATACATATATATACAGAACAATTTACTAAATTTATATTCTCGATTTCATACTTTATATATAAGATCAGTATCACTAAATGAAAAACCATTGAACGACTCACCACGTTACATTGCACCATCAATTCACATACCGCAATAGGCAAATAACATGCTCGCAAACGAATTATAAAGCAGGCACTTAATTCCCACAATCTCCACTCAATTTTTAAAAAGGCATCCATGGGTTAGATCATCATAGGACACTTAAATTATGCACTCCACTAAAATTAAAATAACAACATCTAGGTAGAAACTCAACGGGTCGTATTTGAGGTAGAGTTTTAAGATATGGATTGGTTGTGTTTTCATTCTCATTTTCTATTTTTATTGTTTTAGAATGTGTTTTTATTTTATTATTATTTTACATATAAAAATAAAAATGTGATTGGATAAGAATGGTGAAAATTTTAAAAAATATACAGATTGAAAATAATATTTTAATATAATAGTATTAATCATTGTTGTTTAATTAATTGTGGGTCCCATTGTCTTGGAAAGATATAAAAAATAATTATTTAATAAGTGAGTGAATGATGATGTAATGAAAAATTAGTATTAAATTTTATGTTGGTCCTATTATCTTGGAATGATAGAAAAAAAATAATATTTAATTAGTTAATAGATATTAATTATTTTTAAATTAGTAGGTATTATAAATTTTTTTTATAAATATGAAAATGAAAATGAATAGTATTTTCATTAAAAATGATATAAACAATGACATTTTCTATTTTTAAAATAGTATAAAATGAGAAAATAATGCTCTATAACACAAACAATTTGTCACTAAGTTTTTATAACTTTGGGTTGGATCCATTAAGTCGGCCCCTTAAACCTACTAAAGTACTACCTTTAAAACACACACACACCCACCCACCCACCCACCCACAACTTTTTAAACACCATAGAATAAAGTTATTAACAAAGAACTAATTGTATATTTTATAGGTGTATATTTTAATTTTAGAACAATTAAAAATTCTCAAACATACTTATTACTTTTACACGTGTTGGTAGTATAAACTATTTATTACTTTTTTATTATTATTTTAATTGTAATAATATTATATAATATATACCTCTTTTATATATAAAGTAAATAATTATATATATACTAAATTAAAAACATATATGCAATATTTTATTAGGTCGAGATTTTGAGTACTAAAATTCACAACATGTCCCAAATTTCATTTGTGTTATAAATCCCACCCCAAGTATAGGGATGGCAATGAGACGAGTCAAAACTCGAACCTGAGTTCAACCGATCCCGAATGGGATGATTTGGAGTGGCTAAATGGGATATGGAGCGTGATTTTCATAATCCTTCGGGGCGGGTATGGGGTTTACTTAACTCGTCCCGCTACTCCGCCCCATATAAATATTTTATATATAATAATAATAATAATAATAAATATATTATATATAATTTATTTTATATTTTTTGTTTCAGTTTACTGTCACAAACTCACAATGTATAAAAATTTAGATGTTGTGTTGGTTATTACTTTAATTTTACTTTTATCTCCTATGTTACTTCTAAAATCTTATCTTGTTTACGTAGATTTTTTTATTTTTGTATTTAAAATTTGAATTTTAATTAGTATCAAATGGTTCTGATTTAATTTTTTATTGACTGATTCCAATTTTTTTAATTCTTTATGGGTTAGTTGTTAAACCTGCCAACCCAACAAAACGAAGCGGGACGTGGGGCGGAGTGTGGTCTTGCGAGACGGGGTGTGGTCTTGCGAGACGGGATATGGGGCGGAGTGTGGTCTTGCGAGACGGGATATGGGGCGAGCCTAACCTGCCCCTGCCATCCCTACGCAAGTAGAATAAACTCATTGTGGTCCAAATTTGAGTTGGCCCCAAAACCCGGACCCATTACCGTATCTCATTCTTAAGGTTCATCATAATTGGGAGTTGGGACACGGACTAAACCAACACAAGCACTAAAGAATCTAAGCTAAATTCTCCACTTATAACTCCTCCTCTTTATATATACCAAATCCCTCTCAAACTTGAACTACAACCACAATCAAAACGAGAGAAAAAAAGTAGTTTTTTTGGCTAAGTCTGTTTTACACTCATGGCTTTCAACATTTCTGCTGTCAAAACCTCATCCGATGGTTTATGGCAAGGAGAGAACCCACTTCACTATGCTTTTCCCTTGTTGATAATTCAAACTATCCTAGTTGTTCTGACAAGTCGCGTCGTCGCCTTCTTCCTCAGGCCCCTCCGGCAACCCATGGTCGTCGCTGAGATAGTTGTACGTTTCATCCATTTCACTCTTTTAACTTTTATAAGTAATTTCAATTTTTTTTATATATATTTTGTAAAAACCCGACAAAATCATGTCCTCGACAGGGTGGAATCATACTTGGGCCATCAGCATTGGGCCGAAGCAAACATTTCATGGGCTGGATTTTCCCACCATGGAGCACTCCAATTCTTGAATCCGCCGCGAGTATGGGCCTTCTTTTCTACCTCTTTCTCGTGGGCCTCGAGCTCGATTTGAATTCAATTCGCAGAAGCGGTAAAAAGGCTTTCGGCATAGCATTTGCCGGGATTTCCCTTCCGTTCCTGTTCGGAATCGGGCTCACTTTCCTTGTCCGGAAAGCTCTGAAATCGCAGCCGCAAAGAGGTTCCCTCCCCAACTTCTTGTTCATCGGCATTTCTCTCTCCATCACAGCGTTCCCGGTGCTCGCCCGCATCCTAGCAGAGCTCAAGCTCCTCACGACCGGCGTGGGGGAAACTGCCATGGCTGCCGCCGCCCTCAACGACGTGGTGGCGTGGGTACTGTTAGCCTTAGCCGTGGCGGTGGCCGGCGGGGCAAAAGGCTCCGCATTGACTTCGATCTGGATCCTCCTTTCGGGCCTGGGGTTTACCGCCTTCTTACTTTTCATCATCCGGCCCGGAATGAATTACCTGGCTCGAAAATACTCATCGGGGGGAAACGACGAAGGATCTTACATAATTTTAACCCTCGCAGGCGTCATGTTATCGGGATTCATGACTGATATGATTGGAATTCACTCGATCTTTGGGGCCTTCATATTCGGATTAATCATTCCGAAAAACGGAGGATTTGCGGTGAAATTGATAGAGAGTATAGAGGATTTTGTTGCGGGACTTCTTCTGCCGCTTTACTTTGCTTCAACAGGATTGAAGACGGATATATCTAAAATACGCGGCGGGGAGGCGTGGGGGATTCTGGCGGTGGTTATATCCACCGCCTGCGCCGGAAAAATTTTGGGGACGTTTACGGTGGCGCTGATGTGTACGATACCAGTGAGGGAATCGTTGGCGCTTGGTGTGTTGATGAATACCAAAGGGCTGGTGGAGCTCATTGTGCTCAACATTGGCAGAGAGAACAAGGTAATATTTAAATCATGAATGAAAATTTTTTAAAAGAAAAAAAAAAAAACCATATATTTCTACGGACTTGGATATTATTCCTCTAAAAAATAATGATATAAAGTTAATCATATCATGTTATTATTTAAATTAAAATGATAGTTTTAAAGAAAATTATTTCAGAAATGAAGTCTTATAAACGTCCTGAAAGAAAATGAATGTTACTTTTGAAATTTTACTATCTGGGTTGTAAAATTGGAATTAAAGGAAAATTAATAGTAAATTAATAAGTAACATTAAGAGCTATAGAATGATAATGGGCCATAATTAAAAAGTTAAGTCTGGAATCTAGACTGGCCACAAGTGGTGGTTGCCAGAATTTGGTCCTTCTCAGAGTTCCACTCATAAAAAGCTAAAGATGCTAGTGAAAAGGGGGATCCACTTCCATTCCTAATCACCTTTTCCCAGCAAATGGGCTAAAAAATTGCTCATAGTCAATCCAGATAGTAAAGTTCAAGTTTTTTTTAAATATATATGAATATTATAAGATGTCTAATCTTATTTCAATTCAGGTTCTTGACGATGAAATGTTTACCATTTTGGTAATGATGGCACTCTTCAACACCTTCATAACAACTCCTATAGTAACGGCCATCTACAAGCCAGAGCGCAATTTCCAGGAACGCTCATCATCATCAAAGGCTAAGGGGTCAGAAGACAACCTTCAGGTTCTAGCATGCATTAGGGAACCAGGAGAGTTGCCCTCTCTCATTAGCCTCATCGATTCATATAGGTCGACAAAAGCATCCCTAACGAAAGTTTATGTTATGCGGCTAGTTGAACTGACCGATCGATCTTCATCGATAGTCATGGTCCAACGAACCCGAAAAAAGGGGTTCCCCTGCATCTCCCGGTTCTGTCAAGGTGAGTTCAACCAACAGGTAGCAGCCGCATTTGAAGCATATCGTATGCGAGGCCAAGTCAAAGTTCGGCCAGCCACCTCAATCTCCATACTTTCCATAATGCATGAGGATATATGCCATATAGCAGAAAAGAAAGGGGCAGAAATGATCATCTTGCCTTTCTACAAACAGTGGAAGAGGGAAGATGATCAGGATATAGAGATTAATCTAGGCCAGGGTTGGAGAGAAGTCAATGAGAGGGTGCTAACAAATGCACCGTGCTCAGTGGCTGTGCTCATAGACCGTGGGTTTGGACTTGGGCTAGGGATAGGTTCTAGCAATGGGGATGATTCTATAAAGAGAGTGTGCATACCTTTTCTAGGCGGGTCGGACAGCCAGGAAGCTTTGCAGTTGGGCAACCAGATGGCGTATCATCCAGGGATGAGGATTACTGTGATAAGGTTTTCGGTAGCTGCTGGACCAGAAGGTGAGATCAAACTACACCAATCATCATTACAAGTAACTGATGAGCAGATTCACATAGAGGAACAGGTATAGTTGAGCATTCTTTCCTATTTGCATCTCTACCCCCTATTTATACGAATAAAGTCACTAACATCTAACGGAAACAATATAAATGCTACCATGCACAAATGAAACAGGAGCGCAAGCAGGATGAGACGACTCTAGCAGAGTTCACACAAAGGTGGGACGGTATTGTAAGGGTGGTTGAGAAAGAAGCAAATAATATAGTTAAAGAGCTATTGGCAATTGCTCAGAGCGCAGAATTCGAACTCATAGTGGTAGGAAAAGGCAGGTTTCCACGAGCAATAGCGGCCAAAGTGGCTAATCATCAAGTTGAGCACGAAGAGCTGGGATTGATCGGAGGCCTTTTAGCCTCCTCACATCATGGAATCAACAGTTCTGTTCTTGTCATACAGCAACATGATTCTGCTCGCAACAGCCAGAACCCTGGCCTAAAATGCATCAGCAAAAGGATGGTTCGGTTCATAAATGCATGATGGCCTTGTGACGCAAAATACAGCGCCCATGAATGCAGTTTGTGTACATCAATGAAAATAAGTAATGAATAATGTCCAAGGATCCTAGTGTATAGGCATATCGCATGCAATGCAACATACTGTAATCATTCTCAAAGTAATGCTTCTTACTTTTGTCCTAGTAGTTTGGGAGCAAGCAGAAGCACAACGACCACTAAATAGCTTAATATGCCCCAACAGAAACCTCAAGGACAAAGATTGTTGCCATTCAAATACATCAGAAGTGGCCATAACTATCCCACTAATATTGTCTCGTGCAAGACTCTTTTATATTAATGAACTAACCATTTGTATTACTTGAATTACGGCACATGGAACAACCTAACAATTCCGGCTTTAAATCATTAGCAAATACTATATACTTATGAATGGGTTATTTTTCCAATTAACCAGAAGAAAGAAATTCATATATTACTTCTACATACACCACCCTAATTCAACTAAGCTCCCTGTAAAAATCACAATAATTCTTAACAGAACCACAGAACCTAAAGAAATAATTCCATATGCAAAAGAAATGAAAGATTCACAAACCATTCAAAACCAGAGAAAGCAAGCAATCAGCACATTCAAAACCAGAAACAAGACATAATATACATAACAGAAACAAACCATTCAATCAGATTTATAGAAGAAACAGAACAAGGAACAGCTACATTTGGATTCTAAATCACGACATATAGCCAATAAAAAACTATGACAAGCAATGAAGCAGGATATATAGATTCCACTATAATTTGTGTAACCACAATGAAAGCACAGATAATCAAACAACAAAGAGCAATGTAGTAATTGCAAATCTGAAAGAAGGCTAACATTAAATTTTGAAGGGGGGGGAATAGAAAGGGGCCCTCACAACACAAACAAGCAGTCCTTATAGTTCCTGGGTGTTGTGGAGGTCCACTAAAAGAAATCTTACATTATAGATCATTTTCATCACACAAACCCATCATAGTGGGTTTCCCTATTAGTAAAACTGGAAGGGAAAAAAAAATGGAAAGAAGCATAGAGAATGAGGTATGCTAACCTCAAAGAAACCCACCCTCAGTCCACTTGGCATCTGAGTTTCCATTATAACCCACTGACTTCTTGTCAGGTGCACTCTGATAAAAACTATCATATCCATCTTCTTTAGCATCATCCCAGCCTGTCCAGCTGTCCCCATTCTGGGATGCCATCCCCTTTGATGACTTTTCTGTCCGGATGTCTTTGGTATCCCAATCATCCCAGGAACCAGAACTAACAGAGTTAAACTGTCGACTGGATGAGGATTGCGCTCCAGTCGAAGAATTCCATCCTTTTGACTCCTGTCCGAACTCCTGATAATAACCATTACTGTCACTTTCATTCGGCTGCCAGCCAGAGCCTTCTTTTGTAAACTCCTCAACCTTCTGGGAGGCCAAAGCCATTACCCCTTTCATAAGTCCCCATGTCTTTTGCCCAATCTCTGATGTCTTTGCAGTTACAACACCGACAGTTTCATTCACCTTGTAATCGTAGCCCCCTTCTCTTACCTGTAAAAAAGAGATTAATATGTATCTTATTTCACTTCTGTCATACTATATAGTCCAATTTGGAGCAAAGCGAAAGAAATAATATCTCAAGGAAGCATAGATTTGCAATGTGCTATGACTCAATCAAAAATTTCCAGCTTTCTTTCTTATATGCTGTTATCCTTTAAAAGTTCCTTTTTCATAACAGGAGTTTCGAATAGATACAAACCACCAAAGTTCAGACTGCTACTAGAACTTTCCTGTGCTATCAAGAAGAGAGAAAAGAAGGGGGGGGGGGGGAATGAAATTGCCCGCTAATCCCTTTGGAACCAACACTACACTATGAGATCATTTTTGTTCTATACGGATTAAGAATTGAACCATTAATGATATATACTCGCTACACACAACTTCTTGCTCCATCTCTCCAACCAGGACCCTTGCTACATATATAAGATACTTCCAATGGAATTCTTTTCCCTATGCGTTCGAACAGAGAGTCGGAGATGTAGCTAGGCTTCGACTCAGAGAGGTTGCTATTAGGGTGGTATCAGGTTGTGGTATTAAGAAAATTGAGAAGCAAGCAACAACTAAATTGCAGGATGTAAAAGCTACATGTGCTTTAGCTACTATGAATTCGACTAATTCCAAAGCATTTAAGTCAGCTAGACTTGTTTAATGATGCAGGTTACAGTCCTAGAAAACAATGCATATGCCATGAAGAAGTATAACACATAGTTCAAGACAACAACATAAAAAACGTAAAATGCAGAAACCAATCGCCAGCTTTAACCTTACCACATTAAAATTACATTGGCTATTTCCTGTAACATGATGTTTCTATCAAAATACAGGAAAGCGAAAACCAAACTACCTTAGAAGTGATCTCCTTAGTTCCAGCTTGAACAACATTTGCAGCTGACTGAGCCGCAGATGCGGCTGCCATAGATAACATGCCAAATCCCTGCACATGCAAAATGAAATAAGATATTACATACACATCAATACCACGATTAAAACAGCATATATAAACATGAAAATGCTCACAACACCACCTGAGTGACAACCGAAAGAACATCCCCATCGGAATTCTTCCTTGGTGCAGGTGCTGCGCTGGATCCAAATCCAACATACTTGCCACCTTGCGAAGGAGGAATCCCCTCCGGTCTGGACTCATTTTCAGCTATCTTCCGTGCAAAAAAACCATCCTTATTTGCCGCTGATGCCTCCAACTGTGCCCGCGAATAAATATCCTCTGTAGACTTTGACCGGGATGGCAAACTGCCCCCACTCCCGGAGCTCCTAAAATCCCCCACCGTATTATTCCTCCTAATATTATTACTTCCACTATACCCTCCATCATCGTAACTATCCCAACTATCCCACCCCGCATCATTCCCAAAATTACCACTCCTACCACCACCACCTCCCCCACCCAACGGGGGCTTACTATTATGACTACTATAACTATTCCCAACATTATTATTCGATTTCAAGCTTTCTTTTACAACCGGGGGATCGCGCCAGGGTTTGCCTTCGGCAAGCGCCTGGATGCGATCGCGGTAAACGGATGCGGCTTTCGTATTGTATTTCACGACAATGTCGGTTTCCTTAGGGACTCCGTATTGTGAAATAAAATTATTGAATTTTTCATTACCTCCGAGCTCCATTTTCTTGAGCTGAATCTCAGACCATGAGTCCATAGTCACGGATCGGACGAAAGAGATGTGGACACCCAGTCCACGGTGTTTGCCGGAGCACTCCAGGCACATGAATACGCCATATGAAACGGAAGCCCACTGGGGGTTCTTTTGGGAGCAATCGACGCAGATCTTGTTGCCTGATTGTGATTGGAGCTCCCGGAGACGACGTGATGCCGCCATACAGTGCCGGATCGGGTTCGGATCCGCTCTGGTGTCGGTGGATGTGGGTTCAGGATCGGATCTGGACGATATGGAAGAACAATTGGGGATGCAAACGGACGAAATGAAGGGCAAGACAATCTGAGAGAGAATTATTTTTTTTAATTTTTCTCCTTTTTTTTCTTTCCCCCCCACTTTGGAGAGGAAGAGGGGTCGAGATGTCCGATCGAGGTGGTCTACGGCTGCAGGCAACCAATATGTAACGCAAATATGTAATATTAATTGATAATAGATATATAAGAATTGATTGTTGTAATATAAAAATATTAAGAGAATATTTGGCCCAAAATAATATTATTTTGGGGAAACATAATCAAACATATACTCATTTTTTGGATCACGATCCGATGTATGATTTTCTGGATTGGTTTGGGATTTGAAATCCTGCAATCACAGCAAACGTTAGGTTAGCCGAGAGGCCTTCGGCTTAGGCCCTCCGACGCTCAAGTCAGTATATATTCGACCTCTGAAATTGAGCAACGGAACGTAGGGGCTTTTGAGTGTATGAGTGCATACCTGTGAGAGGCAAGGTTGGGGGTTTTTATATTCTTCTCCCTTGTAGGAAATGTCAGGGAAGCCCTTGGCTTACCCAAGGGGCCTCCAGCCTCCTGCCGGGGGTAATTGGTCAATTCCCCCGTTTGAATTTGCCAGCTGGATGTCCTTTTATGCTGCAGGATAAGATGGCACACTGTTGTGGCGTCTGCTATGTCAGACGGTGAGGGGAGGGCATGCGCTATTAATGCAGAGGCGTGTTGCCAGTCAACGCATTTAATACGGTGGCAGAGTACTGTGCGGGGTTCGACTTGCGAATCGACCTTGACAGGTCGACAAAGGTCGAGCAGATCAGGGGGCCATGGAGCACCTTGTGGATGGATCGAACAGGGTCGACGAGTCACTTAGGTCCTGGGCCGTTGATTGAGTGTTGGGCCTCGCTGATTTGGGCCATTTTGGGCCATCCTATATCATGAGTCCCCCCACTTCGCAAGGCCGAACGAAGAATCGACGAGCGGCGTTGGGAAGTAGCGAATATTAGCGACCATCGACCAGGGTTTTTGAAAATCTGTCAGAGTATTGCGCATTTGCTGAGCGGTTACATTGTGGCGTGCGTGGGGCGGCGTGACGTCTCCACCCATTAATGCAGACGTTTGGGTAACCGCGCCCCCTTCCTATAAATACTTAATGTAATTCTGCCCATCTTTACTTTTACCGCTTCAGAATTTTCGAGAGCGTTTAGGAGATATCTTTCGCTGCAAGACTCCCTGAACTTTGCGTTCGCTTCGCAGATTTTGTGGGCTTAACCTTCATATCCAGTAAGTGTTCCTCCGCTTCTTCGTTTCTCCGAATCCTTTCTCTTTATTTTTCTTTTGAAGAAGATGCTTGGGTTATTCAGTTCTGAGGGTAGCCAGGGGGGGGACAGTGAGGCCACATTGTCTAGTGGGTTGTCCGGCGGTGGTTCTGGTTCGAGCGGCTCGAGCTCCGGGAGCTTGAGTAGCCCGCGCGGTGGAGAGGCTGGGCCCAGCCGGGTACCCCCTTCTCGTGGGCGATTATTCACCCTGAACCATTATAGTGAGATAATTTCCGTAATGACCCCTATGGATTTGGTGCGCCTGAGGGAGCTTTACCATATTCCTCCCGAATACCAACTATTAACCCCCGGGCCTCCCGGTCGAATGCACCGTGCTCCCACCGGTTGCATAATAGTGTTCGAGGACGCACTCAAATGTGGGTTGAGGTTCCCCTTAAGTGATAGTATGATAGGCTTGCTTAGGGGTCTTCGAGTGTGCATAACTCAACTATTACCCAACTGCTTTGCCATCCTCTGTTGTTTCTTAGTTTTGATGCATCTGTTCGATCAGGCCCCCAGCTTGGAAAATTTCTCCAACCTCTTCTATCTCTGCATGTCACGAAAATCTGGTAGTTCCGACGAGTCGGGCTTTTATTATCTGACTGCTCGACCTCATCGCAAGTTTCTCGTGGCTCCCTCCTCTTCATATGGGCAGGAGTGGAAGAAACATTATTTCTTCATTCGGGTAAAGGGTGGGTTTGACATTCCTCGAGAGTGGTTGGGGGGGCAGGTCGAGATACCAGGGAATCGTACCCCTACTTTGCCAAACACCTTCATGAGGGATCTAGTCGAGTTTGGTCCCGTGGAGGCCACAGTATTCCTCGATGAGCAGCAGTTAGTGCTAGCTGGGTTGTCGCCAGCCTCTCTAAACTTTGCAGATGACTATGAGATAGGTAGATGAAATGCGTGCCATGCTTTGTTGTTTAGCTATGTTCACTTCTGTATTTGACATCTGTTGTGTTTGTTCTTTGCAGACCGGGACAAAATCATGAACCGCGCAAGGAGTAATGCACTGGCTTGCGCTAAAAGGAACCAGCAGCGCAGACAAAGCGCTAAGTCTCGACAAGAGTCGACTGGAGCCGACGAGCCATGCCGACAAGCTGCGGCCCGTGCGCCCTCCCCGACCCCCTCGCCTGGTCAAGTAGTAGCGATCGAGAGGGTCGCGGGTCGGGGAAAAAAGACCCATGGGCGAACAGAGTAGGCCCCCACCCAAAAAGGTTGCTGCTGCTGAAAGGGAGAAAGGAAAATCGAAGAGCGTTAGATCGGGGATGCCGACGGGAAATGATCTCTTCGGGGATCGAGGTGCAGAGACCTTATTCGGCCTGAGGAAGTTCCCGTCTCCTTATTTCGGGTCGGACCCCAGCCTACTTGTGGACGACATGTCCTATATGCATGGATCTGGGCCAACTGGGGTCGACCCCTTGAAATGGTTGTTGGCTGGTCAGTTCCTGGCTGACCAGAAGAGGATAATGGGCCTGAGTCAGCCCGGGGCGCTTTGCGAGCTCACGTATCACGCGAACATGGTAAGATCTCATAAGCTGTAAACTTGTGTAATTGATTTTTCCTGCATGGATAGTAATGACTTTTATGTTTCAGGTCGGGCAAATCGCCTACAATTTTTACCGTCGCTCCGAGCTGGCACTCGCTGATTGTGAGCAGTTGGACGCTGGCGGCGATGCCGAGACGTTGAAGGCCCAACTGGAGTCATCCCAACTGCGGTTCGAGGAAGTCCAGAAGGAGAATGCTAAATACGCCGAAATAATGGAGGCGAAAGATCGGCAAGTCCTGCTGGCGGTGACGGAGCAGACAAAGATGGAGGCGAAGCTGAAAAAACTCGAACTGGACATCCATGTCACCTACGAATCTGGTCGGGCTGATGGTCGAGGCGAGCGCCTGGTCGAGGCCAGGACAGAGTTTGAGCGGGTAGTTCCGGAGATCCGCAAGGAGGCAGTGCAACAGTTTATGGTGAGCCCCGCCTTTCAGGATGCGAGCGTGGTGCTGGCCCAGGACAATGCCCAAAGTGCCTTTAATAAGGCTATTGTACAAATGCGGCACCTGGGCTATGCGGTTAGCGACGAAGATCGCTCGAAGATGGGTCTTGCTTCGACGAGCAGTTGCGCCCAATTGGTGATGAAGATGTCGATAAGGCCGAAGCCGAGGTAGAGGCAATGGAGGAGATCGACATGACCCCTGAAGAGAGGCAAAAGGCAGACCTCCAAAAGAAAGTGAAGGTTGTAGGCCGAGATTTCGAGTTCGCCGGCGACCTCGCCTATGAAATCTCCGAGGGCCGGGCCAACACTGTCTCTTTCTTCCCTGCCGTCGAGCGGCTGTTTATGTCCTCTGCCGCCTACCCCTCTCGCCCAGTCACCGCAGCCATGCCCGTTGCAATGGCACCGCCTGAGCCTCAGTATGCTCCTACTCTCGCATTACCAATTGAAGGGTCTGGCAGTTCTAGTTAGGGCTTGTAATACTTGTTTTTGTTTTGATGTACATGCCTCATTGAGGCTTTTTGAGAATGAAATAAAGTTTGTTGCCCTTCATCGGCCAGCTGTTCATTTTCGAACATTGTTTTAAGCCGTTGCGAGATAAGTTAAACTTTGTTGCCACTTATGATTAGCAAAGTGTAAATTGAATTTATCGATGGGGCTCGACTTCGAGCCTTTGCCGCTTTTCTGCGAAGTGTGACGTCGACTTTGTGATCCTGCCTCAGGGGCTTCGACGTCACTTTGTCGAGAATTTTCGTCGACTACGGGGTCGACTGAGGTGGTCGTGGCTCTTCGCCTTGACTCAATGAGTTTAAGCCTTTCGTCGACTACGGGGTCGACTAAGGTGATCGCGGCTTTTCGCCTTGACTTGATGAGTTTAAGCCTTTCGTCAACTACGGGGTCGACTAAGGTTTTACTGCGGTCGTGTCGTGCTTTTTAATCATGATAGAACTTGATTGTTCTTTAACCAATACAAAGATGCCAATGAACAGTTTATACAAAGACCTTTTTTAGATTTAACGCATTCCATGGCCGAGGTAGCTTGCAACCTGCAGCATTCGCTAATCGATAGGCGTTGTTTTTAGACACTTTGATGACTGAGTACGGTCCTTCCCACTTCGGGTCAAGCTTGCCAACGGGCCTTGATACTTCCACTTTCTTTAAGACGAGATCACCCACCTTGAAATTCCGCGGATGTATCGATTTGTTATAGCGGTCCGCCATCTTTGAGCGGTACATCTGCATTATGTTGTAAGCTGCTTGGCGCTTCTCATCTATAGTTATTAAGTCCAGTGCCCTCTCCGATGTATTTGCTATTGGATTGTAATGGATCACTCTAGCGGTGTGCTGGATTAGTTCTGACGGGACCACTGCTTCAGACCCATAAACTAGGCTGTAAGGGCTTTGACCTGTAGCTATTCGAGGGGTGGTCCTGTAGGCCCAAAAGACTCCCGGGAGGTCGTCCGCCCAGCTGGTTCTTGTCCCCTCTATTCGGCTCTTAATGTGATCGAGGACAGTCATGTTGGTCACTTCGGTCTGTCCATTGGCTTGCGGATTTCCCACTGAGGTGAAGTGCTGCATAATGCCCAAGGTCTCGCACCATCTTCTTGTGTTTTTGCTTTGGAATTGGGTGCCGTTATCTGAGATGAGGACTTTAGGCAACCTGAAACGGCAAACAATATTCTTCCATATGAAACTCTTGATGGCCACATCAGTGATCTTCGGGACGGCTTCAGCTTCCACCCATTTTGTGAAGTACTCAACGGCCACTATGATGAACTTCTGCTGGCCGGTGGTCTTTGGGAGCGAGCCGACTATGTCGATTCCTCACTGGTCGAATGGCCAAGCAATATCAACATTTGTCATTAGTGCGGCTGGTTGATGCTGTATGTTCGAATGTACTTGACAAGATAGGCATTTCCTAGCAAAGTCGATAGAATCCTTCAACAAAGTCGGCCAGAAATACCCATATCGCGTGATCTTATGCGCCAGGGACCGGCCTCCCGAGTGGTTTTCGCAAATGCCCGCGTGTATTTCCTGCAGCACTTCATTCGCCTAGTCGGAATCTAAACATCTGAGCAGCGGTCCTGCGATCGATCTTCTGTACAACTGTCCGTGATCATCCAGCGCATATTTGGGCGCTAAGCCCTTCAGTTTACGAGCCTGCTTATCATCAGCGGGTAAGGTACCTTGGCTCAAATAAAGCTTGACTGGGTGCTGCCAAGAATGGGTTGCATCTTCGAGGTACCCGACCAAACCCAGGCCGGGGGCCGAGATGCAAGGCTGGTCGGTGACAAGAAATGTTATGATTCTTTCTCTTGTGCCTTTCGTCGAGCTTGCCAGCTTGGAAAGCGCATCTGCTCGCGCGTTTTCTGATTGGGGGACTTGGCTTAGTGAAAAATCTCGGAACCTCTGCCGTAGTTGTCGGACTTTCGCGAGATATTGTGTCATTTTATGTTCTCTCATGTCGAAGTTTCCTTCGACCTGCTCCGCGACTAACTGTGAATCGGTAAATGTCGCTATCTTATCGACCCCGCGGTCTATGGCCATGCGCATTCCTGCAATGAGTGCCTCATATTCAGCTTCATTATTAGTGACTGGGAAGTCGAGTTTTACTGCAAAATCATAATCTTCAGGCAGCGGGGATTGGAGGGATACGCTTATTCCTCCTCCAGTAGATGTCGCGGACCCGTCAACATATAGGGTCCACCAAGGTGCGTCTTCCATCTCTTGAACCGGGAGATCGACTCTCTCTAGGATGAAGTCCGCTAGCACCTGCGCTTTTATTGCTGCTCGGGGTTGGAACTGGATGTCGAATTCTCCTAGTTCGATAGCCCATTTCGTGAGTCGACCCGAAGTGTCTGGCTTCGATAACACCTGCTTTAGCAGCTGGTTTGTTAGTACCACAATTGTATAGGATTGGAAATAGGGCCGCAGTTTTCTTGCTGACGTGACTAGGGCCAGGGCAAACTTCTGGATCTCCAAATAGTTATGTTCAGGCCCCTGAAGAGCCTTGCTGCAATAGTAAACTGGACAAGGGTTTCCAGCTTTCGTCGTTGTTAACACTGAACTGATGGAAGCCGAAGAGACCGCCAGATATAACTGTAAAATTTCTCCGAGCTCAGGCTTGGCAAGGAGAGGTGGCGAAGAGAGGTGTTGCTTTAGGTTGATCAGAGCTTGGTCACACTATTCATCCCATTTGAATCCCGATTTCTTTGTATTTCTCAAGATTTTGAAGAAAGGTACGCTCTTGTCTGCCAGCCTGGCTATGAACCTGCCCAAAGCAATAATTCTGCCCACGAGGCGTTGGACTTCCCGAACGGTGCGCAGTGGAGCAATATCTAGAACTGCTTGAATTTTCTGCGGGTTGGCCTCGATACCTCTCTGACTGACCATATATCCAAGGAATTTTTCTTCTCGAACCCCGAATGTGCATTTGTTAGGATTGAGCTTCATACCGAAAGCTCTCAGAATGGAAAATATGTAGCTCAGGTCGACCAAGTGGCTTTCTGCTTTCTTTGTTTTCACAATCATGTCATCGACATAAACCTCCATTGATTTCCCAATTTCATTCTTGAACATGAAGTTAACTAATCTTTGGTAAGTTGCTCCGGCATTCTTAAATTCAAACGGCTAACTAAAAAACAATATACCCCATTGGGAACAACAAAAGCGATTTTATCCCTATCCTCAGGTGCCATGAATATTTGGTAGTAACCTTGAAATGCATCCATCATGCTAAGCAATTCGCAACCAGCCGTGGAATCAACAAGTAAATCAATACGAGGCAAGGGGTAAGGATCCTTAGGACATGTTTTATTCAAATCTGTGAAATCATTACACATCCTCCATTTTTCCTCGTTATTGGGAACAAGTACTACATTACAAAGCCAAGAAGGATATTGGATTTCTACAATATAACCAGCCTCTAGAAGTTTGCTAACCTCGTCCTCGATGATCTATGTCCGCTTAGCATTGAAAGTTATCTTCTTCTGTCGGATTGGCTTGTGGGCAGGGTCCACGTTGATTGGCAGCTTTCCATGTGAAGACATCGATATTGCGTTGGAGGAAGTCGACCATGAGGCACTCTAGTCGATCCCCCATATCAGCTCCGATCCTCGTTGTCTTATCGGGGTTCCCTGGTTCGAGCTCAATTGTTTTGAATTCTCATGTCGGCTCGACCCTGGTGTTCTCCAACTTCTTCTTTTTCGATGAAGGTCCCTCCTCGGGTTTCGCTACAGGGGCGTCCCCCGAGGCCTTCAATTCTTGTCTCTGTTTCTGCCCATTGGAATCCATCGAGATTGTGTAGCAACGCCAGGCATCTTTGATATTGCATAAAAGCTCCCCAACTCCCGCGGGGGTCGGGAACTTTATTTTCATGTGGTATGTGGATGTGATAGCTCTGAAGTCATTCAGGGCTGGTCGACCAACAATGACATTGTAAGCAAAAGAGGCATCGACCACTAAGTAGTTGATCGTCAAAGTTCGGCTGTGATGTCCCTGCCCGAATGTAGTGAATAGGCTAATTGACCCTTCTGGTATAATTTCTGATCCCCTGAATCGAACTAGGGGGGTTCTGATTGGATCAAATTTCAATTTGCCCAAGTTCATTCTGTTCAAGGTCGACAGAAATATGATGTTCGCCGAGCTGCCATTGTCTACTAACACCTTTCTCACCTTAAAGTTGGCGATCTCAATGGCGACCACCATTGGGCAGTCGGGCTGGCGGTCCGTTGCCTGACCCTTGAGGTGGTCTAAATCTACATTAGTAAAAGAGATCGGCTCGGTACTGGTTGTCAACTGGAACACTGTTTCAACCCTAGAAGGTTTGGTCGAGTCAAGTTGCCTCTGGGTTTGCTTCCTTGCATTTCGGGAGTCTCTTCCTGCAGGCCCCCCAGCAATCGTGTTGATGACGCCTCTGACGGGCGGGTGGGTTTCATGGGCTGGTTTCTTTCCTTTGTCCACCCGTCGCGGGCTAACTGACCTTTCTCTACGGGGAGTTCGGTCGGTCGCCCCCTCCTCTCGTCGAGCTCTCTCCTCGACAAACTTTTTCAAATGTCCCTGCCTGATCAGCTTCTCGATCTCATCTTTCAAATTGAAGCAGTCCTCGGTGTCGTGCCCTTTTTGCTTATGAAAATGGCCATACTTTCTTCATAACCTCAGTTTCTGTAATCTTTCGAGGCTTTTTAAGCAGGTTATCATGCTGTATGGCGAAGAGTACTCCCTTCCTCGGCATGGAGAGTGGGGTGTAGTCATGGAAACGTCTGATCGGGGAGCAGCGCCCTCCCTGTTCTGCTTTTTCTCTTTCTCCTTGCCCTTTTTCTTGTTGGCCTCTATGCTGCCATATTTCATTTTGTTCATCTCCTCCTGGGTCATGCACCTCTCTGCGAGGTCGAGGAGCTCCTCCATTGTTCTTGGCTGTGTGCGCACCAAAGCGTTGGTGCACTCCTTGTGCCTTAGGCCCAGAAACAGCACATTGATCAAAAATTCTATCCTCGGGCTGTCTATCTTCAACACCTTGGTGTTGAATCTGGTGAAGAAGTCCCGCAAAGACTCACCCTCAGCCTGTTTTACCATGTGCAGGTGGGTGTGTGGTAGCTTCGTCCTCCTCCTGCTGGCGAACTAGTGCAAAAATTTGTCACATAACTGGTCGTATGAGAAAATGGACATCGGTTCCAGCTTCACGAACCAGTCTAGGGCCATGCCCTGGAAAGTGGTCACGAGCATCTTTGCATGTATATACTCGTTATGCCCATGCAGCTGCATCATATGCTAAAACTGCAGCAGATGCTCATTCGGGTCCGTGGAACCGTCATACCTCAGAAGCCCGGTGGGGATCTTCGCATCAATGGCAATGCGCTCATCGATGATTTCCTGGACAAAAGGGGAGTCCCGTTCCTTTCGAAATCTTGAAAGCATCTCCGGTTGCATGGTCCTGTCAGCATTCCTCTTCGAAAGTTCCTCCAGACGCTTATTCAGTTGTTGCACCTGGTGAGAGACTTTTTCCTACTCCTACTAGTCCTGGTTCTGCTTGCCTCTGGAACGCCCGGCCCTATCGCGCTGCGGGGCTCGAAGGGGCCGAACGTCGTGGTCTACGGAGTCTGCCACCTCCTCCCTCAGCGGTGGACAGGTTGCCTCCCTCGGAAAACGGCCCAGGTTCGCTTCTCTCTGGGACGGATGTCTAGGGGACTCCGGTATCTGTGCGTACTCTTCTGGCTGCGCCCTTTCTGGGCCTGCGGGCTGAGGTGTGGCACTGGCCGCCGGCCCCGGTTGCACAACATGTCTATTCAGTGCGGCCGAAAGCTGGGCAGAAATTTGTGCTAAGATTTGCTCGCTGATGAGCTGCATCAGTTGGGGCATTGTGAGAGTGACCACAGGTTCCGGCTGCATACTGGGTGCTTGCGCGTCTTGTCCTTAGTTCTGGCAGGTGGCAGGAAAACTAGATCTCCGGTTCTCCTCCCTCCCGGATGGGGCTCGCCTAGTGTTCACCATTTCGATAGAGGATTCTCAGTTTCCCACAGACGGCGCCAAATGATGAGGGTTCGATTTCGATGATGAATATAGATCGGGTCTGAATCACGATCCGAGGTATGATTTTCTGGATTGGTTTGGGATTGGAATCCTGCAATCACAGCAAACGTTAGGCTAGCCGAGAGGCCCTAGGCTTAGGCCCTCCGACGCTCAAGTCAGTAGATATCCGATCTCTGAAATCGAGCAGCGGAACGTAGGGGCTTTTGAGTGTATGAGTGCATACCTGTGATAGGCAAGGTTGTGGGGTTTTTATATTTTTCTCCCTTGTAGGAAATGTCAGGGAAGCCCTTGGCTTACCCAAGGGGCCTCCAGCCTCCTGCCAGGGGTAATTGGTCAATTCCCCTGTTTGAATATTGCCAGCTGGATGTCCTTTTATGCTGCAGGACAAGATGGCACACTGTTGCAGCGTCTGCTATGTCAGACGGTGAGGGAAGAGCATGTGCCATTAATGTGGAGGCATGTTGCCAGTCAACGCATTTAATACGGTGGCAGAGTACTGTGTGGGGTTCGACTTGCGAATCGACCTTGACGGGTCGACAAAGGTCGAGCAGATCCGGGGGCCATGGAGCACCTTGTGGATGGATCGAACAGGGTCGACGAGTCACTTGGGTCCTGGGCCGTTGATTGAGTGTTGGGCCTCGCTGATTTGGGCCATTTTGGGCCATCCTATATCAATTATATACATCATATATATTTTATTATTATTCTAATATTAAAAAAAATCACACAATTTCATTTTTATCCCTAAAAATCAAACAAAAAAGCATTAATTTGACTGTTACAATAAAAAAATATCTCAATCAAAACATAAACAAACATACCAAAAAATAACTTCTACATTCTCCAATAATTCATTCTCCCAAAATACATGATAAATACATAATAAAATCATACAAAAAACATAACCAAATAGTTTAGATAAGTGACATTAATCTAGCCTAATCTTTTATTTAATATCAACGAATATATAAGCAGGTCGGCCCTTTTTTTGTGTCAACCCATTGATGTAGTAGCCACAAAAGGGCCAATAGGCGCGATTATGTAATTGTATCCCCTCATTACAATTTTATTTCCTTAATTACCTTTTGTTTTTTAATTTCAATTGTGTCATCTGGTTTTAAGTTTCACTAGAGACAAATCCCCAAATCAATGGGAGGGGTGAGAGTTTTATTCAAGGGCAATTTTATCATTTACCTAGCTAATTCTATGTGTCAAATATGTATAAAAGATCATGATAAATTCTAGTGACAACTAATTGTAAGATCAATTTTTAATATCAAATAAATTAATATATTATTTAATTTAATCTTATCTCTTTTTATTCAAATTTTCATTACTATCTATATTCTCAATTTAACATGCCCCTGCTAGTAGACAAGTTGTATATGATAGATGTAACAAGATATTATATTCTATATTTCTATATTACAAAAGAATTTGTATTAAGTGGGAAGTGACTAGGAATGGGTTGGCAATCATATAAATGGAGTTGAATGCAATTTACAATTTTAAATTATGGTGTTCTTAATAATTATCCCAAATAAAAATAAAAAAATAAATTCATTTACCCCTATCTTTTAAAGTATCCATTGAATTCAATATAAATAAATACAAAAAATCCTTGAATAAAATTTAAGGTTCGATACAATTTGTATACTTGATTGTAGAGGGCCCAATTAATTTATTTTTTCATAATGTTCAAGAATATTTTTATCAATTTATATTGAATTTAACCTACTATTTATTCAATAAAAGTTGAGGTTTCTTGAATTCATAAGTTATTCTCAAGGTGCTGTTATTTAGATATTGATGAGGATTTGATTTGCTGGGTATTGGTCCAACTACGAATTCAAATATGACTCGATCTGAATGGTTAGTATTCTTGTTCAAGTGGGGTGAATCCTGCAATCACAGCAAACGTTAGGCTAGCCGAGGAGCCCTCGGCTTAGGCCCTCCAACGCTCAAGTCAGTATAAATCGACAAGATAGATCGAGCAGCGGAGTAGGGGCTTTGTGTATGTATGAGTGTGTACCTTAGAAAGATTGAAGTGAGAGTATTTATAACCTTCTCCTTTTAGGGGAATTGTCTGAGATGCTCCCAATATATTCAAGGGCCCCTACCCTTGTGAAAAGGGTGACTAGTCATTTCCTTTACCTGTACATTTCCAGATAACTGCCATTCTAGGTTTTAAGGACATGATAGTATACTGTAGTGGTGCCTGCTGTGTCAGGCGGTGAGGGGATGGCATGCGCCATTAATGCAGAGGCATGCCGCCCGCCAATGCATTTAATGCGGTGGCAGAGTACTGTATTGTGTCGATCTCGCTGGTCGATCAGGTCGACCAGACGCTGTTCTATTCATTGGGACACAGTCAAACAGGGTGGTTGATTGAGGTCGATAGCGCATATGGGTTTTATGTGCATGATTGGGCCTGATGCTGCGTCTCTGGGCCAGTTTGGTTTGGGCCCAGGTACTCAGGCCACCCCATATTAGATATATAAACTATATTTAACCTATTTAAATATGCAATGCAGGGAATTCAAAGATTATGCCTTTATTTCTCCCTTAACCAAAAAAACCTTATTATTTGAAAAGAAAAGGCAAATAAAAATAAAATAACAGTTGAAGCAGTTAACAGGTTGTTGGTGTTTCTTCAACTAATATATACAGTCGCATGAGTGCAATTAAATTTCATATATATATATAATTTTTTTCTCAATTATTTAAATCTCTTTGTTTGACTTTATTATGTGAAATAAAATAATTTTAAAAATGGAGAGAATAAGAAAGAGAGATAATAGTCTTAAAAAAATTAGATTAATAATATATGAAGAAAATGATAAAAAGTTTTGAGATATTTTTTTGTTTAAATAGAATTAATTTAGTCAATAGATCAAAGATATATCATATAGTTATTTTAGCATTTTTATACTTTATAAATAGTATTAAATATAATATTGGTATAAATAGTAGTTTTAAATAAAATTGTTGAATGTATAATAGTATCAGTTTCCTCTACTATGTGGAAGGTCTTTTGTTCGAGCCTGAATGGAGACTCTTTTGTGCACCTTATGTGTATTTTGTATAGTTAATACTTCAATTTATTTAATTTAAAAATATAAAATATTGATTTGTTGGAAGAATAAAAAATTCATCATTTATAATATTATCTCAAAAAAATAAGACCTTGTTTGTTTGGATGAATTGGATAGATTTTATGCCCATTGAGCTTACCAATGTTTGGTTGACTACATTGTCCACCCGTGAAATATTAGACAGTCCCAGTGGGTAGAGTTGGGTACTGTAGTGTTGAACCTAGATTAGAGTGAAAAGACAATTCTACCCATTAATTAGACAATTTTATTATAATTACTATTAGTTATGGCACACTCTATGCAAGTGCTAAAATTTTTATAGTATAAAATAGATAAAAATATTTATCCTTTTTTACATAATACTAGTTCTATTTTAATAATCTCATTGTATTTATTTAAATTGTTGCATAAATAAGAACAAAATGTAGTGACAAAATAATAATAATAGAATGGATGGGTCATAAATTATAATTATGGTATAAATTGTAGTAATGGGGATTAAAAGATAAAATTAATTATGTTATAGTTTATTTGTATGCTAAAATTTTTGTATCATAAAATAAATAAAATATTTTAATGTAATATTAAAAATTTTTAGTAATTTCAATATGTTTATTTAATTTTTTACAATTTTTTTTTTTAAGTGATAACCTGGTAGTAGTGAGATATACAGCACAAGTTGTATTTATTAGGATTGAAATATAAAGATTGAAGTATTTTTGGTATATCACTCAAAAGCACATTAAAAGAGCATCAATACTTTATTAACAACATATATATATATATATATATAATTTTTTATTTTTTTAAGATTTAATTTGTTAAATTAAACTTAGGTCTCTATCAAATTGCAATATAGCATCAACTAAAGTACTAAAATAAGTAAATAAATAAATGGCAACACATGCAAATTTTTACTTCGCTTAGAGGGGAAAAAAAAGAATAGAAAAGAAAAGAAAGAAAGAAACGAAGAAAGACAAATAACAACTATAAAAAGAATATAATAATGATAATGATACAAGGAAAAGATAGGTCGTTTTAATTGTCATCACATGGTGATCTGATCAGGGGGATAAACGGCTAGGGCCATCTTCATTTAATGTTAAGGCACGTTTGGAAATATAGATAAAATTGGTAAAATTATAATGATATAGTGGAATTATATTATTAAAAATAATATAATAATATGTTTGATGACTATAACTATACATTTTGGATATGTATTTATTTTATCAATCCCTTATATGAATACAAAAATTAAACAATTGGGTCATGCAATATTGTCAAATTCTACAAGTTTTATGGGTATAATTGTCAAATAATTAGCTAGTTTTTCTCATCACGATAAATGATTATATAATTTAGGCCAAATTGTTGGAATTATTTATCAATTGATTTGTGGATTTAGACTGCGGACCTTTATTCATCAAAAGCTTATTTCTCTAAAATCAAACATTTGATGAAGTTTGATAATATAATCTATCAAGCCCAATCTATGTATCCAAACGTGCCCTTAGATGACGATTTACATTTATCATGACTTAAGAATATGAATACATAATTTAATTGTCATCCCATGGTGATGGGATAATGGGGTCAACGGCTTCATTTAATTTTATATAACTATTTATTATGTTTGTGATAAAGCCCCTAAGGTGAGTTTGGTTCTATTTTAAGCATTTTGGGATAAATATTTCCATAAAAATATTTTACAGAATGGGTTGTGAGAATGTGAAGTACGTATGATTTTGCTTTAAAATTTGGTTTAAAATTATTTTGAAATAGAATAATTCTTATTTTAGAAAGAAGTAATGTCGATGTTAAATCAATACCTTTTGTCTTATTATTGAAGTGAAGATGTGATTTTATATTATTATTTTTACGTATGTATAAATATAATGAGAGTGATACGTGTTTATATATAAAAAATGATTATATCTGCTTTAATAAATAATAAAAGAAGAGTATTTTGGAATATTTAAATATTATTACGAATATTTATGAAAAAATAAAAAAATTATTTTTGTTTTTTATTTTTCCAAAAGGAAAATGTTTTGGGGAAATATAAGCATAACCTAAGTCAACTTAAATTTAATTATTTTTCAAGTTTACCATATAATATAGGGAAAAGTCGAGAGGCTTAATTGAACAATATTGAGTGATAAACTTCTCAAAATATCTTATAGAATGTCTGGAATTCTATAAGTTGTCTTAAAGTATTTGATAAAATTATTTCAATAAGAGATTATAAGCTTCCAAGAACATTAGTACGTTGAATTGTAACAGCTTGTAAAATGTTTTAACAAGCTTAATTAGTCAAATACATTTTTAAGTGGATTGTGAATTACGAGATGAGATTAATATATAATATTATGAAATCACAAGCTAATGACATTTTATACGATATAGCGATTTTTATTTTAAGAATACACACCAAAATTGAATGGTTTAATACGAATTATATGATAAATCATGCCAAAACTTTGAATTAAATGCAAATTTTGATCCTCTATATTTAATTTATAGGAAGCACTTAAACATGCTTCCTACTTATAGAAATTAATGGTTATTTTCACACAGTTGGATGCCCCCAACTTCTAGAAATTAATAGTTACTTTCACATAGTTGGATGCCCCTCCACTTATAGTAATTAATATTTATTTTCAAGCAGCTGAATGACTATAATTGAGCATTGTTTTTAAATGAATTTATGTTTTCGAAAAATAACATATATTGTAGAAATATCACCACTTTTAATTATTTATAATATTAAAAAAAATGAGTGTTTTTAGTGTGCTTTTGAATAATGTGTCCGTAAAAACTCTATTTTTATTTTTAATTATTATAACTACAATTTATGTAGTAATCATTATTTACAGCCAACGCAATCTGTATTCCACTAATGTCATTTGTTTGACTTTTTGTTTTTATTTATGTAAAAAGTTTAACAATATTCAAATTTTAAAAAATTAACATTATATTTATTTTATACTATAAAAATTTCAACACACACATAAATTGGACCAATATCAGCGGTAGTAATAATCTTCATATCATGACACAAACTTGTTGTATTGAAATTTTTATGGAAAACTAATTAATAAAAATATCCAAAAATAAATTTTTAATAAAAGAACTCATTTTAAAAATGTCAATCCGGAAGATCTATTTGAGATCATATATATATATATATATATATATATTTGATGAGGAATTTTTTTTAAAAGACTTAAATACCCCTTCTCTTAATTAATTCTTCCAAAATACCCAAGAATTCGCTTCTTTCTTAAACGGGTCAACCCGAACCCCGACCCACAACTAGGATCAGAAACAAATGGCATCTAGCTAACTCAATCGTCACTATAAGTAGTCTTTCATTTAATGTTTATAGAATCATCTAAGGAGATCTATTTCCTACCTTCTCTTCTCATATCCCTACTTATTGAACTGCAGAATTCACAACCTTCTTTCTATCAACTGCCCCATAAACACTCATCCGAGCTCCTATCACTAGTCGACATATCAATCAGCAACAAATATACTAACGTCATTTCTTGCGACATTAATATTGAAACGACAAGTGACTCTATGTTCTAAAAATAGAATTTGACATCATATATCTATATATATATATATGTATGAATGTCACAAATTAAAATTTTTATGAATAAATATAAATCGTTGAACCCCTCTCACAATTATTCCGTACCACCATCTCCTTGGCACTTTCTTTCAAAATCAAAAACAAAGGAAAAAAAACTTTCAAAATTAAAAATAATATTACATGATAATTTGGTGTTCACCAAGAATTAATTACTTGATTATATCATGCATTCTATATGCTCTAGCTTTTTTATTATTAATTCAATCGGCTATACTTACACACTTTATATATATATAAATATGTGTGTGTGTGTGTGTGTAAAGATGATATATGGTTGAAGAGTGGTTGAAATTATTTAGTATCAACATGCAAACTCCACCGACTTTTATTAAATGGTCCATACGTTCTCGTGCACCAACTTTTTGTACCTAAAATTTGCCCAAAACAATGGAAAATTAACTACTCCTCCTCCTTTTTCAATCCCTTTGCTGCATTCTTTAACTTAGTTTTTTTTTCCTTCCTTTCTGAAGTCTCTTTCTTCTCCTGTCCATTACAAATACAGGCTAAGTTAAACAAAGCTCATATATCGCATATCCCTCAGAATTCTCTTTCTGCAGAGAATTATACTGAAAGAATTTTATTTTCAGAGCAGAGAAAATTAAATTAATTAGCCAGAAAAAAAGAAGAAAAAAAGATTAAGTATGTTTAGGTTGATAACGGGAATAGCAGGGCCGAGTGGGTTTGGATCAGCTTCAACTGGTGAAGAGGTGACTCAAGGGATTGATGCTACCAATTTGACTGCCATTATTACAGGTACTTAAATTAATTACACACTTAATTTATATATATATTTGTGTGTGTGTATATAAAAATATATATAAAGATATGTATGTACGTATGCATGCATTGGAATCGAATTGTATATTTTTTCTCCATATCTCAAATCAAACTAGTTATTCATACAAATAATTCATGAGAGAAAATTGAATTATTTAGCCCCCGTTTGGATTCATTTTCAGTTTTCAATATTTTTAAATTGGTGAAAATTAGTTATGTGAGTGATGTGAAAATGAAAATGTGTTTGGATGAAATATTTGAAAATGTAATGATTATATTGGTTTTAATATGTTGTAAGTAGAGAAAGATAGAAATAATGGAATAGAGAGATAAATATATATATATGTGTGTGTGTGTTATTAAGAGACGATATATAAGTTATTAGAAAATGTATTTTAAAAATGATGTTAGTTAAAAATGTGTTTTAAAAAACGATCTTAGGTTATGGAGGACTAGCAGGGTGGCAGTTTTCGAATACGAAATATTCATTCTAATCATTATGATCGTATTTATCCAATTGACGTATTTGGGAAAATTAATGTCTGACTTATTGAATTTTTAGCAATTCATGCAAGGATACGATCATTTTATACAAATGGATAGTTTGGTTGTAAGTTTCTGCTCATATGAACATATCAGTTGTAGGTTCGAGTTTCACAGAATAATACGGGAATCAGTTATAATTTAAAAAAAAAATGACTTTAATTTTTATCTTTTTTTTTTATTCTAAATTTATTGATTGTACTGTTGTTCTGAGAAATAACAGCTCAAGGAAAAAGGACATTGATGTTATTGGGGTTTGCTGCCCGCCTGCAACTGTACTTTGAGAGGAATATATGGTTTTGATCAATTCTTTCTGACCTATGCACATTCTTACAAAACACCCAGAAACACACAAACACGCATTTAAGAATGTCTACGGTTGGAGAGATGGAAAGAGCATTTGTACAAGAGAGATATCAACAACAATAAGACTTTTTTTATTTTTTCTTTTTATATCTAATTTAATTTATTTTTGAGAAGTATGTTTACATACATAGACGGAGCCAAGGTGGGGCTGGCAGGGGAAGCTGCTTCCTTCAAAATATTAAAATTTAATTTTTTATATTAAAAATTTTAAAATATTATAATTTTGTCATCATTCAAATTATAAAATTGTCCTTCCTTTTATTTAGAATATGCCCATTGTTATTGTCCTTCTTTGTCTTTCTATTTTTCTTGTATCGATTGTTTTGAAACTATAGTATACATGATGAAATAAAAAAAATTATATTTTTAATAATTTATAATTTCTCTCTCTATAATAAAATTTTTTGACCTCGTCCCTGTTTATATATGTGTTCAAAAATCGTGGTTTCGGTTTTAAATTGATTTTTGGGGGAAATTGGAGTCAATAGAACCATTGTATTAGCATGGCATTTTGAATTTAATATGTGGGAATTTTATTTTATTTTGGAAATTTTAAGTTTTTGGTCCTTATACCAAAATTGTTGTTATCATAGGAAAAATTGGCTGCTGTTTGTGTGTGTGTGTGTGTGTGATATTCTTCTTCTAAGTTGTCTGCGATCTTTGCCCCTGGTTCTTAATTTCCTCTTATCTACTCATTTTCCCCCAACTTTTTGGGTTAGATTTAGGTAATAATTGGTTTTGTTTTGAAAATTTGACAGAATGGTATGTTTAGTTTTATTAAGATTAAAAAAATTATAGCATAAACCAAATCAATATTTTTTTTCTTTAGTTACTGGGTGAAGATTTAATTTTATATTGTTATTTTTATATATGTACAATTATATTTAAATATATATATATATGAATAGTATTACTTAAAACAAATAGTTTTCTATATATGAATATGATTAATGCAATATCATGAATTTGGACCGGTAGAAAACTTCCAAAAAAAATTTAATATAAAAAAAAAATAGATGCTTTAAGTTCCATCAACCGTATTTCATATTGTTTATTTGAATATATATTCAAATAAGTTACAGGCAAAAATATATCGATATCGATATTATACAAATTTGACTTACATGACTTATGCCAAGATAATGTAAGGGTTCATTTGTTTTTGTTTTCAAATACCATTTTCATTTTATGCTGAAAATAAAAACAGAAAATTATCAACTTCCCCCTCATTTTTACAGACATTTTTATTGTCAAAATATTTTTTCAGAAAAACTCTTACACTCTCTCTCCATTTTTACTTTTCAGTTTCTTCTACTTAAATTTGCACGATTTTTAATACAAAACACTATATTTTTCAAATACAACTCATTTTCTACCATACATAATAATTACATTTTAAACAAAATCTCCAAATAATATTTTATTTTTAAATTTATAACTAATTTTTTTACTATTTTTTTATCAAAAAATAAAATAGCTCCAAAAAACAAATTTAAATGGACCCTAAGTAAATTGGGGTTGTGAATGAAATTTTCGAAATTAAAATATATTTGCTATTTTCAGTAAAAAAAATAAAAACAAAAATTGGAGATGGAGACCATCTTTATTTGTTGTCTTGTCCATGTCGATCTCGTGATATTTATGTTAATAAATAATTAATGTCTCTGTACTTTTTCTGTCTTTATTAGTTGATGATGTGGTTGAGTTGGTCGTTTCTTGGAAACCGACGTGACTACATACTCTGTTTTAATTGCAGAAAATTTTCCAATTTTCAGAAGAGGAAAAAATAAATTAAAATCATGGGCCCACAAAAAGATTATAATAAATATTACCTAATTGTCAAATATTTGATCAGTAGACAGAAGTGGCCAATGGGGTAGAGCGATTGCCTTAAAACAGATTTATACCTGAAATTCTATATTTTATCGAAATTTTCTGCATCAGTCTTAATCGAAGAAGGCTAATTTTTTTTGACTAAGACGGACTTATAGACGTCAGATCTAAGTAGAGATATTTGAAGTTATAACTATTTTTTTACTTAATGGGAAATTTGGAATTCCTAAAAATAATCTTATAATACTTAAATAAATCGAGAGTTTTAAAATAGTTAATATGCCGCTCACTTTACTCATTGTTAAGTCATTTTTTTATAGGGATGTGGTGAGTGGTGTAAAAAAGGGGGGTGGCGGGTGGCTGTTTGGTATTTTCATTTTTATCATTTTTAAAATGGTGAAAATTAGTTATATGATGTGATGTGAAAATGAAAATATATTTAGATAAAATATTTGGAAATATAATGATTATGTTGGTTTTAATAAGTTGTAGGTAGAGAAAAATAGAAATAATAGAATAGAAAGAGAAGATATATAGATTATTAAAAAAGATATATAGGTTATTGAAGAATGTGTTTTGAAAATGAAAATGTAAATTATGTTAGGTGAAATTTTTTAAAAAATAATGATTTCTATTTTTGGAATAGTAGAAAATGGAAAAAGTGCGTTTAAAAATAAAACTAAACGGGCCCTAATTAACTTATTGGTATTGTCATCACACTTATATATCCAAGGTTCAAGATTTGAATTCCAACGAACCCTTAGTTTGCGTGCATGTATAAAACCTTGGTATGCGTGTATGTGTAAAAGGATGAAATACTTTATCACATATGCCGAAGGAACAATGTCTCTTCAGGATAGACCATCCATGTTTGGAGATAAATTTGTGCATCCTCAGTCCTCTTTTATAAAAGCTAAGGACCCGTTTGGATTTATTTTCTGAAGGTTTTTTTATTTTTTAGTGAAAATAAATAATGAAAAATTAGTTATAAATTTAAATTTGAAAATGAAATGTTGTTTGAAGGTTTTGTTTAAAATGTAATGATTATATAAAGTTAAAAATGAGTTGTATTTGAAAAATATAGTGTTTTGTATTAAAAGTCGTGCAAATATGAGTAGAAAAAAATGAAAAGTGATGAAAATTGAAAATGGAGAGAGAGTGTAATAGTGTGTTTTTGAGAATATTTTGATAATGAAAATATTTGCAAAAATGGGGAAAAGTTGATATTTTTTTATTTTCATTTTCAACAGAAAATGAAACGGGTGTTTGAAAACAAAACTAAAAGGACACTAAGAATATTTTTCTATCTTGGTGAACAATTTGAACTAAAAACTCTTATTTTTGTAGGTGGTGCAAGTGGGATTGGTTTGGAGACAGCAAGAGTGCTAGCCCTAAGAAATGCCCATGTTATCATTGGGGCAAGAAACATGGAAGCTGCAAATGAAGCAAGAGAACTCATTCTCAAGGACAACAAAAGTGCTCGAGTTGATGTCCTTAAACTCGACCTTGCTTCCCTCAAATCAGTCAAATCCTTTGCTGATAACTTCATTGCTCTTAACCTTCCCCTCAACATATTAATGTAACATATTAATAACTCTCTTCCACACAAACATATGCACAATCAAAACTTCTCCCATAGTGTCTTACTTTGGATAAATCAACTTCTGTTTTCAGAAACAATGCCGGCATCATGTTCTGTCCTTATCAGCTCTCAGAAGATGGGGTTGAGATGCAATTCGCCACAAATCACCTTGGTATAATTGGAAAACTCGTGCACCTCTTTTTGTTAAGAGTTTTCTTGAACTTCGTGATTAATATGTCATCTGGGGTTGTCTTGATAGTATCTGTCAGGAATGGTCTGTTTTGAATCCTCTGAGTCGGATATTTTTTATTCGACAGAAAATTGAATTTAAACTTGAAATCAGAAAGAATGAGTAGGGTCGTTAACGTAGTCTTCCATAAAAGTTCCTTTAAAATTAAGTCAATAAATAGAGAGATTGACAAATTGAATAAAAAGTGCATACATTTGTCTCGTTATGACATAAGTATTTACAATAAATGATTTTGATGTATATCAATCTTGTGGATCACCCACAGACAAAAGACAATGTATCTGATCAATGTTCAAAATTACGAATATCCGTCAGATCAATAAATTGTCGGATCTAATCAAAAAGATGGGGATTATGAATATCTTAAACCTTTTGTGAAATTTCCTTAACTTTTTCCTCCTAGCGCTTGCTAGCTCTTGATGGTTGGTTGTGCAGGTCACTTCTACTTGACTAACCTACTCCTTGACAAGATGAAAGAAACAGCAAAATGTACAGGGGTCGAGGGTAGAATTGTGAATTTAACATCGGTGGCACATCTCCACACTTATGAAGAAGGGATTAGATTTGAACTGATCAATGACGAAAACAGGTAAGTGCCCATTTGGTTTTATTTTCAAGCACTATTTTCATTTTCTATTGAAAATAAAAATAGAAAACTATCAATTTCTTCTCTATTTTCACAACTATTTTCATTATCAAAATATTTTTTAAAACGAATTATTACACTCTCTCTTCATTTTCACTTTTCATTTTCTTTTACTCATATTTGTACGACTTTTAATACAAAACACTATATTTTTTAAATACAACTCATTTTTAACCCTACATAATCATTACATTTTAAACAAAACTTTCAAATAACTTTTCACTTTCAAATTTAAATTTATATCTAACTTTTCAGTATTCATTTTCATTTTCATTAGAAAATGAAAATGTCTTTAGAAAATTACAAATCCAAACAGGCCATAAATAGCTGACTAAAAATCTACCTCATTATAAAGAATTCCATCAATACCCATCCTCTAATATTTTCTGTCATCCATGAATTTGTTCCACTGGTAATTAATTTTAATGGCAGTTATGATGACAAGAGAGCATATGGACAATCAAAATTGGCTAACATATTGCACGCAAATGAGCTCTCTCGTCTTTTGCAGGTATCCTTAGTGTCATGTTTTCATTCAAGAAAATGTTATGTACGAGATATATTAAGAGTATGTTTGTTTGGCTAAATTTATTTAAAAAATTATATAATTTTTTTAGATAAGATATTGGTTATTATTTTAAATATTAATTTTTTAAGTATTTAAATAAAATAAGATTTTAAAACTTATATAATGTTAGTAATGATAATTTTGGTAAATATCATAATTAAAATTAAATGAGTATGTTAATATATATTTTAAAAATAACTTAATTTTTTTTTTTTATCGACACATACTCCAAGAACTCATTAAAATTTAAATTCCGAACTTTACGTATATGTATATGTACACACTCATGCACGTTACAGGTTCGTCAAAATTCAAATTTTGAACATCTCCCTTATTCATGTGAGCATGATTCAATTAAACCAATTAACACCGAGCTTCACATATATATAAGTGTGAACACGACGTCACTTGGCCAATTAATCACTCAGCTTAAGACAAACTTAAGAACTACCAAACTTATAAAATCATAACATCTTATTTAAAGAGTTTGTAAGTTTTTTCATTAAAAATTTTACTAAGCACGTTATAAAATCTCAACAAAGTAACTATAAAATATTTTGAGAAGTTCGTAAACTCATCCAAACACCTTCTAAATCTCCGTATGCTTGCAGGCCGAGGGAGTTAATATTACAGCCAACTCAGTTCATCCAGGACTGATTATGAGAAATCTCTTCAGATATTCTGGTTTTCTAATGAGTAAGTATAGCAGTACAGTAAACTATCTGCTGCATTTTCCTCTTCGCCCTGATTTCATTGCACTAATTGAGATTTCAACGCAGGGATTGTAAAGCTTTTTACTCTTATGCTATGGAAGAACGTCCCTCAGGTCACAATCTTTCACCATTTTCTTTGTATAAAGATTGAAAAAGGAGGCGAATTAACAGTTTTGACTTCGAATTTCAGGGGGCAGCCACAACGTGCTATGCTGCACTTCACCCGAGTTTGAAAGGTGTATCGGGGAAGTATTTTGTGGACTGCAATGAGTTCAAGCCGAGCAGATTTGCGAGAAACGAAGATATAGCCAAGAGACTCTGGGATTTCAGCTGCAAGTTGGTTAATGGAGCTGAAAAGCTTTGGAAATAAGTGTTTGGTTTTGCCCATGGAGAAGTCTTGTGATCTTTACTTGTTTATATAATTTATGTGAAGAACATGATGCATAAAGGCAAGATAGCCTAGTTGAGATGCAGAAAAACTATTCATCATTTGTGCACGAGTTAGTAGGGAAATCGAGTTGAGTTGAGTTGAGTTGAACTTGGAAAGATTTTCACATTGAAGTTCGAGATATATATGATGATACCCTCGATGTGGTCATCACTAATATATATCAGGCTCAAACTCAAACTCGATAAGCCTAAATTTTTTATCTTGAAAGTTGGAGCTTGGCTCAACTCGATTAAACACTAGTTTTTAAGTGAGGTTTGAAAACTATAGCTATGATTGCTTGTGAGGTTGGTTTCATGTTTTTGTGTTTTAGAGATTTTGAAAATAGTTGGATATTTCTGAGATATGAAAATGGGAGATGAGATTGTGATTGATTGTGAGGTTAAATGTAATGATTTTAATGATGTGATGGGTTGATGTGATTTGAGGTTGTGAAGTTATTTTTGAGATATGTTTAAGAAATTTGTATGCGATATGGTTATGGTTTTGTGAATTGATTGTGAGGTTATTTTTAAGATATGTTTAAGAGATTTGTATGAGATATAGTTATTATTTTGTGAGTTTTGATTTTTGGTTTTGTTTGGAATTTTAATAGAAAAAAAATTATAAAATAATAATCTTAATTAAAATAAATAAATCATAAAATTACAATGACGAACAAAGTATGAAAATATTGCGTGTAGTCCAAAATAAGTGCCATTAAATATGTTATTTTTCACCTTTTTTGTTAAATTATTTATAATTTTTTTGTCAAATTAAATTATAAATTTAATACATAGAATTTTGTTTAATTTTAAAATATTATATATATATATATTCATTTGCTAATTTGATAATATTTCCACCATAAATGAATATTATATTTTCAATCAATCAATTTGGGTGTGTTTTCAATTAATCCAGTTAATTTGAAATTTATCAATTTTTTAATTAAAATAGAAGATCGAAAAAATGTGTATTGTCCAAAATTAATAAGTGGTATTCATTAGTAATTTTATATGTTAATGTGTTATAATTATAAATTTAAATTTAAATACTTAAAAATATAATTAATTAATAAATATAATAAAATGAAAATAAGTTAACAAATAATTTGAAAAGACTAGTGGAAAAACTGCATGTAGTCAAAATTAAGTTCTATTAAATTTTATATTTTTCTTTTTTTGTTGATTTAATTTTGATAAAAAAAAGTCCACCGAGAGAGATTAAGAGATAAGGTGAGAATATGCGCACAGTATGCCTCAAAAACATGACTTCTAAGGCTTATCTCAAAAGTCTTTTTAAAGACCCATATCCAAACATGACCTGGCCTATCAGGCGTGTTTTTTAAACAAAAAACTGTGAGGCAACTCTACAAGCAATCGCAGGATATGAGTTATGAGTTCAAGCTCAAGCTCAAGCTCAAATAAAATAATAATAATATTATATGGGCACATTTGGTTTGTTGGACATGGCTTGATAGATAATTTTATCAA
This sequence comes from Jacaranda mimosifolia, assembly GCA_018894105.1. NCBI lineage: Eukaryota > Viridiplantae > Streptophyta > Magnoliopsida > Lamiales > Bignoniaceae > Jacaranda > Jacaranda mimosifolia. The sequence goes on from CM032126.1 coordinate 1,630,718, forward strand.
GGCCCATCAAATGTTTGGTTGTAGTGAGAAAAACACAAGATTGATACAAAGCCCGCTATTTAATCACTAATTCAATTAATAGTTAGTCATCCTCCCCTTGGGCCAAGATTGGATAATCCAAGAAGAGAGTGAGAATAAGAAATTAGTGAATAGACAATTATACCCATGCAAATTCAATTTGTCTTATTATAATGGGCATTTTAGTAAATTTATTAACTCAATTATTTAATCCTTGTATTCAAACAAGGGATTGATAAAATAAATACATATCCAAAATATGTAATTCTAGTTACCAAACACAATATTATATTATTTTCAACAGTGTAATCCCATCATATCATTATAATTTTATCAATTCTATTTATATATCTGATATGGGGTGGCCCAAAAGGCCCAACGTTTCGGACAATGGCCCAGGGCCCATGATCCACGTTGACCATATTCGACCAGATAGTGGCCCGAAAGGCCCAACGTTCAGACAACGGCCCAGGGCCCATGGGACATGTCGACAATATTCGACCAGCCCCCTCACGCCCAAGCGGGCGCCTCAGAGCCCTCGGACAATATCGACCATATTCGACCCCAGTTAGTCTGGCAGGAGGTCGAGCTCTGCACAGCACTCTGCCACCGCATTAAATGCGTGGACTGGCACCACCCCACCGCATTAATGGTGCATGCCATCCCCTCACTGTCTGACACGGCAGGTGCCACCTCGTATACCGTCCCGTCCTGTAGCTGGAAAGGACATCTAGCTGGCAAAATTCAAATGAGGGAATAGACTAATTACCCCTTGGAGGAGGCTGAAGACCCCAAGGGTAAGCCAAGGGCTTACCAGTCATTTCTTACAAGGGGAAGAATATAAAAACTCCTCTGTCTTGTCTCACAAGGTATGCGAAAAACACACTGAACCTATCTTACTTCATTGTTAGATACCGAAAATACTGACTTGAGCGTCGGAGGGCCAAAGCCGAAGGCCACTCGGCTAGCCTAACGTTTGCCTTGATTGCAGGATTCTCAAATATCATCAACGGAAGATATCCACCTTTGGGATTATCCCCTATAGAGATCGGAATCGAAGTACTTGTATTACGATTCGGACCCTCATCATTTGGCGCCGTCTGTGGGAAACAGAAATCCTCTATCGAGAATGGTGAACACTAGGCGAGCCCCTTCCGGGAGAGAAGAGAGCAGAAGATCCAGCCCCCCCCATCCGCCAGAACGAAGAAAGGACTGCTCCAGGCCCTAGTATACAGCCTGAGCCCGTAGTCACCCTCACTATGCCCCAGTTGATGCAGCTCATCAGTGAGCAGATCTCCGCACAAATATCAGCTCAGCTTTCAACCGCCTTGAACAGACAAGCCGGCCCCCGCCGCAGCCAGCGCAGCCAGCGCCACCCCCCCTCCAGCGGAGCGTGAGCAAGCACCGCCTGTAGAATACTCACTGCGTCCGGGGTCCCCCGGGCATCCAGCTAGGCGAGCAAGCCAGAGTCGTTTTCATCGGGAGGTGCCCCACCCCCCGCCGAGGGAAGAGGTAACGGACTCCGTGGACCATGACGTTCGGCCCCTTCGAGCCCCGCAGCGCGATAGGACCGAACGTTCCAGAGGTAGAAGAAAGCAGGATCAGTAGGAGTGGGAGAAGGTATCCCACCAGGTGCAGCAACTAAATAAACGCCTGGAGGAGCTGTCGAGGGGGAACGTAGACAGGCCCCCTCAGCTAGAGGTGCCGTCGAGGTTTAGAAGGGAACGGGACTCACCCTTTACGCAAGAAATCATTAATGATCGTATCGCGGTGGATGCCAAGATCCCCACTGGTCTCCCGCGGTACGACGGGTCCACAGACCCGAGTGAACATTTGCTGCAGTTTGAACACATGATGCAGCTGTATGGACACAACGAGTATATTCATGCGAAAATGCTGGTAACCACACTTCAGGGTGTGGCCTTGGATTGATTCGTGAAGTTAGAGTCGGCATCCATCTTTTCGTATGACCAGCTTTGTGATAAATTCCTGTACCAGTTTGCCAGCAGAAGGAAGGCGAAGCTGCCACACACCCACTTACATACGGTGAAGCAAGCCGAGGGGGAGTCTTTGAGAGATTTTTTCACCAGATTCAACACAGAAGTGTTGAAAATTGACAGTCCGAGGATTGAGTTCTTGATTGATGTGTTGTTTTTGGGATTGAGACACAAAGAGTGCGCTAACGCTTTGGTGCGCACTCAGCCCCGCACGATGGAAGAACTCCTCGACCTCGCGGAAAGATACATGACCCAAGAAGAGATGAACAAGATGAAATACGGCAACATCGAAGCTAACAAGAGGAAGGGCAAAGAGAAGGACGACAAGCAGAACAGGGAAGGACGTCGGTCCCCGATTAAATGCTTTCACGACTATACACCGCTCTCCATGGCGAGGAAAGAAGTGCTCTTTGCCATTCAACATGACAACCTGCTGAAAAAGCCCCGCAAAATTACAGAAACCGAGGCCATGAGGAAGTCAGGGAAATTCTGTCACTTCCACAGACAGAAGGGGTATGACACCGAAGACTGCTTCAACTTGAAGGATGAAATTGAGAGGTTGATCAGGCAGGGGCACCTAAAGAAATTTGTCGAGGACAGGAATCGACGAGAGGAGGGCGCCGTCGACCGGACTCCCCGTAGAGAAAGGTCAGCCAGCCCGCGAAGAGATGACAAAGGGAAGAAGCCCGCCCACGAAGCCCACCCGCCCATCAGAGGGGTCATCGACATGATCGATGGGGGACCCACGGAAGGAGACTCCCGAAACGCAAGGAAGCAAACTCAACGGCAACTTGACTCGACCAAACCATCTAAGGTCGAGACGGTTTTTCAGCTTTCAAACAGCACAGAGCCGATATCCTTTTCAGACGCGGACCTCAGCCACCTCGAAAACCAAGGAATGGACCAGAAGATCGACTGCCCTCTGGTGGTCGCCCTCGAGATCGCCAACTTCGAAGTTAGAAAGGTCCTAGTCGACAACGGTAGCTCAGCCAATATCATATTCTCGTCGACACTAAAGAGGATGGCCTTGGGCAAGCTTAACTTTGATCCAGTCAGAACGCCCCTAGTTGGATTTGGGGGATCGGAGATAATGCCGTTAGGATCCATCTCTCTCTCCACAACTTTTGGGCAGGGCTATCGCAGCCGAACCTTGATGATTAGCTATTTAGTGGTCGACGCCCCGTTCGCTTACAATGTTATTTTGGGAAGACCGGCCTTAAACGACTTCAGAGCCATCGCGTCCACATATCACATGAAGATAAAGTTCCCGACCCCTGGGGGAGTTGGTCAGATTTTGTGCAATATTAAGGACGCTTGGCGCTGTTACACAATCTCCGTGGACTCCGGTGAGCAGAGAAGGAGGCCCCAGTTGAGGCCCTCGGGGGACGCCCCTGTAGCGAAACCCGAGGAGGGAACTTCATCGAAGAAGAGAAAGATTGAAGATACCAGGGTCGAGCCGACGGGAGACTTCAAGACAATTGAGCTGGAGCCCGGGAATCCCGACAAGATAACCAAGATCGGCGCTGATTTGGGAGATCGACTAGAGTGCCTCATGGTCGGCTTCCTCTGGAGGAACATTGATGTCTTCGCTTGGAAAGCAACCGACCTGCAGGGCATCGACCCGAACATCATTGTCCACAGGCTCAATGTGGACCCTACGCATAAGCCAGTCCGCCAGAAGAAGAGAGTTTTTAACGCCGAGCGGACACAGGTTATCCAAGAAGAGGTAAGCAAGCTCCTGGAAGCTGGTTATGTTGTTGAAATTCAGTACCCTTCTTGGCTATGTAATGTTGTCTTAGTCCCCAAGAGTAAGGGAAAATGGTGGATATGTAATGATTTCACCGACTTGAATACAGCTTGCCCTAAAGATCCTTACCCCTTGCCTCGCATTGATTTACTTGTCGACTCCACAACTGGATGTGAATTACTTAGCATGATGGACGCGTTTCAAGGATACTATCAAATATTTATGGCATTTGAAGATAGGGAAAAAACCTCCTTTGTTATTCCCAATGGGGTATATTGCTTTTTCGTCATGCCGTTCGGACTTAAAAATGCCGGAGCAACCTACCAAAGGCTTGTTAACTTCATGTTTAAAAATGAGATTGGGAACTCAATAGAGGTTTATGTGGACGACATGATTGTAAAAACAGACAGAGCAGAAAATCACTTGGCTGACCTGAATCACACATTCTCTATTCTAAGAGCCTTTGGCATGAAACTAAACCCTGGAAAATGCACGTTTGGAGTGCGGGGCGGTAAATTCCTCGATTTCATGGTCAGCCAAAGGGGCATCGAGGCTAACCCTCAGAAAATTCAAGCAGTTCTTGACATAGCCCCGCCGCTCACAATGCGGGAAGTTCAACGCCTCATTGGCAGAGTAATTGCCTTGGGCAGGTTTGTAGCCAGGCTGGCGGACAAGAGCTTACCTTTCTTCAAAATCTTAAGAAACGCAAAGAAGTTGGGGTTCATATGGGATGAACAGTGCGATAAAGCCCTCCTCGACCTCAAGCAATATCTCTCTTCACCACCTCTGCTCGCCAAACCTGAGCTCGAGGAAGTCTTACAAATATATCTGGCTGTCTCTTCAGCCTTCGTTAGTTCGGTGTTGACCGCAATAAGAGATGGAAACCCTTGCCCCGTTTACTATTGCAGCAAAGCTCTCTAGGGGTCAGAATATAACTATTTGGAGATTGAAAAATTCGCTCTAGCCCTCGTCTCATCAGCAAGGAAGCTGCGACCTTACTTCCAATCACACACAATCTTGGTGTTAACGAATCAGCCGCTGAAACATATATTATCAAAGCCAGACACTTCAGGTCGACTCACTAAATGGGCAATCGAGCTTGGAGAATTCGACATCCAATTTCAACCGCGAGTGGCCATCAAGGCACAGGTCCTCGCAGATTTCATCCTCGAAAGGATCGACCTACCGTGTCCGGACATCGACAGCACATACTCGTGGACTCTGCATGTCGATGGGTCTGCGACGTCATCGGAGGGAGGGATAGGAGTTTCTCTTCGATCCCCGTTAGCAGAGGGTTATGACTTCGCGGTGAAGCTCGATTTCCCGATTACGAACAACGAAGCTGAGTACGAAGCCCTCATTGCAGGAATGCGCATGGCTGCCGACCGAGTCGGTAGGCTAGCGGCTTTCACGGACTCTCAGCTCGTGGCGGAGCAATTCGAAGGGAACTTCGAAGCAAAAGAGCACAAGATGGCGCAGTACTTGGCTAAGGTACAACACTTGAAACAGATGTTCAGCCACTTCTCACTAAGCTAGATCCCCCGGTCAGAGAACGAGCGAGCAGACGCACTCTCTAAGCTAGCTAGTTCGGCGAAAGGCACGCGAGAAAGAACTATAACATTTCTTGTGGCCGACAAACCCTGCGTGCAGTCTCCCGACCAGATCCAGGTCAGATGCCTCGACGAGTCAACCCCATCCTGGCAACATCCAATCAAACTCTATCTGAGTAGAGGCTCTTTACCAGATGACATTAAGCAGGCTCGAAAGTTGAAAGGCTTGGCGCCTAAATATGCATTAGACGAGCATGGGCAGCTGTACAGGAGGTCGATCGCCGGCCCGCCACTCAGGTGCTTAGATCCCGACCAGGCGAACGAAGTATTGCAGGAGGTACATACAGGTATCTGTGGCAACCACTCGGGTGGAAGGTCTCTGGCTCATAAGATTACCCGCTACGGATATTTCTGGCCCACTCTGCTCAACGATTCGGTGGATTTCGCTAAGAAATGCCCATCCTGTCAGGTACATGCGAACATTCAGCATCAACCAGCCGCACCAATGACCAATGTTAGTATCACATGGCCGTTCGACCAGTGGGGCATCGATATATTAGGGTCGCTCCCCAAAACCTCTGGCCAGCGGAAGTTTATCATAGTGGCTGTCGAATATTTTACAAAATGGGTGGAAGCAGAAGCAGTCCGTAAGATCACCGACGCGGCTATCAAGAGTTTTCTATGGAAGAACATCGTGTGTCGGTTCGGGCTACCTAAGATCCTTATTTCCGATAACGGCACTCAATTCCAGAGCAAAAACACCAGAAGATGGTGCGAAACTTTAGGCATCACGCAGCACTTCACTTCAGTAGGCAATCCACAAGCCAATGGCCAGACCGAGGTTACTAACAGAATAGTCCTAGACCACATTAAGAGCCGGATAGCAGGGACAGGAGCCAGTTGGGCAGACGATCTCCCAGGCGTTCTCTGGGCCTATCGAACGACCCCTCGAACGGCCACAAGCCACAGCCCCTACAGTCTAGTTTATGGCTCTGAGGCAGTGATACCATCTGAATTGATTCAACACACAGCTAGAGTAATTCATTACAATCCAATAGCGAATACATCGAAGAGGACACTCGATTTAATTACCGTAGATGAAAAAGGCCAAATAGCCTACAACAAGATGCAGAGGTACCGCTCAAAAATGGCGGACCGCTACAATAAAACAGTCCGTCCGAGAAATTTTAAAGTGGGCGATCTAGTCCTGAAGAAAGTGGAGGTTTCAAAACCAGTCGGGAAGCTGGACCCCAAGTGGGAGGGACCTTATGCAATCACCAAAGTATGCAAGAACAACGCATACCGATTAGCGGACAATACAGGTCGCGACCTTCCTCGACCATGGAATGCGGTAAACTTGAAAAAATTCTTTGTGTAAACTATTTAATTGACATCTATTGAATCGGTTATAAGAAGCAGGGCACATCGCGATTGAAAACTTGAAAGGATCTGGCAACCAAGTCGAGGCCACCGGCCGAGACCACCTTAAGCGACCCTGCAGTCGCCGAAAAATTTAACGTCTAAGTCAAGGCCACCGGCCAAGACCACCTTAGTCGACCCCGAAGTCGACGAAAGGATTTAACATCTAAGTCGAGGCCACCGGCCTCGACCACCTTAGTCGACCCCGAAGTCGACGAAAGGATTTAACATCTAAGTCAAAGCCACCGGCCGAGACCACCTTAAGCGACCCCGCAGTCGCCAAAAGTTTTCAAAACAACAGAGTCGACACCTTCGAGGCATATTTATAGGCTCGGCCATGCCGCCAAATTTAGGAGACCAATGCTTCGCATGGTGAAAACACCCTTAAAGCTGGAAGTCGAGCCCCGCTCGCAAACGCACGTTAGCTACAAAAAGTTAGCGAAACCATTTTATATTACAAGTTTAAGAAATGTTCTACAGCAAGCACTATTTGCATCCTATCGACTTACACAAGTTGGCAATACAAAACTTTAAAACAACGAAGACAAAGCAGTAGACAAACGACAATATAGAGCAAACCACCAGCAGAGAATGGGCAAAGAAATATCATTTCATAAAGCCTCAGTAAGACATATATACAGAATGAAAAGTCAAAAATACAAGGGAAAGGCCTAGCTAGAATTGCCAGACCCTTCAGCAGCAAGCGCTGGAGCCAAAACAGACGGAGGTTCAGGTGGTGCCTCTGCAACTGGAACGGCTGCGGTAACCGCGTAGGAGGGACTGGCAGCAGAGGGCATAAACAGCCGTGGAGCAGCGGGGAAGAATGCTGCGGCATCCGCCCTGTTCTCAGAAATTTCATAAGCAAGGTCGCCAGCAAACTCAAACTCTCAGCCCACAGCATTCAGCCTCTCCTCGAGTTCTGCCTTCTGCCGCTCTTCGGGGCTCATATCGACAACGTTGGCAGATTCGACCTCAGCAGTATCTGCCTCGTTGACATCTTCCTCGACCAGCGGGCGCAGTTGCTCATCAAAGCCAAGGCCCATCTTCGAGCGATCGTCATCGCTGATGCCGTAACCCAGATATTGTAATTGGGCGATGGCCCTTTTAAACGCACCCCGTGCGTCATCCAAAGCAAGCACAACGCTTGTGTCTTGGAAGGCCGGGCTCACCATAAATTGTTGGACGGCCTCCTTCCGCACCTTGGGCACCACCCGAGCAAACTCTTCCCTGGCTTCGACCAGTCGCTCACTTCGGCCGGCCGCACGACCAGACTCGTAGGCGACTTGAATATCCAGCTCCAGTTTTTCAACTTCGCCTCCATTCGAGTCTGCTCCGTTACCGCCAGCACCACCTGACGGTCTTTCGTCTCCATATCTTTGGCATACTGGGCGTTTGCTCTCTCAAGCTCCTCGACCCGCATCTGGGAGGACTCAAGCTGAACCTTCAAGGTCTCAGCGTCCTCACCCCCCTCCAATCACTCCCGATCGGCCAGCGCCACTTCGGAACGGCGAAACATGTGATAGCCTAGCTGCTCGACCTGAAACATGATACTATGTCAGAAGGCAGCTAAACGAAGGAAAAGAAGAGTTAAACAAGTAGACATCCAGGTTCCCAGATCTTACCATGTTTGCATGATAGGCGAACTTACACAGCAACCCAGGCTGGGTTAAACCCAGGAATTTGTTCTGGTCAGCCATGAACTGCGCAGCCATTAGCACTTTTAAGGGATCCAACCCAGCCGGCCCTGAGGATACCATGCTAGACGAGTCGCCCACAGCTACACCTGGATCCGACCCAAAATGAGGAGATGGGAATTTGTGCAAATTAAAGAGTGCCTCGGGGCTTCGGTCCATGAAGAGCTCTTTTCCCGTCGACACGTTCGGCCCCGTGCCCTTCGACTTCCCTTTCCCCGCAGCTGTCTTCTTCGGGGGGGGAAGCGGCCGGCTCGCCCATGGGTCTCTTTCCTCGACCCGCGGTTCTCTCGACATCTTCTTGGCGAACGGGCGAAGGTGTTCTGGAAGGCGCGGGGGCAGCAGTTAATCGGCGTTGCTCGTCGGCCCCTGATGACTCTTCCCGAATCGCGCCGCCTTGTCGGTGCTGCTTATTCTTTTCAACTCGAGCCATCGCGCTAGCCCTGGACCTGTTCATGATTTCGCCGCGGTCTACACAGGATAAGCAACAGAAAATGTCAAATGCAGGAATGTTCATAAGCAAACGACAGGGTACGGCGCATGCAGTTAGTCTACCTATCTCATAATCAGCGGAAAAATTTAATGGGGCTAGCGACAACCCAGCAAACACCAATTGCCTCTCCTCGAGGAATACAGTGGCTTCGATGGGACCAAACTCGACCAGGTCCCTCACGAATGTGCTCGACCAGGTTGGAGCGTGATTCCCTGGTACCTCAACCGGACCCCTCGCCCACTCTCGGGGAATATCGAACCCGCCCTTTACCCGCACAAAAAAGTAGCGTTTCTTCCACGCCTGACCATAGGATGAGGAAGGCGCCACGAGAAACCTCCGATGAGGCCGAGCGCTCAGATAATAAAAGCCCGTTTCCTCAGTGCTGCCGGATTTACGCGACACGCAAAGATAAAACAGGTTTGAAAAATTTTCAAAGGTTGGGGGTTGGTTGTACAGGAACATTAGAACTATAAAGCTACACAACATCAAGAAACAGTTGGGCAGCAGTTGCGTGATGCACACTCCAAGACCCCTAAGCAGACCTATCATACCCTCGCTCAAGGGAAACCTAAGACCACACCTAAGTGCATCCTCGAAAACAGTTATGCAACCGGCAGGGGCACGGTGCATTCGACCAGCAGGCCCAGAGGCTAACAGTTGGAATTCGCGAGGAATGTGGTAAAGCTCTTGAACGCGGGCCAGTTCTAAGGGGGTGACGGTAGAGATTATCTCGCTATAGTGGTTTGGGGTAAATAATCACCCGCGAGAAGAAGGTACCCGGCTGGGCCCAGCTTCCCCTCCCCCCCCCCCGCGCGCCGCTCGAGCCGCCAGAGCTAGAACGGCTTGAGTCAGAAAACTCCCTGCGACCCTCAGACACAGTCGCCTCACTATCCCCACCAGAAGTACTACCAGAACTGAATAGCCCAAGCATTTTCTTCTAAGAAAGGTGGAAAGAAATAGAGGGGGAAGAGTACTTACTAGATTTGGAAAGCTAAAACCCAGAAAATCTCTGAAGAAAGCGCAAAGGTTAGTGATTCTTCCAGCAAGGAATATCTGAAGCGGTAAAAGGCGAAAGCAGCCTGAATGCCAGTTAGTATTTATAAAGGAAAAGGCGCGGTTATCCAAGCGTCCGCATTAATGGGGGAAACTATAACGCCGCCCCACGCGCGCCACGATGTAACCGCTCAGTAGACGCCCAAAACCCTGGTCGATTTCTAAAAATCCCCAGTCGAGACACGTCAATATTTGCTACTTCCCAATGCCGCTCTTCGATTCCCTCGATCTGTGTTGCGAAGTGGGGGGACTCATGATATGGGGTGGCCCAAAAGGCCCAACGTTTCGGACAATGGCCCAGGGCCCATGATCCACGTCGACCATATTCGACTAGATAGTGGCCCGAAGGGCCCAACGTTCAGACAACGGCCCAGGGCCCATGGGACATGTCGATAATATTCGACCAGCCCCCTCACGCCCAGGCGAGCGCCTCAGAGCCCTCGGACGATATCGACCATATTCGACCCCAGTTAGTCTGGCAGGAGGTCGAGCTCTGCACAGCACTCTGCCACCGCATTAAATGCGTGGACTGGCACCACGCCACCGCATTAATGGCGCATGCCATCCCCTCACTGTCTGACACGGCAGGCGCCACCCTGTATACAGTCCCGTCCTGTAGCTGGAAAGGACATCTAGCTGGCAAAATTCAAATGAGGGAATAGACTAATTGCCCCTTGGAGGAGGCTGAAGACCCCAAGGGTAAGCCAAGGGCTTACTAGTCATTTCCTACAAGGGGAAGAATATAAAAACTCCTCTGTCTTGCCTCACAAGGTATGCGAAAAACACACTGAACCTATCTTACTTCATTGTTAGATACCGAAAATACTGACTTGAGCGTCGGAGGGCCAAAGCCGAGGGTCACTCGGCTAGCCTAACGTTTGCCTTGATTGCAGGATTCTCAAATATCATCAACGGAAGATATCCACCTTTGGGATTATCCCCTATAGAGATCGGAATCGAAGTACTTGTATTACGATTTGGACCCTCATCAATATCCAAATGTATTTAGTAATAAAAATAAAAAATTAATATTAAATTATGTACTGACTTCACATGTATCGAGCGCCTCAAGGTTAAGCTTGAGCTCAAGACTTATGAGATGACTCGACTTATTTACCTCAATGAATCATTAAGTACAGCTAGAATTCTTGTCATTCTAATCTATTTCTGCAAAAAATTTAAATTCAATCACTTGGTGTGAATCATCAACAGTCAACACCCTATGGTCCATCAGATAATGAGCTTTTGGAGTCTAACCATGGATGAATCAAACAGCACAAGGAAACGTAGCTAAAAACTTATCAGTAAAGATCTCACACCAATTAGTTTGTAATGCTTTCACCGAAATCATTAGACATTATAGCCAAGAAACAGATAAAATCTGTAACAAAAGCAGATCAACCAGAAAAATATGCATTTCCTTCATGTTCGAGTGCTTCGATTGGAACATCAAATTCAGAATCCTCGTGGCGGTGAGCTCCCGTCATCCCACAATCGGAGTCGAGGTCTTTTGGACTCTGTTTTCTCTGCACTTTTTCTCATCTCCAGAGCCTCCTCTAAATTTATGTAACCTTCTGCTCGTGCCAGAAGATCGGCGAAATTCTTGGGCGGTTTTCTGACCAGAGAACGGAAGAAATCGCATGGTTTCAACCCCTTCATGAACGCGGCAGTCAATGTCTCCTGAGTGGCAGAAGGTATCTCCAGAGCTTCCATGTTAAAACGCTTAACGTAATTTCGGAGCGATTCCTCCTCCTCCTGTCGAATGTCGAACAGACTCAGAGTCGTTTTCTCATACATTCTCCTGCTAGCGAATTGGTTGAGGAATTTCTCACTTAATTCCTTAAAAGAGTGAATTGAATTGGCAGGCAAGTCGTTGAACCATTGCTTCGCCGATTTTGTGAGAGTCGTCGAGAACACTCTACACTTCACACCATCAGAGTATCGATACAGAAGCATAAAGTTCTCAAATGCGTTCAAATGCTTCCAGGGATCTGTTGTCCCGTCGTATTTTATGGTAATTGTATTCGAGTTTGGCGGCAATTCATTCGCCATGATTTCCTCACCGAACGGGATTTCTCCCCTCAATTGGGCAGAAATTTCTGCCAGCTTCTTCTTCGTGACACTCATCTCTCTGGATAGATCCTCCACCTTCTTTATCAGGTCAAGTTGAATTTTCTTCATGCTCGCCAGTTCTTGGATCCATAGTGGGGGTGGAGTGGGTCGTTTTGGGGCAGCGCCATCCGTCTTCTGCATGGCTTCATGTATTGCTGTTGTAATTAACCCTATCAGTTGATCTATTGCTGGTTGCAAACCTGGTTGATTGGTGTCTTTGGACAGATCAATTGTGGGGTTGGCTTGTGCGCTTTGCCATACGGTATTAGGTGCCAACTTTTCCTCTCTTCGCTCTTCTCCTCCTTTTTCTGCCATTTTTTCCCGACTTTTTTGATGAAGAATTCGAAACCTAACTGCTGAAGAGGTTCAAACACCAGTTGATATCAAGTACTTGGATAGTCATAGGGCTACTTCATTCTTATGGGTCCTGTACAATGCTGGCGGCCCAACTTTGACCTGTCAATCATTGGGCCAGTAATCTTTCTAGCATTGCCCAAAGCTTCAAGGGCACAAGCCAAACCTGCTAGAATGATGGCGGTGGGTAGGGATGGCAACGGGGTGAGGCAAGATCCAAATCCGAGCTCAACCCATCCTGAATGAGACGGGTTTGGGGTTGAATTTTTTTAACCCAAATTATTTGGGGCGAGGTATGGGGTTTACCGACCCCACCCCGATAATAATAATAATAATATATAATTTATTTTATATTTTTTTAATTAAAAATAATGCCAATTATGCTCAATGAAGAGGAAGATGTTGAAGAATATGAGATGAATTAATTTAGATGAGGATTAGATATATTGTGGAAGCTTGTTAGTCTTAAAAATGTTGAATTTTTTTGTTTCAATTTACTGTCAAACTCACAATGTAAAAAAATTTGAATGTTGTGCTGGTTATTACTTTTATTCTATTTTTATCTCTTATTTTGCTTCTAAAATCTTATCTTGTTTGCAAGGATTTTTCATTTTTATACTTGAAATTTGAATTTTAATTGCAATTAAATAGCTTTAATTTGATGTTTTCATTGACTTATTCTAATTTTTTTAATTCTTTCCGAGTTTGCGGGTTTAACCTGCCAACCTGACTGGACGAGGCGGGGCCTTTTTGGGGCAGGGCGGGGTACAGGGCGAGCCTAACCCGCCCCGTTGCCATCCCTAGCAGCAAGGGTCGGGGTACTCCCCCTTGGGGTACCCCCACTATGGGTACCCGAGGGCTCGGGTATCATTTTTGAATGCGTAATTTCTCACCCCCATTTGATGGGTACCGCTTAGGGTCAGGTACCCCCTGGGGTTACCCCAAAATTCCCCACTAAATTTTTCATATTTTTTTAATAGATAAAAATTAAAATTGTCAATTTATTATGTATTTTCATCGTGAACCAATTAATAGCACTACATTTTATTATTCACAAGTTCTAAATTTCACATAATATGTAATTTTAAAACTTAAATATAAACATTGATTTTTAATATATGATATACATCATATATTGACAATAATATTTTGTCAATATCATCATCATCATCTATTCATCACAAATTTACAATTTAATTTCACACGTCACAATATCACAATAATATTTCATCATAAGTCACAATTCACAAAAGCATTGAATCCAAACATTTGAACAAATTCCAAAATAAAACCAACAAAATTTTCAAAGAAAATAATCATTATCTAAACACATTACAACAAATCAAATATTCAATACCTAAAGTCTTACAACAAATACAAAATAAAATGGGAAAGTTGGGTTGAAACTTGGGACTTGCAAGTGAAGACAGTGAGTTCAGGGTTCATCTGGAAAGCTTCTGCCTTCTCTCCCCTTTTCCAATTTTCTTGGCGGATAAGTAACAGCCCATTTGGTTTTATTTTTAAATGTAATTTTTAAAAGTTGGAAAGTTAGTTATGAAATAAAAATAGAAATAGAAATTGAGATATATTTGGATAAAATATTGAAAAGTAATGATTATAATAGGTTGTAGGATTGAAAAATAGGTTATTTTATATTTTTTATGTTTAAGAAGATTTATTTTTTAAAATATATGTATATTTTATTAATTTAAAAATAATAGTGGGTAACTTTATGTCAAATCAAATTTGAATTTGATTGATGTGTAATAGGATAATAAGGTAGGTTTAGAAATGAGTTTTGGGAAGAAAATATGTACTTTTTCTGTTGAAAGTTGTGAGAAAGTGTTTGTTTTTAATTTTCATTCCCAAAAAAAAATGAAAATGGGGCTTGGAAATGAAACCAAACAGGCTGTAATTCTTTTGCAATTTAATATTTAATTTGGTGTTGGGTTGGGCTACTAAAGTCTAGAGGCTTGGGCTTTAATTTATTTTTCAAATTTAGGCCCAGAATTTCAGAAATCCAAAAAAAATTGTATAAATGTATAATTAGTGTTTTTGTTTTTTTTTTTAATAAAATGGAGGTACCCTAAGCCACTATCCAATATCCCACTCGAAAACTTTTGGGTACCCCCTTAAATATCCAACCGGGTGGGGGGACTAAAAATACCAAACTCAAACGAGAAATACTCGATAGGATCGAATTGGGTACCCAAACACCCGAATATGATTCCCACCCCTAGCAGTAGTAACATATCTATTATGGACTGCTTGAAAAGCCGGGCCTCCCAACAAAAATCCTCAAATGGAGTATCAACAGCAACCTAATGGCAATGATTAAGAAACTGGACCGGACCGGCCGGTTCAGGTTCAGGTTCCGGTCCGGTTTGATATATAAAACCAGTTTGTTAAAAAATCGATGTGAATCGGTGTAAACCAATAAAAAATCGGTTCAACCGGTGAACCGATTTTTCAAAAAAAAATTGATTTTTATTTTTTAAAAAAATAAAAATTAAAAACTAATTAAATAAATATTTTTTATTTATATTTAAAAATTTTATGCTATTTGAGTTGGTGTTTATTGTTTTTATAAACTGTAATGGATTCTATAAGGATATTTTCTAGCAAGTCTTATTTCATGAATTGATATTTTAAATTGATGTATGAATTTTATTATGGAGTAGAGTTTGGAGAAAGTTTCATAATACTAGGCAATTTTTATTCTCTCTCTCTCTCTCTCTCTCTATATATATATATATATATATTTATATTTTTTATATTTCTAATATACTTATATAACATTAAATATAATCATGACATCATACCAATTAAATCGATGGAACCATCGATCCAATCACTGATCCGATTTCTCAAACATTGCCTAACGGCGGCCGCTTCAATCAGACCATGCAATGCTTGTTTTTTGGGTGTCGGTTTCAAATGGGAAGAGAATGTAGACTAGAAATGAACTAGTGTGCGGGCGCACATGGGCACACCCTGGGGGTAAAATGATCATTAATATACTTGTCTAAAAAAACAATAACCATCTTTATGCTGAAAATATGTTATGAGAGTATTTATTTTTCAAGTCGTAAACTGTTTACCTGGTAAGTTTCTAAAATATCAAGAGAAATCACTGACACAGAGAAAGGAAAACGTTGGTCTGATGGTAATATGTTGCTAGTACTTTGTGAGCAGAATAAAATTAGGGGAGAACACTCCGATGGTAATTGGCAACGCAAATTCATTTCAAGCTCAACGGAAGCAAATGGACAAGATCTCTCTTAGACTACTGAAAAAAGATTGGGCAAAAATCAAGTTGTTTCTTACGATCCTATGTGTAGACTAATGTCAAAGCCAGCAGAATAAGAACTGAAGTCAACTGTTGAGTTACCAAGAGCATTAAACTTTAGCTGGCTGATAAAAGTAATGTCAGGCTATACATCAACAAATAAAAACTCTGCAAGTTTGTGTTCTTCATATCGACAAACTGCTCAAATAGTAAACCACAAAGTTAAAACATGTTAGTTTTACACTCCACAACAGAACCAAGGTTCAAGAGTGTCCGGTTAATACCAAAACGGACCAAGAGTATTAACCCTCCCAGATTGTTACATATCAGCTTGCAGAATGTAGATATCAAACTACAACGGAAACACCCCACAAATAAAAACTGAAGTAACAAATAACATCATATACCAGACATGCATAGATTCCATTTAAAATATAAGGAACAGTATAGGAAATACTTGGTGACTAATCATACGCAAGTTTACCATCTCACAAACTATACGCATTCCAAGTAAAGGTCACTGCACAGAGCAACTCTGCTGCAGAAGGCCTACAAATATTCACTTAGTTCACATGACTCTTAATAACATCAAGATCCATTTCGGTTGGATCAGTTGCTTGTAATTCAACTTAAATTCCATCCAGCTCCCTCTTAAATCTGTCCTTTGAGCTAGCATAAATCATCTTGTTTCTGATGCGGGCAGTATCAGGAGACCTAAAATGGCAAAGGAAAACAAGCAAATAAACCATGTCCAGTGAATATAGCAATGTACTTATTTGTGGCATGATATGTGAAATTTAGGGAAATAGTAGGAACAAAATGCCGATAATACCAAGCAATGAAGAAAATCTTGCTTTTCTGGCAATTCTCTGCAGTCACGAAATCAAAATCGTAGACAGCATAGCGACATTCATCAACAGGAAGACTAGCAGTGAAGTCTTCATAGGTTAGAGCTGGCTCACCAACTTTTTCAACAACCACCTGCTTCTGCTTCTCCTCTATCTTAAAGATAATGAAGCGGTAAGTCCTTTTTGCCTTCAGTTCTAAGAACCTCAACTTGCAATCATCGTGCACAGCCATCCCAGACGCTGCATTTGCCTACAGATAGGATCAAAAGAATGTCATTTAAATAACAAGTTTGAAAAGTTCTACCACTTGAAACAATCAGGTATGTAGTAGTAACATTAAAAGCAAAGAATTCCATGTATTAAAAAAATGCAAAAACATGGTGAGCTAAGAATCAGTAAATCAAAACAGAAGATAGATGAAGTAAAACAAAAAATCATGAAATAACCCTGTTTACTCTCCATTCCCCTTCATCATCTCCCCCAGAACCAGAGAGAGAGAGAGAGAGAGAATACTCCAGTCAACGTGCCTCAGAGCAGGATAGCAAATGAAGCTTACCTGTTTACTTTTTCATATATTCATCCATGAAAACCAACCTCCATGACTGTAACAAATCAAACCAAACTAAATTACCATTCACTAACCTATGCCCTCAGATTCCTGTTCAGCTGGCTAGAAACTAATCAAATCAGAAGTATCCCCTCAAGCAATCATCCAGGCAGCAAAAAGAAACAGGTGAAAGGTACATTTGAATTCATGATCAAGTACACAAATAGAATACTCATTTAATTGCTAAAATTGACCGTGACAGCATCCACATCTAACGGAGTTGAGAGACTTCAAAAACTGGACGAATAATTTTGGAATCAGTAAAATCAAAAACAGACAGCAAGAAATGTCAGATCAATCGACCTTCATCTAGTACAATCGCAACCAATGCGAAACCAAATCTAGAACACGTAGAGACCAAGGCTCACCATTTCTGATCGTGCTTTAGTTCCACGCAGAGAAGGCGAAGACCAGCTAAAGATTATGTAAAAGAGCTACACGAAAGAGATTTTATAGAGAGAGATAAAATGCGAGACCCGTCGATGACTGAGTGATTTTTACCTGTCTTTATTGAGCGGCTACGGTAGGGTTTTTACGGCGTGTGAAAACAGTGTACCGTCGTAAGGTGTGAGTAGAATTAAAGCAATTCCGTGGCGCCGCGTAAGCTTCATTAAAAAAAGTGGCTTAGCTGGCGGCTGGCTCAAGGCTTAAAACCCAACTAGCTAATTCTCAAGCTACAAAATTTTGAAAATAATGGGAGTGTTTGGTTGTGTTTTGTTTTAAGGAAATATAACAAAAAAAGTACTTATTTTTCTTCCAAAATATTAAAATAGAATTGCTCAAATGCTATTTTCAATCATTTATTACTCTCAAAATTTTTCCATTTTCTAATATATATATATAGCATATATATTATATATATTTTATTATTATTCAATTCTATTTTCACCCAAAAAATTCAATAAAAAAATATTAATTTGACTGCTACAATAAAAAATATCTCCCTCAAATATAAACAAATATACTAATACTCTCCATAATAATTTTTTAACTATTTTCAAAAACATAACAAAAAATATAATACATTCCTCAATTCTACTTACAACATTCATTCCTCCAAAACGCATGTCATAATCAAACATAAAATATAACCAAACATTATCAATATCTTTCTATATAGTTTGATGGTGGTTTGAAACTTAAATAATTTAATCATACTGTATAATATACTTATATCTTATTTTAACATTTAAGTCTTATATGTTATAAACCTTTAATTTTATTTTAATAGTTAATTATATTTAGCTTACTAATTACTTAAGTTTAATTAAAATTTAATATTAATTCTCTACACCTTTACAGATGATATGTTACAATGAGCGAGTTTTAAAATATTCTACACTGCAACTTCAGAATTTGACTTGGGAATTATTTTTTCACTTTGAAAAATGTTATCTATTGCATTTCTGATACATGATTTATATGTTTAATTTTAGTAAGGGTCTGTTTGATTTTAGTTATTACCTAATATGAAAAAGATAATTATCTACTGTGAATAATTGACAAAATATACTGCAAAATATGATTGATTAATTTTATTAGTTATATTTATTAAATATTATTTGGCTACAATGTGAATTTTTAAAATATCCAATTTAGAGCTTTCAATTAATACAGAGTGAATTTTGAGATTTATTTTATTTTATTATTTATTTATTTATTTGGTCAAAAATGTTCTGAAATGCAATTAGAAAGTTAAAGTCTGTTTGGTTTTATTTCCAAACTCCCTTCCTATCAATTTTACTATTCCAAAAATAAAAATCATCACTTTTTAAAAATTTCCACCCAACATGATTTCAATTTTCATTTTCAAAATAAATTCTTCAATAACCTATATACCTTATATCTGTATTCCATTATTTCTATTTCTCTCCACCCACCACATACATAATCATTAAATTTTCAAACATTTTATTCAAATATATTTTCATCTTCACATCACATCACATAACTAATTTTTACTATTTTAGAAATTCGGAAATGAAAATTGATAATGGAAATAAAACCAAACAGGCCCAGTAGTTATGATAGCGAGACTATGGCTCGGCTGAGCCGTAGGTCCAGAACGGATACATTTGTCTGTACTTGACGGCGTGCAAAATTCAGGTAATTTCCTCCTTTAGTAAGTCAAATTAGGGGACTGTAACAGCCCGTCTGGTTTTGTTTTCTGGGCAATTTTCTGCTAAAAATAAAAAGCTATTAATTTTTTTTATTTTTATAAATATTTTTATTTTCAAAATATTTTTCCAACACACTCTGAGAGTCCGTTTGATTTTATTTCCAAAGTCATTTTCAGTTTCTAGACTTTTCTAAAAGTTGAAAAGTTAGTTATAAATTTGAAATGAAAATAAAAATATGTTTGGATGATTTGTTGGAAAATAGTGATTAAAATATGTATAGAATTAAAAAGATGGTGGATTTATATTTTTTTATATTTAAGAATATTTATTTTTTAAAAATATATGTATAATTTATTAATTTTGAAATAATTATTAATATTTTATATCAAATTAAATTTGAATTTGATTGATGTAACAATATGATAATATGGTAGGTTTAAAAAGAGCTTAAAAATGAAAATAGACATAAGGTGATGATTTTTAATTTTTATTTTCAAATGAAAATGAAAAAGGGCCACGGAAATAAAACCAAATAGGCCGTTACACTCTTTCTCTATTTTCACACTTTATTTTTCTCCTACTTTCATTTGCACGACTTTTAATATAAAAATTCATTTATATTCAAATACAACTCATTTTCAATCATAAATAATCATTATATTTTAAACAAAATATTATAATAATATTTCATTTTAAAAAATATATTTATGGGCTTCATGTGTAGGATTGGGCCTGATGTTGCGTCTCTGAGCCAGTTTGGTTTGGGCTCAGGTACTTGGGCCACCCCATATCAGATATATAAACTATATTTAACCTATTTAAATATGCAATGTAGGGAATTCAAAGATTATGCCTTTATTTCTCCCTTAACCGAAAAAACCTTATTATTTGAAAAGAAAAGGCAAATAAAAATAAAATAACAGTTGAAGCAGTTAACAGGTTGTTGGTGTTTCTTCAACTAATATATACAGTCGCGTGAGTGCAATTAAATTTCATATATATATATATATAATTTTTTTCTCAATTATTTAAATCTCTTTGTTTGACTTTATTATATGAAATAAAATAATTTTAAAAATGGAGAGAATAAGAAAGAGAGAATAGTCTTAAAAAAAATTAGATTACTAATATATGAAGAAAATGACAAAAAGTTTTGAGATATTTTTTTGTTTAAATAGAATTAATTTAGTCAATATATCAAAGATATATCATATAGTTATTTTAGCATTTTTATACTTTATAAATAGTATTAAATATAATATTGGTATAAATAGTAGTTTTAAATAAAATTGTTGAATGTATAATAGTATCAGTTTCCTCTACTATGTGGAAGGTCTTTTGTTCGAGCCCGAATGGAGACTCTTTTGTGCACCTTATGTGTATTTTGTATAGTTAATACTTCAATTTATTTAATTTAAAAATAAAAAATATTGATTTGTTGGAAAAATAAAAAATTCGTCATTTATAATATTATCTCAAAAAAATAAGACCTTGTTTGTTTGGATGAATTGGATAGATTTTATGCCCATTGAGCTTACCAATGTTTGGTTGACTACATTGTCCACCCGTGAAATATTAGACAGTCCCAGTGGGTAGAGTTGGGTACTGTAGTGTTGAACCTAGATTAGAGTGAAAAGACAATTCTACCCATTAATTAGACAATTTTATTATAATTACTATTAGCTATGGCACACTTTATGCAAGTGCTAAAATTTTTATAGTATAAAATAGATAAAAATATGTATCTCTTTTTACATAATATAGTTCTATTTTAATAATCTCATTGTATTTATTTAAATTGTTGCATAAATAAGAACAAAATGTAGTGACAAAATAATAATAATACTAATAGAAACGATGGGTCATAAATTATAATTATGGTATAAATTGCAGTAATGGGGATTGAAAGATAAAAATAATTATGGTATAGTTTATTTGTATGCTAAAATTCTTGTATCGTAAAATAAATAAAGTATTTTTTATGTAATATTAAATTTTTTTAGTAATTACAATATATTTATTTAAATTTTTTACAAATATATATATATATATATATTTTAAAGTGATAACCTGATAATAGTGAGATATATAGCACAAGTTGTATTTATTAGGATTGAAATATAAAGATTGAAGTATTTTAGGTATATCACTTAAAAACACATTAAAAGAGCATCAATACTTTATTAATAACAGATATATATATATATATATAAATAATTATTTTTTTAAGATTTAATTTGTTAAATTAAACTTAGGTCTCTATCAAATTGCAATATAGCATCAACTAATGTACTAAAATAAGTAAATAAATAAATGGCAACACATGCAAATTTTTACTTCGCTTAGAGGGAAAAAAAGAAAAGAAAAGAAAAGAAGGAAAGAAAGACAAATAACAACCATAAAAAGAATATAATAATCACAATCATACAAGGAAAAGATAGGTAGTTTTAATTGTCATCACATGGTGATTTTCTCGGGGGGATAAACGGCTAGGGCCATCTTCATTTAATCTTAGGCTACGTTTGGATATATAAATAGAATTGATAAAATTATAATGATATGATGAGATTATATTATTAAAAATAATATAATAATATGTTTGGTTATTAGAATTATACATTTTGGATATGTATTTATTTTATCAATCCCTTATATGAATACAAAAATTAAGTAATTGGGCAATACAATTTTGTCAAATTCTACGAGTTTTATGGGTATAATTATCAAATAATTAACTATTTTTTCCCACCATGATAAAGGATTATATAATTTAGGCCAAATTGTGGGAATTGTTTATCAATTGATTTATAGATCGGACCATTTATCCATCAAAGGTTTATTTCTCTAAAATCAAACATTTGATGGAGTTTGATAATATAATCTATTAAGCCCAATCCATGTATCCAAATGTGCCCTTAGATGACAATTTAAATTTATTACGAAGAATATAGATACATAATTTAATTGTCATCCCATGGTGATGCGATAATGGGGTCAACGGCTTCATTTAATTTTTTATAACTATTTATTATGTTTGTGATAAAGCCCCTAAGGTGTATTTTAAGCATTTTGGGATGAATGTTTCCATAAAAATATTTTTCATAGTGGGTTGTGAGAATGTAATGTATATATGATTTTACTTTAAAAATTGGTTAAAAATTATTTTGGGAATAGAATAGTTTTTATTTTAGGAAGAAGTAATGTAGATGTCAAATCAATACATTTTTGTTGAAGTGAAGATGTGATTTTATATTATTATTTTTATGTATATATAAATATAATGTAAGTGATATATGTGTATATATAAGTAATAATTATATATGCTTTAGTAAATAGTAAAAGAAGAGTATTTTGGAATATTTAAATATTATTCTGAATATTTATGAAAAAATAAAAAAGTTAATTTTGTTTTTATTTTCCCATAAGGAAAAACGTTATGAGGAAATATAAAAATAGCCTAAGTTCTAAGTCAACGTAAATTTAATTATTTTCAAGCTTACCATATAATATAGGAAAAAGTCGAGAGGCTCAATTGAATAATATTGAGTGATAAACTTCTCTAAATATTTTATAAAATATTTAAAATTTTATAAGTTGTCTTAAAGTGTTTGATAAAATTATTTACATATGAGATTATAAGCTTCCAAGAACATTAGGATCTTCAAATTCTTTTAAAAAATTGCAAAATGTAACAGCTTGTAAGATCTTTTAACAAACTTAATTTGCCAACTACTTTTTCAAGTGGATTGCGAATTACGTGATGAAAATATATAATATTATGAAATCACATGCTAATGACATTTTATATGATATAATAATTTATAATTTAAGAATATGATAAAGCATGACAAAACTTTGAATTAAATGCAAAATTTGATCCTCTATATTTAATTTATAGGAAGCACTTAAACATGCTTCCTACTTATAGAAATTAATGGCTATTTTCACACAGTTGGATGCCCCTCCACTTAGAGTAATTAATAGTTATTTTCAAGCAGCTGGATGACTACAATTGAGCATTGTTTTAAAATGAATTTATGTTTTCGAAAAATAATATAAATTGTAGAAATATCACCACTTTTAATTATTTATAATACTAAAAAAAATGAGTGATTTTAGTGTGCTTTTGAATAATATGTCCGTAATAATTCTATTTTTATTTTTAATTATTATAACTATAATTTATGCAGTAACCATTATTTACAGCCAACGCAATCTGTATTCCACTAATGTCATTTGTTTGACTTTTTGTTTTTATTTATGTAAAAAGTTTAACAATATTCAAATTTTAAAAAATTAATATTATATTTATTTTATACTATAAAGATTTCATCACACACATTAACCGTGCCAATATCCGCAGTAGTAATAATCATCATATCATGATACAAACTTGTTGTATTGAAATTTTTATGGAAAACTAATTAATAAAAATATCCAAAAATAAATTTTCAATAAAAGAACTCCTTCTAAAAATTTCAATCTAAAAAATATATTTGAGATCTTATGTATATTTGATGAGGAAAGAATTTCTAAAAGACTTAAATACCCCTTCTCTTAATTAATTCTTCCAAAATATCCAAGGATCCGCATCTTTCTTATACGGGTCGACTTGGCCCCCGACCCAAACCCAGGATCATAAACAATCCGATCATTCATTCCAGCCACGTGTAAATTGGGGATGATGGCCACCGTAGGCAAATAGCATATAACCAACTTAATCGTTACTATAAGTACCCTCTCATTCAATTATTATGGGATCATCTAAGGAGATATACTTTCTACCTTCTCTTCTCACATCCCTACCTATCAAACTCTATAACTCACTACCTTCTTTCTATCAACTGTCCATAAACACTCACTCAAACTTCCATCACTGATCGACCTCTCGATCAGTAACAAATATACCGACGTCATTTCCAATGACATCAATATTGAAATGACAAGTGACTCTATGCTCTAAAAATAGAATTTGACATCACATATATATGTAAAAGTGTCACAAACTAAAAAAAAAAAAATTGAATAAATATAAATCATTGAACCCCTCTCACAATTATTCCATACCACCATCTCCTTGGCACTTTCTTTCAAAAAAGAAAAAAGAAAAAAGAAAAAAAAATCAAAATTAAAAATAATATTACTTGATAATTAGGCGTTCACCAAGAATAAATTACTTGATTATATCATGCATTCAAATGCTCTAGCTTTTTTATTATTAATTCAATCGACTATACATACACACTTTATGTGTGTGTGTGTGTGTAAAGATAATATATGGTTGAAGAGTGGTTGAAATTATTTAGTATCAACATGCATACTCCACCGACTTTTATTAAATGGCCCATACGTTCTCGTGCACCAACTTTTTATACCTAAAATTCGCCCAAAACAATGGAAAATTAACTACTACTCCTTCTTTTTCAGTCCCTTTGCTGCATTCTTTAACTTAGCTTTTTTTCTTCCTCCTTCTTCCTTTCTGAAGTTTCTTTTTTCTCCTGTCCATTATAAATATAGGCTAAGTTAAACTAAACTCATATATCGCATATCCCTCAGAATACTCTTTCTGCAGAGAGTTATAAAGAAAGAATTTTATTTTCGGGGCAGAGAAAATTAAATTAATTAGCCAGAAAAAAAAAAAAAAAAAAGTTAAATATGTTTAGGTTGATAACGGGAATAGCAGGGCCGAGTGGGTTTGGATCAGCTTCAACTGGTGAAGAGGTGACCCAAGGGATTGATGCTACCAATTTGACTGCCATTATTACAGGTACTTAAATTAATTACACACTTAATTTATATATATTTGTATGTATGCATGCATTAGAATTAAACTGTATCTTTTTTCTCCATATCTCAAATCGAACTAATTATTAATACAAATAGTTCATGATAGAAAATTGAATTATTTAGGTTAGGGTGGCAGTTTTCGAATACGAGGAGAATGATATTCATTTATCATCGTATTTATCCAATTGACACATACGAGGAAATGATGTTTGATTTATTGAATTTTTAGCAATTCATGCTAAGGATACGATCATTTTATACAAATGGATAGTTTGACTGTAAACTTCTGCTCATACAAACATATCGATTGTAGATTTGAGTTTCACAGAATAACACGAAAATCAGTTGTAATTTAAAAAAAAAAAAAGAGAGAGAAAAAAATGACTTTAATTTTTATCTTTATTTTTATTTTAAATTTATTGATTGTACTTTTGTTCTGAGAAATAACAGTGCGAGGAAAAGGACATTGATTGACTGGGGTTTGCTGCCTGCAATTGTACTTTCCTTTTTTGGATCAATGCCAGCAATTGTACTTTGAGAGGAATATATGGGAATGTTTGATTATATTTTCTTAAAATAATGTTGTTTGTTTTAGAAAAATGTAACAAAGTCTTTTTTTTTTTTCAAAATACATATTTTTTAATATATATTATATATTTTATTATTATTTTAATATTAAAAAATCACTCAATTTTATTTTCACTTCAAAAATTAATAAAAAAATATTAATTTGACTGTTAGAATAAAAAATATCTCCCTTAAAATATAAATAAATATATCAAAAAATAACATTCATATTTTACAATAATTTATTTTCTCAAAATACATAATAAAATCATACAAAAAAACATAACCAAACATTCCCGTGGTTTTGACAAATTCTTTCTAGCCAATGCACATTCTTACAAAACACACACAAAAACACGCATTCAAGAATGTCTACTGTTGGAGAGACCGAAAGAGCATTTGTGCAAGAGACAGCTCAACAATAAGATTGTTTTTTTAAATATCTAATTTAATTTATTGTTTAGAAGTATATTTATTTATGTGTTCAAAAATCGTGGTTTCGGTAAATTGATTTTTTGGGAAAATTGGAGTCAATAGAACCATTATATTAGCATGGCATTTTGAATTTAATATGCGGGAATTTTATTTTAGAAATTTTAATTTTTTTTGTCTCTATATCAAATTTGTTATTATTTAGGAAAACTTGGCTGCTGTTTTTTTTTTTTTTTTAAATTTTTTTGTGTGATGTTTTTCTTCTAAGTTGTCCACGGTCTTTGCCCCTTGTTCTTAATTTCCTCTTTTCTACTCTTCCTTATCAAAAAATTATAGCATAAATGAAATCAATTTTTTTTTTTAATTTAGTTACTGGGTGAAGATTTAATTTTATATTATTATTTTCATATATGTACAATTGTAATGTGAGAAAATATATATTGATATGTATATAATTACTCATGGCTATCTTGGAAAATAAAAAGAAGAGTACTTTGAGATGTTTTGAAAGTATTCTGGATATTTTGAAGAAAATAAAATAATTTTATTTAATTTTATTCGCCCAAAAATATATATTTAAAAAAAGAAAAACAAACACAGCCCAAGTTAGTATTATTTAAAACAAATAGTTTTCTGTATATGAATACGATTAATGCAATATCGTGAATTTGGATCGGTGAAAAACTTAAAAAAAAAATAAAAAATAATAATAAAATAGATACTAACCAAAATTTTATATCAAAAATAGATCTGTTAAGTTCTATAAAATGAATTTTATGTTGTTTATTTGAATATATGTTAAAATAAATTACGGACGGAAATATATCGATATTGATATTATACAAATTTGACTTACATGTCTTGTGCCAAGACAATGTAATTGTCCGTTTGGTTTTGTTTTCAAACCCCATTTTTATTTTCTGCTAAAAATGAAAACAGAAAATTATTAATTTTTCCCATACTTTTACAAATATTTTTATTATCAAAATATTCTTTCAAACAAATTCTTACACTCTTTCTCCATTTTCACTTTTCATTTTTTTCTACTCACATTTTTACAACTTTTAATACAAAATACTACTTATTTCAAATACAACTCATTTTCAATCATACATAATCATTATATTTTAAACAAAACATTCAAATAATATTCTATTTTAAAAAATACTTTTATAATTAATTTTTCACTATTTTTTATTAAAAAATAAAAATACATCAAGAAACACAAATCCATACGGACCTAAGTAAATTGGGAATGTGAATGAAATTTTCGAAATTAAAATATATTTGCTATTTTCAGTAAAAAATAAAATAAAATGAGAAGGAGACCATCTTTATTTGTTGTCTTGTCCATGTCGATCTCGTGATATTTATGTCAAAAACAATTAATGTCTCTGTACCTTTTCTGTCTTTATTAGTTGTTGATGTGGTTGAGTTGGTCGTTTCTTGGAAACCGACGTGACTACATACTCTGTTTTAATTGCAGAAAATTTTCCAATTTTCAGAAGAGGAAAAAATAAATTAAAATAATGGGCCCACAAAAAGACTACAATAAATATTACCTAATTGTCAAATATTTGATCAGTAGACAAAAGTGGCCAATGGGGTAGAGCGATTGCCTTAAAACAGATTTATACCTGAAATTCTATACTTGATTGAAATTTTCTGTCTTAATCGAAGAAGGCTAATTTTTTTTTACTAAGACGGATTTATAGACGTTAGACCTAAATAGAGATATTTGAAGTTATAACTCTTCTTTTACTTAATGGGAAATTTGGAATTCTTAAAGATAATTTTATAATACTTAAAAAAATCGAAAGTTTTAAAATAGTTAATTTGCCGCTCCCTTTACTCACTTGTTAAGTCATTTTTTTATAAGGATGTGGCGAGTGGTAAAAAGGGGGGGAGGGGGGGGGGGTTGGCGAGTGGCTAAGGGTTGTTTGGTTTTATTTTCATTTTGAATTTTTATTTTCATTATTTTTAAAATGGTGAAATTAGTTATGTAATGTAATGTGGAAATGAAAATATATTTGGATAAAATATTTGAAAATATAATGATTATGTTGGTTTTAATAAGTTGTAGGCAGAGAGAAATAGAAATAATAGAATAAAGAGAGAAGATATATAAATTATTGAGAAAATATATATAGATTATTGGATAATGTGTTTTGAAAATGAAAATCTAAATTATGTTGGGTGAAAATTTTTAAAAAGTGATGATTTCTATTTTTGGATTAGTAGAAAATGAAAAAAGTGGGTTTGGAAATAAAACCAAACAGGCCCTAATTAACCTATTGGTATTATCATCACACTTGTATAAGCGAGGTTCAAGATTTGAATTCCAACAAATCCTTAGTTTGCATGCATATGTAAAACCTTGGTATGGGTGTCTCTGTAAAAGGATGAAATACTTTATCACATATGCCGAAGGAACAATGTCTCTTCAGGACAAACCATCCATATTTGGAGATAAATCAGTGCATCCTCAGTACTCCTTTATAAAAACTAAGGGCCCGTTTGGATTTATTTTCTGGAGGCATTTTCATTTTCTAGTGAAAATGAATAGTTAAAAGTTAAATATTGTTTGAGGTTTTGTTTAAAATATAATGATTATTTAGGGTTGAAAATGAATTGTATTCGAAAAATATAGCATTTTTGTATTTAAAGTTGTGCAAATGTGAGTAGGAGAAAATGGAGAGAGAGTGTAATAGTGTGTTTTTGAGAATATTTTGATAATGAAAATATTTGCAAAAATGGGGAAAAGTTGATATTTTTTTATTTTCATTTTCAACAGAAAATGAAAAGAGTGTTTGAAAACAAAATCAAATGAGCAATAAGCATATTTTTCAATCTTGGTAAACAATTTGAACTAAAAACTCTTATTTTTGTAGGTGGTGCAAGTGGGATTGGTTTGGAGACAGCAAGAGTGCTAGCCCTAAGAAATGCCCATGTTATCATTGGGGCAAGAAACATGGAAGCTGCAAATGAAGCAAGAGAACTCATTCTCAAGGACAACAAAAGTGCTCGAGTTGATGTCCTTAAACTCGACCTTGCTTCCCTCAAATCAGTCAAATCCTTTGCTGATAACTTCATTGCTCTTAACCTTCCCCTCAACATATTAATGTAACATATTAATAACTCTCTTCCACACAAACATATGCACAATCAAAACTTCTCCCATAGTGTCTTACTTTGGATAAATCAACTTCTGTTTTCAGAAACAATGCCGGCATCATGTTCTGTCCTTATCAGCTCTCAGAAGATGGGGTTGAGATGCAATTCGCCACAAATCACCTTGGTATAATTGGAAAACTCGTGCACCTCTTTTTGTTAAGAGTTTTCTTGAACTTCGTGATTAATATGTCATCTGGGGTTGTCTTGATAGTATCTGTCAGGAATGGTCTGTTTTGAATCCTCTGAGTCGGATATTTTTTATTCGACAGAAAATTGAATTTAAACTTGAAATCAGAAAGAATGAGTAGGGTCGTTAACGTAGTCTTCCATAAAAGTTCCTTTAAAATTAAGTCAATAAATAGAGAGATTGACAAATTGAATAAAAAGTGCATACATTTGTCTCGTTATGACATAAGTATTTACAATAAATGATTTTGATGTATATCAATCTTGTGGATCACCCACAGACAAAAGACAATGTATCTGATCAATGTTCAAAATTACGAATATCCGTCAGATCAATAAATTGTCGGATCTAATCAAAAAGATGGGGATTATGAATATCTTAAACCTTTTGTGAAATTTCCTTAACTTTTTCCTCCTAGCGCTTGCTAGCTCCTGATGGTTGGTTGTGCAGGTCACTTCTACTTGACTAACCTACTCCTTGACAAGATGAAAGAAACAGCAAAATGTACAGGGGTCGAGGGTAGAATTGTGAATTTAACATCGGTGGCACATCTCCACACTTATGAAGAAGGGATTAGATTTGAACTGATCAATGACGAAAACAGGTAAGTGCCCATTTGGTTTTATTTTCAAGCATCATTTTCATTTTCTATTGAAAATAAAAATAGAAAATTATCAATTGCTTCTCTATTTTCACAACTATTTTCATTATCAAAATATTTTTTAAAACGTATTATTACACTTTCTCTCCATTTTTACTTTTCATTTTCTTCTACTCACATTTGTACGACTTTTAATACAAAACACTATATTTTTCAAATACAACTCATTTTTAACCCTACATAATCATTACATTTTAAACAAAACTTTCAAATAACTTTTCACTTTCAAATTTAAATTTATATCTAACTTTTCAGTATTCATTTTCATTTTCATTAGAAAATGAAAATGCCTTTAAAAAATTACAAATCCAAACAGGCCATAAATAGCTGACTAAAAATCTACCTCATTATAAAGAATTCCATCAATACCCATCCTCTAATATTTTCTGTCATCCATGAATTTGTTCCACTGGTAATTAATTTTAATGGCAGTTATGATGACAAGAGAGCATATGGACAATCAAAATTGGCTAACATATTGCACGCAAATGAGCTCTCTCGTCTTTTGCAGGTATCCTTGGTGTCATGTTTTCATTCAAGAAAATGTTATGTACGAGATATATTAAGAGTATGTTTGTTTGGCTAAATTTATTTAAAAAATTATATAATTTTTTTAGATAAGATATTGGTTATTATTTTAAATATTAATTTTTTAAGTATTTAAATAAAATAAGATTTTAAAACTTATATAATGTTAGTAATATAATTTTGGTAAATATCATAATTAAAATTAAATGAGTATGTTAATATATATTTTAAAAATAACTTAAATTTATTTTTTTTATCGACACATAGTCCAAGAACTCATTAAAATTTAAATTCCGAACTTTACGTATATGTATTTGTACACACTCATGCACGTTACAGGTTCGTCAAAATTCAAATTATGAACCTCACCCTTATTCATGTGAGCATGATTCAATTAAACCAATTAACCACTCGATTGAGCTTCACATATATATAAGTGCGAACACGACGTCACTTGGCCAATTTATCACTCAGCTTAAGACAAACTTAAGAACTACCAAACTTATAAAATCATAACATCTTATTTAAAGAATTTGTAAGTTTTTTTATTAAAAATTCTACAAAGCATGTTATAAAATCTTAACAAAGTAACTATAA
Source organism: Jacaranda mimosifolia (assembly GCA_018894105.1). Taxonomy (NCBI): domain Eukaryota; kingdom Viridiplantae; phylum Streptophyta; class Magnoliopsida; order Lamiales; family Bignoniaceae; genus Jacaranda; species Jacaranda mimosifolia. The sequence continues at coordinate 1,661,949 of CM032126.1, forward strand.
AATATTTTGAAAAGTTCGTAAACTCATCCAAACACCTTCTAAATCTCCGCATGCTTGCAGGCCGAGGGAGTTAATATTACGGCCAACTCAGTTCATCCAGGACTGATTATGACAAATCTCTTCAGATACTCTGGTTTTCTAATGAGTGAGTATAGCAGTACAGTAAAATGTCTGCTGCATTTTCCTCTTCGCCCTGGTTTCATTGCACTAATTGAGATTTCAACGCAGGGATTGTAAAGCTTTTTACTCTTATGCTATGGAAGAACGTCCCTCAGGTCACAATCTTTCACCATTTTCTTTGTATAAAGATTGAAAAAGGAGGCGAATTAACAGTTTTGACTTCGAATTTCAGGGGGCAGCCACAACGTGCTATGCTGCACTTCACCCGAGCTTGAAAGGTGTATCGGGGAAGTATTTTGTGGACTGCAATGAGTTCAAGCCGAGCAGATTTGGGAGAAACGAAGATATAGCCAAGAGACTCTGGGATTTCAGCTGCAAGTTGGTTAATGGAGCTGAAAAGCTTTCAAAATAAGTGTTTGGTTTTGCCCATGGAAAAGGCTAGTGATCTTTAATTGTTTATATATTTTATGTGAAGAACATGATGTATAAAGGCAAGATAGCCTAGTTGAGATGCACAAAAACTATTCATCATTTGTGCACGAGTTAGTGGGGAAATCGAGTTGAGTTTAGTTAAGCTGAACTTAGAAAAATTTTCGCGTTGAAGTTTGAGATATATATGATGATACCCTCGATGTGGTCATCATCAATATATATTAGGCTCGAACTCAAACTTGACAAGCGTAAATTTTTTATCTTGAAAGTTGGAGCTTGGCTCAACCCGATTAAACACAAGTTTTTAAGTGAGGTTTGAAAAACTATAGCTATGATTGCTTGTGAGGTTGGTTTCATGTTTTTATGTTTTAGAGATTTTGGAAATAGTTGGGTGTTTGAGAGATATGAGAATGGGAGATGAGGTTGTGATTGGTTGTGAGGTTAAGTATAATAATTATAATAATGTGATTTGAGGTTGTGATTGGTTGTCAGGTTGTTTTTGAGATATGTTTAAAAGATTTGTATGAGATATGGTTATTGTTTTGTGAATTGGTTGTGAGGTTGTTTTTGAGATATGTTTAAGAGATTTGTATGAGATATGGTTATTGCTTTTGTGAGTTTTGGTTTTAGGTTTTGTTTGGAATTTTAATAGAAAAAAAATTATAAAATAATAATCTTAATTAAAATAAATAAATCATAAAATTACAATGACAAACAAAGTATGAAAATATTGCGTGTAGTACAAAATAAGTGCCATTAAATATGTTATTTTTCACCTTTTCTGTTAAATTATTTATAATTTTTTTTTGTCGAATTAAATTATAAATTTAATACATAAAATTTTGTTTAATTTTAAAATATATTATATATATTCATTTGCTAATTTGATAATATTTCAGTCAGAAATGAATATTATATTTTCAATCAATCAATTTGGGTGTGTTTTCAATTAATTTGGTTAATTTGAAATTTATTAATTTTTTAATTTCAATAGAAAATCGAAAAAATGTGTATTGTCCAAAATTAATAAGTTCTATTCATTAGTAATTTTATATGTTAATGTGTTATTATAAATTTAAATACTTAAAAAATATAATAAAATGAAAATAAGTTAACAAATAATTCGAAAAGGCCGAGTGGCCTATGGTCCAGCGGCATAAGTCTCCCACATAATGTGGGAGGTCAGGAGTTCGAGCCCTAACGAACTCTTAATGTGCGTGTGTATAAATAAAAAAAAAAAAATTTGAAAAGACTAGTGGAAAAACTACATGCAGGCAAAATTAAGTTTTATTAAATCTTATATTTTTCTTTTTTCCTTGATTTAATTTTGATAAAGAAAAGTTGATTAATTTTTTATTTAATTTTGATAAAGAAAAGTCCGCCGCGAGAGATTAAGAAATAAGGCAAGAATATGCACACAATATGTCTCAAAAACATGACTTCTAAGGCCTGTCTCAAAAGTCTTTTTAAAGACCCACATCCAAACATGACCTAGCCTATCAGGCGTGTTTTTTAAACAAAAAAACATGAGGCAACTCTACAAGCAATCACAGGATATGAGTTGTGAGTTCAAACTCGAGCTCAAATAAAATAATAATATTATATGTGTTTAGTAATAAAAATAAAAAATTAATATTAAATTATGTACTGACTTGACGTGTATCGTGCGCCTCAAGGTTAAGTTTGAGCTCATGACTTATGAGATGACTCAACTTATTTACCTCAATGAATCATTAATTACAGCTAGAACTCTTGTCATTCTAATCTATTTCTGCAAAAAATTTAAATCCAATCACTTGGTGTCTATCATCAACACCCTATGGTCCATCAGATAATGAGCTTCTGGAGTCTAACCATGGATGAATCAAACAGCAGAAGGAAACGTAGCTCAAAAATTATCAGTAAAGATCTCACACCAATTAGTTCGTAATCCTATCACCGAAATCATTATACATTATAGCCAAGAAACAGATAAAATCTGTAACAAAAGCAGATCAACCAGAAAAATATGCAATACCTTCATGTTCGAGTGCTTCTATTGGAACATCAAATTCAGAATCGTTGTGGTGGTGAGCTCCCGTCATCCCACAATCGGAGTCGAGGTCTTTTGGACTCTGTTTTCTCTGCACTTTTTCTCATCTCCAGAGCCTCCTCTAAATTTATGTAACCTTCTGCTCGTGCCAGAAGATCGGCGAAATTCTTGGGCGGTTTTCTGACCAGAGAACGGAAGAAATCGCATGGTTTCAACCCCTTCATGAACGCGGCAGTCAATGTCTCCTGAGTGGCAGAAGGTATCTCCAGAGCTTCCATGTTAAAACGCTTAACGTAATTTCGGAGCGATTCCTCCTCCTCCTGTCGAATGTCGAACAGACTCAGAGTCGTTTTCTCATACATTCTCCTGCTAGCGAATTGGTTGAGGAATTTCTCACTTAATTCCTTAAAAGAGTGAATTGAATTGGCACGCAAGTCGTTGAACCATTGCTTCGCCGATTTTGTGAGAGTCGTCGAGAACACTCTACACTTCACACCATCAGAGTATCGATACAGAAGCATAAAGTTCTCAAATGCGTTCAAATGCTTCCAGGGATCTGTTGTCCCGTCGTATTTTATGGTAATTGTATTCGAGTTTGGCGGCAATTCATTCGCCATGATTTCCTCACCGAACGGGATTTCTCCCCTCAATTGGGCAGAAATTTCTGCCAGCTTCTTCTTCGTGACACTCATCTCTCTGGATAGATCCTCCACCTTTTTATCAGGTCAAGTTGAATTTTCTTCATGCTCGCCAGTTCTTGGATCCATAGTGGGGGTGGAGTGGGTCGTTTTGGGGCAGCGCCATCCGTCTTCTGCATGGCCTCATGTATTGCTGTTGTAATTAACCCTACCAGTTGATCTATTGCTGGTTGCAAACCTGGTTGATTGGTGTCTTTGGACAGATCAATTGTGGGGTTGGCTTGTGCGCTTTGCCATACGGTATTAGGTGCCAACTTTTCCTCTCTTCGCTCTTCTCCTCCTTTTTCTGCCATTTTTTCCCGACTTTTTTGATGAAGAATTCGAAACCTAACTGCTGAAGAGGTTCAAACACCAGTTGATATCAAGTACTTGGATAGTCATAGGGCTACTTCATTCTTATGGGTCCTGTACAATGCTGGCGGCCCAACTTTGACCTGTCAATCATTGGGCCAGTCATCCTTCTAGCATTGCCCAAAGCTTCAAGGGCACAAGCCAAACCTGCTAGAATGATGGCGGTGGGTAGGATGGCAATGGGGTGGGGCAAGATCCGAACCCGAGCTCAATCCATCCTGAATGGGATGGATTTGGGGTTGAATTTTTTTAACCCAAATTATTTGGGGCGAGGTATGGGGTTTACCGACCCCGCCCCGATAATAATAATAATATATAATTTATTTTATATTTTTTTAATTAAAAATAATGCCAATTATGCTCGATGAAGAGGAAGATGTTGAAGAATATGAGATGAATTAATTTAGATGAAGATTAGAACTACATGGTGGAAGCTTGTTAGTCTTAAAAATGTTGAATTTTTTTGTTTCAATTTACTGTCAAACTCACAATGTAAAAAAATTTGGATGTTCTGCTGGTTATTACTTTTATTCTATTTTTATCTCCTATTTTGCTTCTAAAATCTTATCTTGTTTGCAAGGATTTTTCATTTTTATACTTGAAATTTGAATTTTAATTACAATTAAATAGTTCTAATTTGATATTTTCATTGACTTATTCTAATTTTTTTAATTCTTTCTGAGTTGGCAAGTTTAACCCGCCAACCCGACGGGACGAGGCGGGGCCTTTTTAGGGCAGGGCGGGTACGGGGCAAGCCTAACCTGCCCCGTTGCCATCCCTAGTAGCAAGGATCGGGGTACTCCCCCTTGGGGTACCCCCACTATGGGTACCCGAGGGCTCGGGTACCATTTCTGAATGCCCGATTTCCCACCCCCATTTGATGGGTACCCCTTAGCGTCAGGTACCCCCTAGGGTTACCCCAAAATTCCCCACTAAATTTTTCATATTTTTTTAATAGATAAAAATTAAAATTTTGTCGATTTATTATGTATTTTCGTCGTGAACCAATTAATAACACTACATTTTATTATTCACAAGTTCTAAATTCCACATAATATGTAATTTTAAAACTTAAATATAAACATTGATTTTTAATATATGATATACATCATATATTGCCAATAATATTTTGTCAATATCATCATCATTATCATCTATTCATCACAAATTTACAATTTAATTTCACACTTCACAATATCACAATAATATTTCATCATAAGTCACAATTCACAAAAGCATTGAATCCAAACATTTGAATAAATTCCAAAATAAAACCAACAAAATTTGCAAAGAAAATAATCATTATCTAAACACATTACAACAAATCAAATATTCAATACCTAAAGTCTTACAACAAATACAAAATAAAATGGGAAAGTTGGGTTGAAACTTGGGACTTGCAAGTGAAAACAGTGAGTTCACGGTTCATCTGGAAAGCTTCTGCCTTCTCTCCACTTTTCCAATTTTCTTGGCTGATAACTAACAGCCCGTTTGGTTTTATTTTCAAATGTCATTTCTAAAAGTTGGAAAGTTAGTTATGAAATAAAAATAGAAATTGAGATATATTTGGATGAAATGTTAGAAAGTAATGATTATAATAGGTTCTAGGATTGAAAAGTAGGTTAATTTATATTTTTTATGTTAAAAAGATTTATTTTTTAGAATATATGTATATTTTATTAATTTAAAAATGATAGTGGGTAACTTTATATCAAATCAAATTTGAATTTGATTGATGTATAATAGGATAATAAAGTAGGTTTAGAAATTAGTTTTGGGAAGAAAATATATACTTTTTCTGTTGAAAGTTGTAAGAAAGTGTTTGTTTTTAATTTTCATTCCCCAAAAAAAATGAAAATGGGGCTTGGAAATGAAACCAAACAGGCTGTAATTCTTTTGCAATTTAATATTTAATTTGGTGTTGGGTTGGGCTACTAAAGTCTAGAGGCTTGGGCTTTAATTTATTTTTCAAATTTCAGAGGCCCAGAATTTCAGAAATCCAGAAAAAATTGTATAAATGTATAATTAGTGTTTTTGTTTTTTTTTTAATGAAATGGAGGTGCCCTAAGCCACTATCCAATATCCCACTCGAAAACTTTTGGGTACCCCCTTAAATATCCAACCGGGTGGGGGGACTAAAAATAGCAAACTCAAACGAGAAATACTCGATAGGATCGGATTGAGTACCCAAACACCCGAATCTGATTCCCACCCCTAGCGGTAGTAACATATCTATTATGGACTGCTTGAAAAGCCGGGCCTCCCAACAAAAATCCTCAGATGGAGTATCAACGGCAACCTAACGGCAATGATTAAGAAACCAGACCGGACCGGCCAGTTTAGGTTTAGGTTCCGGTCCGGTTTGATATATAAAGCCAGTTGTTAAAAAATCGATGTGAACCGGTGTAAATTGATTTTTATTTTTTAAAAAAATAAAAAATAAAAACTAATTAAATAAATATTTTTTATTTATATTTAAAAAATTTATGCTATTTGAGTTGGTGTTTATTGTTTTTATAAGCTGTAATGAATTTTATAAGGATATTTTGTAGCAAGTCTTATTTCATGAATTGATATTTTAAATTGATGTATGAAATTATTATGGAGTAGAGTTTGGAGAAAGTTTCATAATCTAGGCAATTTTTATTTTTTTTCTCTCTCTATATATATATCTATATTTTTTATATTTCTAATATACTTATATAACATTAAATATAATTATGACATCATACCAATTAAATTGATGGAACCAATAATCAATGAAACAACCGATCCAATCACTGGTCCGATTTTTCAAACATTGCCTAACGGTGGCCGCTTCAATCAGACCATGCGCATGCTTGTTTTTTGGGTGTCGGTTTCAAATGGGAAGAGAATGTAGACTAGAAATGAACTAGTGTGCGTGTGTACATGGGTACACCCAAGGGGTAAAATGATCTAATTTACACATTTTTGATGGAATATTCTATACTCCATTGATCATTAATATACTTGTCTGAAAAAACAACAACCATCTTTATGCTGAAAATACGTTATGAGAGTATTTATTTTTCAAGTCGTAAACTGTTTACCTAGTAAATTTCTAAAATATCAAGAGAAACCACTGACACAGAGAGAAGAAAACGTTGGTCTGATGGTAATATGTTGCTAGTACTTTGTGAGCAGAATAAAACTAGGGGAGAACACTCCGATGGTAATTGGCAACGCAAATTCATTTCAAGCTCAACGGAAGCAAATGAACAAGATCTCTCTTAGACTACTGAAAAGATTGGGCAAAAATCAAGTTGTTTCTTGTGATCCTATGTGTAGGCTAATGTCAAAGCCAGCAGAATAAGAACTGCAGTCAACTGTTGAGCTACCAAGAACATTAAACTTTAGCTGGCTGATAAAAGTAATGTCAGGCTATAACATCAACAAATAAAAACTCTACAAGTTTGTTTTCTTAATATAGACAAACTGCTCAAATAGTAAACCACAAAGTTAAAACATGTTAGTTTTACACTCTACAACAGAACCAAGGTTCAAGAGTATCCGGTTAATACCAAATCGGACCAAGAGTATTAACCCCTCCCAGATTGTTACATATCAGCTTGCAGAATGTAGATATCAAACTACAACTGAAACACCCCACAAATTAAAACTGAAGTAACAAATAACATCATATACCAGACACGCATAGATTCCATTTAAAATATAAGGAACAGTATAGGAAATACTTGGTGACTAATCATACGCAAGTTTACCATCTCACAAACTATACGCATTCCAAGTAAAGGTCACTGCACAGAGCAACTCTGCTGCAGAAGGCCTACAAATATTCACTTAGTTCACGCGACTCTTAATAACATCAAGATCCATTTCGGTTGGATCAGTTGCTTGTAATTCAACTTGAATTCCATCCAGCTCCCTCTTAAATCTGTCCTTTGAGCTAGCATAAATCATCTTGTTTCTGATGCGGGCAGTATCAGGAGACCTAACATGGCAAAGGAAAACAAGCAAATAAACCATGTCCAGTGAATATAGCAATGTACTTCTTTGTGGCATGATATGTGAAATTTAGGGAAATAGTAGGAACAAAATGCCGATAATACCAAGCAATGAAGAAAATCTTGCTTTTCTGGCAATTCTCTGCAGTCACAAAGTCAAAATCGTAGACAGCATAGCGACATTCATCAACAGGAAGACTAGCAGTGAAGTCTTCATAGGTTAGAGCTGGCTCACCAACTTTTTCAACAACCACCTGTTTCTGTTTCTCCTCTATCTTAAAGACAATGAAGCGATAAGTCCTTTTTGCCTTCAGTTCTAAGAACCTCAACTTGCAATCATCGTGCACAGCCATCCCAGACGCTGCATTTGCCTACAGATAGGATCAAAAGAATGTCATTTAAATAACAAGTTTGAAAAATTCTACTGCATGAAACAATCAGGTATGAATGAAGTGGTAACATTAAAAGCAAAGAACTCCGTGTATAAACAAAATGCAAAAACATGGTGAGCTAAGAATCAGTAAATCAAAACAGAAGATAAATGAAGCAAAACAAAGAATCATGAAACAAACCCTGTTTACTATCCATTCCCCTTCATCACACACACACACACACCCAAAAAGACCGAGAGAGAGAGAGCTCCAGTCAACGTGCTGCAGAGCAGGATAGCAAATGAATCTTAGCTGTTTACTTTTTCAAATATTCATCCATGAAAACCAACCTCCATGATGGTAACAAATCAAACCAAAATAAATTAGCACTGACCAACCTATGTCCTCAGATTCCTGTTCAGCTGGCTCAGAAACTAATCAAATCAGAAGTATCCCCTCAAGCAATCATCCAGAGAGCAAAAAGAAACAGGTGAAAGGTACATTTGAATTCATGATCAAGTACACAAATAGAATATTCATTTAATTGCTAAAATTGATCGTGACAGCATCCACATCTCACGAAGTTGAGAGACTTCAAAAACTGGACGAATAATTTTGGAATCAGTAAAATCAAAAACAGACAGCAAGAAATGTCAGATCAATCGACCTTCATCTATTACAAGTTTTTAGTTCTCTTATTCTGCAGGCAAGAATCTTAACTCGATTCAAAACACAAGTTGGATGGAAATTCTAAATTCTCAATGAAGTCAATCCGGAGATCAACACCAAACAGCAGCATGAAACAGATCTTCTCACCATAATACACTAAACAAGTTGCCGATCAAGTAAAAAATCCACTCTCAATCACTTCAATTTAGACGGAATAAAATATACAAAAATCAGATCAATCACAGATCAAATAATTGTTCAAACCGCAAAATCAACAGTACAATCGCAACCAATGCGAAACCAAATCTAGAATAAGGAGAGACCAAGGCTCACCATTTCTGATCGTGCTTTAGTTCCACGCAGAGAAGGCGAAGACCAGCTAAAGATTATGTAAAAGAGCTACACGAAAGAGATTTTATAGAGAGAGATAAAATGCGAGACCCGTCGATGACTGAGTGATTTTTAGCTGTCTTTATTGAGCGGCTACGGTAGGGTTTTTACGGCGTGTGAAAACAGTGTACCGTCGTAAGGTGTGAGTAGAATTAAAGCAATTCCGTGGCGCCGCGTAAGCTTCATTAAAAAAAGTGGCTTAGCTGGCGGCTGGCTCAAGGCTTAAAACCCAACTAGCTAATTCTCAAGCTACAAAATTTTGAAAATAATGGGAGTGTTTGGTTGTGTTTTGTTTTAAGGAAATATAACAAAAAAAGTACTTATTTTTCTTCCAAAATATTAAAATAGAATTGCTCAAATGCTATTTTCAATCATTTATTACTCTCAAAATTTTTCCATTTTCTAATATATATATAGCATATATATTATATATATTTTATTATTATTCAATTCTATTTTCACCCAAAAAATTTAATAAAAAAATATTAATTTAACTGCTACAATAAAAAATATCTCCCTCAAATATAAACAAATATACTAATACTCTCCATAATAATTTTTTAACTATTTTCAAAAACATAACAAAAAATATAATACATTCCTCAATTCTACTTACAACATTCATTCCTCCAAAACGCATGTCATAATCGAACATAAAATATAACCAAACATTATCAATATCTTTCTATATAGTTTGATGGTGGTTTGAAACTTAAATAATTTAATCATACTGTATAATATACTTATATCTTATTTTAACATTTAAGTCTTATATGTTATAAACCTTTAATTTTATTTTAATAGTTAATTATATTTAGCTTACTAATTACTTAAGTTTAATTAAAATTTAATATTAATTCTCTACACCTTTACAGATGATATGTTACAATGAGCGAGTTTTAAAATATTCTACACTGCAACTTCAGAATTTGACTTGGGAATTATTTTTTCACTTTGAAAAATGTTATCTATTGCATTTCTGATACATGATTTATATGTTTAATTTTAGTAAGGGTCTGTTTGATTTTAGTTATTACCTAATATGAAAAAGATAATTATCTACTGTGAATAATTGACAAAATATACTGCAAAATATGATTGATTAATTTTATTAGTTATATTTATTAAATATTATTTGGCTACAATGTGAATTTTTAAAATATCCAATTTAGAGCTTTCAATTAATACAGAGTGAATTTTGAGATTTATTTTATTTTATTATTTATTTATTTATTTGGTCAAAGATGTTCTAAAATGCAATGAGAAAATTAGTAGTAATGATAGAGGAACTATGACTCGGCTGAGCCGTAGGTCCAGAACGGATACATTTGTCTGTACTTGACGGCGTGCAAAATTCAGGTAATTTCCTCCTTTAGTAAGTCAAATTAAGGGGCTGTAACAGCCCGTTTGGTTTTGTTTTCTTAGCTCATTTTCATTTTTGGCTGAAAATGAAAATAGATAGTCATTAATTTTTATTTTTTTTTATAAATATTTTTACTTTTAAAATATTTTTTTAGACACATTCTTACACTCTTTTTTATTTTCATACTTTATTTTTTTTCTACTCTCATTTACGCGACTTTTCATAGAAAAACACATTTATATTCAAATACAATTTATTTTCAATTATACATAATCATTATATTTTAAACAAAATATTCAAACAATAATTTATTTTTAAAAAATATTTTTATAACTAACTTTTTACTTTTTTTTACCAAAAAATAAAATACTTCTAAAAAACAAATACAAAACGGCCTATAAGTCATATTAAGGGGCACTTATAGTATTTACTTCATTCTTTTAGAAAAATAATTTTAACGAGGTGTTTGGTTTTATTTCCAAGACCCCTTTTTATTTTTATCCAAAAATAAAAATTAAAAATGATCTCTTTTTCCCTATTTTCACTCAAACTATTTATATTTTCAATTTCAAACTTTTTCTAAACATACCCTATTATCCTATTATCACATCAATTAAATTCAAATTTAATTTGATATAAAGTATTAACTATCATTCTAAAATTAATAAAATATACATATTCTTAAACATAAAAAAATATAAATCAACCATCTTTCAATTCTATACATATTTTAATCATTATTTTCCAACAAATCATCCAAACACATTTTCATTTTCATTTTCATTTCAAATTTGTAACTAACTTTTCAATTTTTAGAAAAGCCTAAAAACTAAAAATGGCTTTGGAAATAAAACCAAACGGGCCCTTACACTCTTTTTCTATTTTCACATTTTATTTTTTTCTTACTCTCATTTGCACGACTTTTAATACAAAAATTCATTCATGTTCAAATATAACTCATTTTCAATCATATAAAATCATTACATTTTAAATAAAATATCCCAATAATATTTCATTTTAACCAATAAACTTATAACTAACTTCTTTTTTATTATTAAAAAATAAAAATGGCTTCAAAAAATAAATTCAAACGGCCATGTATTTACTTCATTCTTTTAGAAAAATAATTTTGAGTAAAATTAAGGGATAAGAATATAATAATAATGCGATGGATGTGGGGTCCACCGGTAGATTCTCGCTCTGCGTTCCTGCGTCAATTCCACGCTACTTGATGATGATGGCTTTTCACACTTTTTTAATTTGTTTGGTTGGCAAATTCTCCTATTTTGTTTTTGTAGGATGAGAATCCCAAAGAAAAAATAAAGTCGTGCACACCTTTAATTGCACATCACAAGTTTTACAAATTATTGAATCACAAATTAAAAGGTGGTACATTAATTAGGACACCTCAAGGGGAAAAAATATGGTTTTAATTTCTTTAAATTTCTCTAATTTTTTTTTGAGAAAATATCACTTACAACAAATTTACAAATTCAATTATCAAATAAAGAAGATTAGTCTTACAATAAATCAATCAATAGAATACGAATATCAAATCAACTAAGATGAAAATACAAACTCTACAATACTACAACCAAAAGGCACACAAATACACCTATTCGGGTCGAACACAATACTTCTCACATAATAGGAGAGACTTAATGCCAATGGGCTAGAAGTCACTGGACAAAATATTGAAATTATAAAGTTAAATTTCTCTTCTTCTTTTTTTGAGAAAATATCCTTTACAACAAATTTACAAATTCAATTATCAAATAAAGAAGATTAGTCTTACAATAAATCAATCAATAGAATACGAATATCAAATTAACTAAGATGAAAATACAAACTCTGCAAGACTACAACCAAAAGGCACACAAAGACACACATTCGGGTCGAACATAATATCTTCTACATAATATGAGAGACTTAATACCACTGAGCTAGAAGCCACTGGACAAAATATTAAAATTATAAAGTTAAATTTTTCTAATTTCAATCTCAAAAGAATATACTTTTTGTCAAATTCACATAATTCATATGGTAAAGATAAATAAAGTCGTGCACGCCTTTAACTCCACATCACAAGTTTTACAAAATTATTGAATCACAAAAAGTGGTACATTAATTAGGACACCTCAGGGGGGAAAAATGGTTTTAATTTCTTTAAATTTCTCTAATTTCAATCTCAAAAGAATATACTTTTTGTCAAATTCACATAATCAATATGGTAAAGATAAAGATGTCAAATTTTGAAAAAGAATTTTTTTTTAATGTAAAGATTTGGTCTTCGACATGGAAGCTTTAATAAATATTATTATTTTAGATTTAATAATAATGTATTCATTTATTTTACTCAATAAAATCAAGATAAATCCGAGATGTTTGACTTGTAAATTTTGGTGATGGCAAGAGGCTCCTAATCTTTATTTTCTTATATTTGTGATCAAGAGAGAATACTCGTGGTATAAGAATAATGATTTTGAAGGGAATATGATTTTGGGTCTTTCCGCAAATAATGGTGGGATTTTATTTGTGAAACGTACCCTTGTATTAGACAAATCTCATTTATAAGATTAATAAAATCTTTCAACTCCTTTTTTTTTTTGTGTGTTTACCAATAATGCTCACATTTTATTTTTTATTATTTTATGCCATAACTATCACTATAACCCACCAAACCTCTACTCCATTATTATTATTTTATCATTTTTTTTATTTGTGTATGTAATAAATTAAATAAATATATTTAAATTATTGAAATAATAATTTTATATAAAAACTAAATAAATATACTTATTATCTAAAAAATTTAGCACACATGTTAGAATGTGAAGAGATGGTAGTTTGAATTATGGGGCTTTTAAGTGGGCTCGTGGCCCTTTTTATTTAATTAATATAGTCTTTTAGCTATTAAAAGGGGTTGTTTGGTTTCATTTTCAAACTTCATTTTCACATTTTTTACTATTTCATAAATGAAACATATCACTTTTTATCTATTTTCATCCAACATCATTTTTATTTTCATTTTTAAAACACATTTTTCAATAAATTATATATCTTTTCTCCATTCCATTATTTCTATCTGCTTCAACCTACAAACTATTAAAACCAACATAATTATTACTTTTCCAACAATATATCCAAATACAAATTCATTTTCAACTCATTTCCACTAACTAATTTTTCAAATTTTAGAAATAATGGAAATAAAAATTGAAAATTAAAATAAAACCAAAGATAGAATTTTAATTTAGCACATCAAATGAGTATTCAAAATCTATTTTATTGTTATAAGTAAGTTTTAAAATAGTTGTTTCATCAGAAACATACAAGTACTTAGGATCATCAAATTGCAATCGATCAAAGTACCTAATGACGATCAAATTTCTCCAAAAATAAACACACACACACACAAAGAGAACTATATAGTTCTAAGCTAATATTTTTGGGTCGGATGTAATAGTTATACCCACGGGAGGAACCTGGGTTTGAAATTGGGCTTACTCAAGCTGGCCTGTTTATCCTAAGGGCCTTGTTTGGTTTTATTTTCATTTTCATTATTTTCAAATTTTGAAAAGTTAGTTAGTGAAAATGAGTTGAAAATGAATATATGTTTAGATAAATTATTAAAAAGCAATTATCATATTGGGTTTAGTAAATTATAGGCAGAGATAGATAGCAATAATGATAATAAATAGAAAAGATATACAGATTACTGTAAAATGATATATAAGTTATTGAAAAATGTGTTTTGAGAATAAAAATAATAATATATAGTGTGAAAATGTGTATAAAATTTTGTTTATTCATTTTCAAATCGTAAAAAATATAAAAATGGAGTTTGAGAATGAAGACAAATAGGGCTAGCATCTTGTGTTACTTGATTGTTTGTTGTTTAAAATTGAAATTTATTCGATATAAAAAAATTAATTTTAAATTTATTGCAACTTTTAAATAATTAAATTTAAATTTATTTTAGCTTTTAAACAATTAAATTTACCTATTAATGAATTTAAATTGGCGGCTGTTTTCTACTTTCACCCAACTACAACCACACCATTGAGGAAAATTCTCTCTCAAATGACTCATCTAATCACTTGACAAGCACAAAATAAATATATATCAATTATAAATGTGATTTTTAATTAAATTTGAATTCAAACTATAATTTTTCTATAAATAATGTGAAAAACTTTGTGCCCCTTGGGGTTCATTTTCAAGAGCCATTTTAATTTTTTTTTTCAATATTTGAGCATAGAATCATTAAACACTTTCATTTTACTGAAAATATTATTTATTTTTATTTTTAATTTCGCATAAATTTTATCCCATCATGCTGATACATCAATCAAGTTCATTTTTTATTTGATAAGAGAATACCAACTTTTATTTCAAAATAACTAAAATATGCATATATTTAAAAAAAAACCATGAAAAATATAAACTACCCAAATTTTCAATCATATAATTACCACAGTTATTATTTTCAAACAAAAAAGTCCAAGTCCAAGTCCAATCTGATTTTCATTTCTAAAACCACAAGTAACCTTTTAGGTTTCAAAAATGTTGGATAAAAAAATGAAAATAAATGCATATCCAAAACGGCTCAATCTTTTTGGAGAATAGTTAAACTGGTAAGAAAGCGTCCAAATTGAAATAGTATGAGGTTTAGAATAGAATATAGGGGAAGCAGAAACCTAACACGTATTTCTTGAAGTTATGTGAAGGGGTGGATATGAGGAAAGTCCAAGATTCAACTCTCTTTTATGAATAAAATATTCAAGTTGACCAAAAGAAGCTTCAAACTGAGTAACACAGGAAAATGAAAATCGTGGACTGCAAGCAAATTCTCGTTGGTGTATTTTTTCTTTGGATTGCTGGAAATAATGGGCTTTTGGCACTCAAATTCAAACCTTTGGCCGTTAAAGCAACAACCACCCTTGAGATATTTGCAATCAAATGTCAAGAATCACCACTGTCACGACCAGGTAAGTCTAAAGTCTTGTCTCCATCACCAGTTATCCTCTCTCTTCTTCTTCTTCTTCTTCTCTATTTTTTTTTTTGAAAAATTGGTTTGCTCTCTTATTTTTCCTATCTCGGTAATTTTTCTTTCTAACAACTGAAAGAATTAACGAAAAAACTAATTTCAACTATTTCGGCTAAGAAAGTTTAACTAGATTTCAAGAGCCGCACGGAGCTTTGATTTTTCCCACAGCTTTCTAGTGGAACTGAAACTAAACAGATCCAATCCTGGAACAGTGCTTCAACTTCTATCAGAAATTAAAAACGTTCCTGAAAATCAACTAAATATGATGAAAAATCGCCGAAGAGGAGGAACAGGAACGCAAAAATAATGTCCGATGAAATGGCGAAGATAAAATAAGAATAAATCAGAACTAGTATTCAGCAGAAGCAATGAAATGAAATGACGAACACAGAGCTGAAACTTGACGCTATTACTCAACGATTTGAGCCTTACACTGTTTTTTCTCAGCAAAGATCTAGTTAAAAACGTGGCATTTTAGAAGGAACCTACTAATTTTATTTCATACTCGCAGCAGCGGAAGCTCAATAGCTTATCCTTTGCTAGAACGATCTGAAATCGGCGCTTCCTCCGCCGGCTTGACCGGTGGCTGTGGCGGCAAGTGAACACCACCACCGCTGCTTTTATCCTGCGGTGGTTGCGGAGCTTGACCGGCAGGTGGCGGTGGAGCGATTTCCTCCGGCGGTGGAGCGGAAAGGTTGTCCGGAATCACGAAAACACCCTGCGATGGACGCCGCTGGTGACGGTTAGCTCTTTGAGACATTTTGGTACAGACACAGTGTGGGGTGGAAAAAACAAAATGTTGTTTGCTTTGGAAATGCAGCGAAAGAGTAGTTGGTTGGGTTTTATGTGGAAAAGTTGAAGTCAAAAGATTATCCATTCACATTGGGATTCTGTTGCAATAAATTACCTAAATTTTGTGAATCCTAATGGAACTACCAAACAAAGTTTGATTAATAGATTGGATTTTGTTTGATTTGCTAATAACAACAGATAATTAAACTACTTTTTCTCTGCATGCGTTTGGTTTCATTTTCAAAATTCCTTCTCACATTTTCTACTATTTCAAAAATAAAATACATCATTTTTTACATCCTTTCACCTAACAACATTTTTAAAACACATTCTACAATAATTTATGTATCTTCTTTCTCGATTCCATATTTCTATCTCTCTCCACCTACAATCTACTAAAACCAATATAATCATTACTTTTCCAACAATTCTATCCAAATACAAACTTATTTTTACTAACTACTTTACAATATTTTGCAAATGATGAAAATGAAAGTAAACCAACGGGCCCTTAGAGATGCATTCTTCCTTAGCCTTGGAAGAATATGATTGCAATTTAATTTGATCAAAACCTATTTTTTAAAATATTTAATATGCTATTTAGAGAGTGTTTAGCTAATTTTATTTATCTGATCTTATAAATTTCTGTATTCTATAAGATGCTGAATTTTATTTTGAAAATAAAATTTTAAAATATTTGAATTTGATCTTGAAGTTTATAGAAATATAAATAATAGTCATTTTGTAATTAGTATTATTGAGATTAAAGGAGTTCTTTAAAATCTTATAAGTTGTGAAGGTCTTGTTTTTTCAAAAAAAAACAACTTATAAATTTGAGTAGTTTATTTTGAAAGCTTATAAGTTTATATCTATAAACTCAAATTGTTAACATTCGTCATAGGGTAAACCATCGCCTCTCATGCCCCCGATTGATTTGACCACGGAAGCCAACGATAGATAATAACTCTCCTTGAACACAACTTTCAGTTTTTATTGTATTGTGCGCTCCAAAATGCAACTCTTCTCAAATCTCACTCAAAATGTGTTGAGTTGGAGTCCTATTCTAACTAAAGATTCTTATGATTTCAGAAGTTCGAACTACAAGAAAATCAAGAAACGCAAAGCTTTCGCCCCCTCTTTGCCCCAATCTTTGGTCTTAAGAATGCTGATTTTGAGAATGATTGATTGCCCTTCTCCTACCCTTATTGCCTAACCTGATAATGGAAAGCTAATGTGTTTCACTTATTAAACATGGTTCTATAGATGCCGAAGGCGCCCTTGGGGTTATCTCGTAGGACTTTTATAAGATATATTGAGTAGTTTACAAGCTCAATTAAACACTCTCCTAGTATTAAGTCTAAATAAATAAATAAAACAAAACATTTAAGTGGACATACCCAAACAAAAAAATATTTGTATAATGTGGATAAATATATATAAGTTAAACTTGCAACCAATAATGTGGCAACACAAAATGCAAATATTTATATTTGCACTTTATTATATTTTCTCAAAATAAATACTGAATAATAGAGCATGTACTATATGTAAATAAATCCACTGGGACACACAATAAACATCACGCACCATGTGTCGTGGTACGTAACTGGAAACTGTAAGGGCCTGTTTGGTTTTCATTTTCTCCTCAAAATAAAAAACGAAAATTATCACTATCTACATTATTTTCTCAAATATTTTCATTTTCAAAACATTATTTTATATATTCTCTCTCCATTTTCACCTTATTTCAAACCCTATTACTACCTATATCTATTTTTTTATCTTCCCAATACTTTTCAACTATCATTCACCAGAAAAAATATTATTTTATATTATATTTCAAATAAATACATATCACATCATCAATTTAAATTCATATTATTTCTTCCTTTTTAATATAAAAAATACAATATCCAAATACAATTCATTTTCACACCTATATAAACCTATAATTTTAAACACTTCATCCAAATACAACTCATTTTTAAAAACATTTTTCATAACTAATTTTCTACTATACATTTTCACTATAAAATGAAAATGACCTCAGAAAATAAAATCAAACAGGCCCTAACTATCTGTATTATTATCATCACTCGTAATAATTCACAAATCACGTGTTCTTTGAAAGGATACAAATTTATGTTCCAATTTGTCAGATTTTGCAATTTATAAGTTCTTCTTTACCTCTTATTAATTAAAAATTCTTCATATAAAAATAAATTTTTTCATCACACATGTTCATAAAAATAATATATCATATATGATTTTTTTTAAAAAATATTTAACTAGGGGTGCAAACGAGTCGAGTCCAATTGAAACAGTTCGAGCTGAATCGAGCCGATCTTTAGTCGTTTGTATCTATGATCGAGTCTCATGAGCCGGCTCAAGAGCTGGTATATAATTGAATATTTATTTTTTATTTTATTAATAAATATATATTATATTATTATTTTTTTATTTTAAATTTGAGCTAGAGCCTACAGTTTGCCGATTCGAATCTTATTGAGTTGAGATCAAGTTTAAAATTTTAGGCATGTCGAGATTGAACTCAAAAATTTTGCCCAAATTCAATTGACTTGACTCGATTGTACCTTTAATTTAATGATAAAATTAAACATTATTATTTATAAAAATGAGAGCCTCCAAATCCTATTGGCCAAAAATTTGTAGTCTTTATCCACAAAACCATTCCTCTAAGACCAACCATCATTGTCTTTGAATGCGTAGCATCAATAATGCAGTTTGTCAGAATTAGTTAGTTGAACCATAACCATGAAATGGTATTCTAACTACCACTCAACTTTTAGATTTTTAAATTCCATCAAGCTCAATGTTTGATTTTTCTTATATACTCATCATAACATGGTATGCTTAATTATTTTTGAAAATATAATTTAGAAATTAGAAGCATAAATTGGGAGAAGAAAATTATCAACAGTAGATTTTAGGTGCGTCAATGGAGAAGAGCTATTTTTGACAAATTAAATTTTATGTGGAAACCATCATTATGTGAACATAAAACACTTTTGTGTTTGTGTGTGTGTGTGGTATAAATTTTCATGATATGCAAAATTAAAGTATAATATATTTTTTTTAATATTTAATGTATTTAATGTGTAATTCTTATATATGATAGTAGTGTTTGAAAAATCGAATCGTTCATTGAATCGAAAAAAATTATCGATTCACAGTTCACTTGTTCAACTGTTGGTCAAACCATAATTGAACCGTGACGTCATAATTACAAAATATATATTTATATTATATATATTACTTAAAAATTAATAAAATACCAAAATATAAAACATAAAAAGTTTAAATGATATTGTATAACATCGCAATCCAAATTTCACAATTCATATTTTAAATGATTACAACAATTTAAATATCTCAAGTCTAAAGTTTAAAATTTAGAGTGTATGAGTTAATTCTAAAGAATAAACTCTAAATCAATGTTTTTTTTCCCCCACTTTTAAATAGCTTGTAAGGTGTACCTTAACCTTCAAACTCTGTATTTAGATAAAAAAAATTAAAAGAAAATAATTTCATTAAAAATTAAATGAAAAAAGCATTTCGGTTCAATTGAACAGTAAGCGGCTCATTGGTTCACTGGTCCGACCAGTTGGTCTGAACGGTTTTAACAAAATAAGAGGGTTTTTTTTTTTTTTTAGTTTTCCAGTTTTATGAGGAAACTGACCGCCGGCCGGTCCGATCCGATTTTTTAAACCATGTATGTTAGCGGTCGTTTGCATGTAATTTTCGAACGCATAAAATATTTTAAGAGTAATATATATTATTTGTGCATATTATCATATTTATTATACTAAAAAGTGATGTATATCTAAAATGTATATGTACATATATAATTTGTGTAATTATGAAAATAGCAGTCACGTAAAATTTCATAGTCTAATACCAAATTAAAAAAAAATTAAAAATTATTAAAATAATGAGCTTATCTTGTAATAAAGAAAGATTCTGAATATATGATAGTTACTTGGACATATAAGTTTTATTAGATATGTAGGATAAGTAAAAGAGCAAATTTTGTATATCTAAATTTTTGTTCATAACTTCTATTTTAAAGGCAACAAGTATTTCTTTATATAATAATATAAAACAACAAAAAATTATTGGTGTTTTTAAACGAGTTGATAAAACTAACTCTAATTCAAAAATAATAACAAAGTAATTTTTCTTTTTTGCACTTTCTCTCAGACCCTTTTCAACTCTGATTATTTATTTATTTATTTTTATAATTATTTTACTCCATCTTAATGTTCTCCTTTAATGTATCTCAAAAGTCCATTAAGTACATTGAAATTGTTAGAAAATACATATAGAAATGTAATAAATATTTAAGTTACTTCATGTTATGAATACATATACATATATATATATATATCGAGTGTGTTAGAATTACTAATCATTTATAAGAATTTAAGTTGGACGAATTCAATTGGAAACCAATAAATCAAATTTTTTTTTTAGAAAGATGAACATGTATGAAGGTCCATTGTGCTCTAGAATATATAAAAAGAACAGAGATCCATACTTACATATGAACTTCTTTGCAAATACTTAACTAATTATAGGAGCATGCAACTATGCATGGGTATTGTAATCACTGTTTAAAAAATCGGACCGGACTGGCCAGTTGGACCGTCAATCGGCCGGCAAGCTGGTTCAGTTTTCTCAAAAAGCCGGAAAAATGGAAAATATGCCATTTTTTGAAAAAATCGTTCAAACCGGCTAGTCGGACCGTTGAACTGGTGAATCGTTCACGGTTCAATTGAACCGGACCGGTTTTTCCATTTAATTTTTAATAAAAAAAAATTAAATTTTTTTTTTTTTTTTGTCTACATACAAAGTTTAAAGATTAAAATATACTTCACAAGCTATCTAAAAGAAAAAAAAAAACTTAATTTAGAGTTTATAATTAACTTACACACTTTCAACTTTAAACTTTGGACTTGATATATTAAATTGTTGTGATCATTTATAATATGAATTGTAAAATTTGTATTGTAATGTTAGACAATATCTTTTAAGCTCTTTATGTTTTATATTTTGGTGTTTTATTAATTTTTAAGTAATATATATAATATAAATATATATTTTTTGTAATTATGACGTCACGGTTCAATTGCGGTTCAATTACGGTCCAACCAACGGTTAAACCAGTGAACTGTGAACCGGTAAGTTTTTCGGTTCAATGAACGGTCCAATTTTTCCAACACTGATTGTAATTAACAAGGTAATGTTTGGTTACATTTTATATATTTTGTATTATGTGTTTTGGGAGAATGGATTTTGGGAGTGAGGTTGGAAAATGTGAAAATTGTGTTCGGAAATGTAATGGATTTTTATTTATGTTTTGGGAAATTTTGGTATGTTTATTTATATTTTGAGGGGAGACAATTTTTACTAAAGCGATCAAATTAATGCTTTTTTATCGTATTTTTTGAGTGAAAATAGAATTGAGCAAACTTTTTTATGATAACAATAATAATAAAAAATAATATATATTGGAAAATGGGGAGTTTTGGGGATGATGAATGATAGAAGAGAGTATTTTGGAAAAACTTAATTTGACATCTTGAAGGGAAAAAAAATGTATGTTTGATTATGTTTTGACAAGACAAAATTGTTCTGTTAAAATGTAACCAAACATAGCATAATATTTCTCCATTTTTTGGCTATGAACTCACTGTTATATGATTCTGGGTGGGTAGATTAGAGGGCCCATTTGGTTTTATTTCCACAACCACTTTTTCCATTGTCTACTATTACAGAAATAGAAATTATCACTTTTAAAAAAAAATTAACATAACATAATTTACATTTTCATTTTCAAAATACATTCTTCAATAACCTATATATTTTTTCCCAATAACATATATATCTTCTCTCTCTATTCTATTATTTATATCTCTCTCCACCTACAGCCTATTAAAACCAATATAATCATTACATTTCCAAACATTTCATCCAAATACATTTTCATTTCCACATCATATCACACAACTAATTCTCACTATTTTAGAAATAATGGAAATAAAAAATAAAAATGGAAATAAAACCAAACAGTTACTTTACCTAATTGTGGGTCAATTTTGGATCTAACTGGGTTGAAATTTGGGTGGGTAGATTTTAGACCCAGCTCACTTACTTTACCTAATTGTGGGTCAAATTTTGATCCAACTGGCTTGAAACCAACAGCATAAGTTAGGCTCTTAGTCTCAATCTTAGTTCAATAAAAGTCAGAGGCAGCTCAGAAAAGGTGAATTAAGTGTGGAAATATTTAGAGCAGAGGTAGTTGGGGGGGAGCTATTAATTTAACCTCATTTACTATTAATGGAACGATTTTGGATTGGGTTTGTCAAAACTTGAGATTCGATCTTGTCGAGATGTTTGGTGGATTTAGGATTGTCCTATTCAAATTCAAGAACTTGACTTGCTTTTTAAGTTTAAAATTATTAAAAATATATATTTTTTAAAAAATTAATATCATCGTAGTTTTTTTAATATGAGATAATGATATTATGAACAATGAATTAATTATTTAAAAAATTACATGTACATTAAATTGCAAATATTATTATACCTATATATTTAGGGCTTGTTTGCTTGGGCATATATGATTAGGCAAGATTCATATATACTAATGATACATAAGCTATAAATGGTATCAAATACCATGTAATCTATTGTTTGCTTTAGTTTTATAAATTGGTTATATCCCACACTTGACACTATATAATGTTTGATTGGCAAGATTGCTCAATTTGATTACACTTTGTAATATCCAAAATGTTCTAACTTTTAAGAAGGTTAATTTCCAAAATGATGGTCAGAGTTTTCATATGAGAGGCAAGAATGACTTTTTTATTCCTTATCAAATCATGTTTAAAATGATGGAAAATGGATCATACTATCTTGACCTGATTCATAAATCAACTTGGCTTATGATACCATGTCGGGCAGCAAATGTATCATGAACTATAAAAAATGTGAAGCAAACAAAATATAGGTTTAGAAATATATCTATCATGCCTTATTATGTGAAGCAAACAAGCCCTTAGAACTCGTTTGCTTGGTGTGTTTAGATTAGGTATGATACGTATAATTAAGATAAATAGTGGGTTATTGTATACCATATTTAGGGCATGTTTACTTTGAGAGATAAGACGGGATGAAGGCTCACATTCTGTTTCATCTCATGTTTATTTTAAGTGATTGGAGTCCTGTATAAAACTATCGGCCTACCACTATACTAACAAAATGACTGATGAGAGGGATGGTTTTATCACTTGATTGGCGCCGCAACTTCAAATAATTTCCAGTTGCGGCACCAATCAAAATATTTAAAAATAATTACAAAAAATTAAATATTAAAAATATATTTATATTAAAATAATTTATAAAAAAATCGATATATATATATATATAATTTGTGTAAAGATATTGTATGGGAATGGAGAAAAAACAATTTCTTTAAGCTAAACAGAAAAAAGAAGAAATAGTTGGATGTTGTATTGACATTGAGAAAACTTAATTTTTTTATGCTAAATAAAAAATATATATTTTAACTAGGGGCACTTCGATCTTGTATAATTTATTCAAGTTTTATAATTCATGTTTATGTAAACATTCTCAATACAATAATCCAATTTTATCATTCATATCATCCCACAAAATAAACATCCAATCAAAAATATAAAATTATCCTAATCCTACTCTTCATCCCTCATTTCATCCTATCACCCCACATCAAAAATATAAAATTATCTTATATCAAACTTTGATTGTTTGTTTTGCATGATTATTCAATTTGACAAATTATAATTTATTTTTAATTTAGACTGAAAAATATATCACATCTTAATGTCTTGATATACAAGCCAAATTTATCCTTAAATGCATGCCGGGCCCTAACTGTATCAAATGCTTCTAAATATGAAATAAACATTGAAATTGAGTTGGATTGTTTATATATTATACAATATTAAAGCAAGCAAATGAGCTCTTAATGCATAAGCTATTTATTATCGCAATATTATTACTTTTTTATAGAAGGTTTATATAATATGTACATTTTCTCATTTATGGATATGTATTACTACTATAATATAAGCACCAAACCTATTTTTCAATTTTTTTTTTTTTGGTTGTCCTCTTCTATGAAATGGTACTATTTGAGGTTTTTTATGCTTGATAAGGTGGTACCTTGTTCTGTTTTTATTATACTAATGGTGGGACCGGCGGACTTGGTTAGAAGAAAAAATGGTGATTGTTTTTTTTTTTTTAATTCCATTTTCCTTGAATTTTTTGGTGGGCTCCACTTACATGGGTGAGAGAGCATAGGTGGCAAATTTTGATAAATGATAGCAAGAGACAAAAATTAAAAGGAGTTTCTTCCACAATCTACCGTACAACACAACTTATGTAGCACCAAACTTATTTTCCATTTTTTTTTTTTTTTTTTTATTTCCTCTTGTATGAAATGGCACTATTTGAAGTTTTTGATGCTGGATTGGGTGGAACCTTGTGCTGTTTTTATTGTACTAATGGTGGAACTGATAGAGTTGGTTAGAAGAAAAAATGGTGGCTTTTTTTTTTTTTTAAGTCCATTTTTCCTTTATTTTTTTTCCTCTTACGGTAGATTTATTGTTAAATTGAATTTTTAAGTTATCTCATGATTATTTATTATGTAATAATTTGTGTAATATTTTATCATTATAGTATTGATTGGCTAATATGATAAATAAATTGATAAGTGGTGACATGTTAATTTATTCATACAGATTTGAGTATTTATTATTATTCAAATTAAACAAATAATAAGGTGAGATAAAAACAATATCTCTCACATTATCATCCCAACCAAACTAGCTCGAATGTATTTTATAAAATTTTGTTTATGTGAAATGAAAGAAAGGGCTCATTTTTTTCTTCAAAAAAAAAAAAAAGATTTAAAGCATAACTGATATACTAATTCACATCATTTGCAATCAAGTTGAATTGGATATGAGATATTATTATAAAAAAGTCACTCAATGCCATGCTATTTAATTAATTATATATGTTGAATTTACTGATTTTATTATTATATCCTCACTCAATAATTATATTATATTATAAATTATTAATGATTTTATTATATCCTCACTCAATAGTTTATAATTTTTTTTTCATAAAAAGTCTCATAAATGAGGGAGCATAGGTGGCAACTTTTGATAAATGATAGCAAGAGACAAAAATTCAAAAGACTTTCTTTCAAACCGTGCAACACAAGTTGTTATTATGTACAATAGATGGTATATTTTGATAAATGATAGCAAAAGACAAAAATTAAAAGATAATAATGATTCTAGATTATTTTTTTTTAATATGGTTTATGTATTCTTATTTTCTTCATTCTTAGGTTTTTTTCTCTTCATTTTTTTTTTCTTCTCTTGCTTATTTACAATGATTCGATGGCTGTTTTTCAAAAACCATACTTTTAATAATATAATCAGGGAATCGTGATTATCCAATGCACGTGGAAGGTGTGGAAAGCAGGTAATTGATCTTTGGTACCACAAGTGTGGACAGATGCGATGACTGTGTAAGTTGTGTCCAGCTCCGACTGGCTCAGCTACTGGCCACCATCCCCACACCAGAAGATTTTTTTTCCTTTTCTGAAATTGCCTGCTTTTTTGGGTAGTTCATTGAGCTACTTTGTTTGTACCATTAAATGTCTTTGGTTGGTAATTTACTGTGGGCTCCACTCACATGGGTGAGAAAGAATAGGTGGCAGAAGAATAAGTGAGTTTTTGTATGTTTTGTTAGATTATTTTGATTGTTAAATTTCTTTCGGATATGTAGTTTTTCGTTTGAATTTTTAACTTTTTTTATATGTTTTTAAATTTAATTATTTTATTTTATTTTTTTATCCAGGTTTGCATGTTGGCGTTATCTGATTAGTATCTACTGTAAATATAAGGTATGTTTTTTATTTTATTATCTTATAATATGGCTTAAAATGATGGAAATGAAAATAAAATAAAATAAAATGAGCCTAAGATCTCCATAATAGACCAAAAAGTATTAGATGACACTTTACAAGTCATTTAAAAATCATATGATGTAATTTAATTTTTGTAAGTAATGCCTTCATATTTTTGCAGGTAATTTTGTCGAAAGCAATAACAAGATAATTTGACAAATGTATAAAGTAGTAAATTTATGATTTTGAGGGCACGAATATCTATGTTTTAAAAGACCAAATTCTTTTATTTTGTTTTCTTCTGCAAATGAATTGACAACTTTCTACTGTAGGCTGCTTGATTCACAAAATGCACTCACTTGTGATCTTTCATGGATCCTATGACAATAGGAAGTAGAGAGAATAAGAAAAAAAATTAACAAAAGTTTAGATGCCAAAAGAAATGCAATAATATACATATGTGTGTTAGATGATATAGTCTCCTATCTTAAAATAAAATAAAATAATTTAATTTTTCTACATAGGTATCAATTTCTTTATTTAAAATAATAATGTGCATGCAATGTTTATACTTCATTATTGTTCTTATTAGAGTAAGATTTAATATTACGTTTAACTTTGTAATGTGGATGAGGTTCATTGTGTAGCTTCTATTATTAAGAATCTAATTTTACTTTTTGAATAAAAAAAGATAAGCATTTTTAATGATAGTTGAAAATTTAATTCTCATCTTGTCTGGATTTTTTTTGCTTGTCGTGTAGCATTTTGAAGTAAGTTATTCTTTATTTTTTTTATTACTTTTAGAGTTGAGGGATGTTGTATTGTTGACATATTGTTCTTGCTATTTTTTTATTTCATTAGATGTAGTCAATAATTAAGTAGTGAATTAATGATGTTAGTTGTTGATTTTATGTCTAATTATTTTATGTTATTAATTTTATAATTTATTTTGCTTAGTCTATAGTTGTTATTTTTTGTTTAGTTTGAAAATGTAAATATTAAAGTTGAAAATATTATTTTTTTTATTTTGTATTTTGTATAATTTTCAGCATTTAATTTTCTTTTCTTTTTCAGGTTACGTGATCATTACTTCCGTTTGGTATTTACTGTACATAAAAGGTAATCTTTTTTTATATTTGTTATGATATGAATTAAAATTGTTTTTTGAAAAAAAGTTAACATAATGTTATATAGTGTCGTTGCTTGGTGTTTCAATTATGTATTTAAACTATTCTTTTTCATATTATCATTTTATTTTAAGTTCTTTTTGTGTTTCATTGTTGCAACTGTTTGAGTGTCATTTAAGATAATATTATTAATTTTTTTAAATTTCAAGCAGTGCTTATGTATTATGTTTTTTATATCTTTTATTGGTTCTTGATATTGAATATAGATAGTTATGGACATGTAGGCTAACTGCTCAGACATTCCTTTTTGAAGTGCAAATTTATATAGACATAATGAATGTTATTATAGGATTTGGTTTTTTTATTCTTATGAGATAAAAGAATGAATAGACTTTATTTTGAGTAGTTATTATATGTTTATTTGTTAAGTTGTATTTTTTTAATGGAATTTTCATAAATAGTCTTGAGATTTTATTTTTTAAATTTTATTATTGATTTTTGAATTAGTTATAGTATTTTCTTGAATTTTATAATTAAATGAGTATTATTTTTATATCTGCTTATGTTTTATAAGTGTTTTCTATGAGACTTGTGTTAATGATTAATTTTTGCTATCAAATTTTTTATACTTAATTTTAGCTATTTACACATGGGATTATAATTTAAAATATCGTGTTTATGTATATTTCCTTTTTTATAATGACATTTACGTACCTGCTGTGTTTCTTCATTGTTTGTGATATCGTCCAGTTTTGAATCAAGTAAGTCTACATCTTATCATTAAACTATTTATTTATATTTCTAAAAAATTACAAATTCTTTAAGTTTGTTTAATTGATTTATGTATTTTTTTTTCTCAATTCTTTTACATTTTTTTTTTGTTTAATTTTGGTGTGTAATTGAGTTGTTGGTTTAGTAGTTGTGCTAATTTTGTTGGTTTCTTTATTTATTATTAGTGAATGATTAACAAAGATTTTCTACAAATATGTAGTTTATTTGTTTTATTTGGAGTAAGATGGAATTGTTTCTTGGCTTCTCTTGATGATATTTGTCAGTGTTAAAAAAATTACTTGCATCTTTTGTATATGATCAAAATTATACGATTTATTCTCAGTAAGAGCTGGGCCTGTCTTTTTGTAGGTTTTGTAATTCTTTTTGTGAAATATGGTGCCTGAGTATTGCAGTTTGATTAAAGTTTAATCTTCGTTAAGATATGATATTGATGTTGCATGAGGTTTCATTTGTTTACTGAAGAACAATTGAAGAATGAATAACTCTTATTGGATCTGATCCTATGCAACAAAAACCTCCAAACTATAGCTACCCTTTATTCAATGTCAATTCACCTGAATGGAATTGAAGAATCATTTCTTTTGGGGTACATTTGATTAATACCTCATTCCCTGGTTTTTATGGCCCTCCAGTTTTTGAATCTTTTTCCTCGTGTAATTTGAACATACCTTGGAGCACTTGCAACCGGTTCAGATACAATCATAATCTTTGGATGACAAATTATTTAGTCATTCATCCTTGTTTTACCTTTTTTCCTCAAGGAATTACATGATCACCAATATCATATATTCTTTTATAATACTGTCTTACCTTTACACTTTCCTTTAATAAGATGTGGTCGACAAATGAGAGATATAAATTAGTCCAAATCAGAGTTGTCCAGAGTGTGCAGAATGAAATTTTATCGTTTTACTGGAGATTTTATGGAAAACTTTTGATTCAATATTAATGACCCAAGCTTTTATCACGATATTCAAGTAAGTGCACAGGTTAATTGCTAACCAAAACTTTTTAGATTTCAAGATTATTTTGATTCACATTAAGTTTTGTGGAATGTCTTTCAAATAGTACGGTTAGGAAAATCTAGAATTGCCATATGCTTTCAGTCAGCAAAATTATTTCCCGCAAGTGCATTATTAACATGGTCACTTTGCTTTTTGATCTGCAACGTAATATTACTTTCAAAATTCGTCCAAGTTATTACCTTCTATTGAAAGGAAAGAGAATATGCTTACAGTGGAACTTCCACTTCTAAGAACCAAAATACACTTTTGTTAAATAAAAGGAAGAGCCTAGGAAGAGTAAAACGATAATGTTTCATTGTAGAAAGAGTAGAAGTGTAAATGAATTGAGCTGGCCGAACTCAAGCTCAACTCATCCACATATATATATATATATATTTACATATATAAAAATAATAAAATTTTATCAGTTAAAAAATTTTAAAATTTATGTTTACAAATTTAATTAAACTAATTATAGGAAAAAATTAACTAAATATTAATCTTCACATTTATTTAAAATTATAATAAAAAATTTGATTATAGGGTGATAATATTTAATAATCTATTAAGCTTAATAAATAATATTGATATGCTTAAAGTAATTGTGGAGAGAATTAATTAAATTTATGTGAAATTATTTGATTATTACTAAGTATATATTTATTAAATAATGTATTAATTATATAATAAATGAAAGTAATTAAACAACTTATTAAATTAATTTATTTAAATAACTTGTTATTTATATATTAATTATGTTTCATAGTTTACGTATAATTAAATATTATATTTATTTATTTAATAAATAATTTAAGATGATGTAATTTCATATAACATAATATTATTTATTTTTTTAATTTGATGAATTGTTATTAAGTCTTATGTGTATAAATTATTAAAAAATTATTTATTTACAAACTCCCAATACATATTCTAACTCTAAAAAATTAAACAAACAAACACTACACATTTTTCGATCCCACTCTCAAAATACAAACTTTATCCCAAAAAAATTTCTACCATTCACACTCCCAACACATCCCCTAAAGTTCTAATCAATTGTCTCATTATTATAAATATATACACATACTACCACTCATACAATTTATATATACACATATAAATAATTTTAAAATACTCATGTCACCTCACAAATCCAACAAAAAAAGTCATTAATGTAATATTTGTCTTCTCCCAAAACACAAGCAAACAAGTCATTTTCTACCAAAGAAATATTAAACAGTCATTTAAACTTCAAAGAAATGCTTACTATTTTTTAACTAAATGCTTACTATTAATTTACAATCTATAATTGATAACAATGTTTTACAAAATATAAATAAATATAACACATATATTTAATTATTTCCATGGGCAAGGCACTGCGCTTTGCGCGGTGTGCTTTGCACTAGTATATATATACATTGCCATTCATATTGGACGAATCTTGCCATTTCTTTAAAATTTATAAATAATTTATTGTTTTTTGGGAGCGTTATTTATGGATTTGTTCTGCTTTAATTAGCACTGAATCCACACAATTACCCAAATATTTCATCTTTCGTTTTGCTGGTAAATAAGAATTTGTTATTGGGCCTCTGACTAAGGTCCTTTTCGCTGATTGGATTTATGGACTTTGGGCCCAATTATTAGCCCAATGGAACTTCAACAATTTGAACTTGATAGTACATACATCTAGGGCTGTCAACGGGTCGGATTTGGATCGAATATACTATATCCGAATTTGAATTCGATTAACAAAATTTATATTCGAATTCGACCCGAAATCCTATAGGTCTTTGTTAATCAGTACTATATTCGAATCCGATGAATTTTCGAGACCCGATTAAAAAATCCGACCTAATCCCCCCCCTTTCTTTTTTTCCTTTTAAATTTTATAAAAATATTGTATTTATAAAGTAAATATATGTCATTTGAATTTTTAACAACTTTTTATTATATATTAGTCAAAAAGTTAAATATTTGAATATTAAACTCCTTTTTCGCATTACATTAATGTATAGATGAATTATTATATGTTATTATATTTGACATTTTATCAATATCTCTCTTATTTTTTAGGTTAAAAATTTAATATTAATAGTATAATATAGACGTTAATATAGATTTTAAGTCAATATAAGACATAAATTTTATTTTAAAATATTTATTAATTTTATATATAAGAGTATTAATTTAATAAAAATATTAAGGTTCGGATTTGGATCTTTAACGGATCGAATTGTTTAATTCCATATCTAATCCATTTATTTTGGATTTAGAATATTTATAATCGGATCTGATCCATCAAATATTTTAATCGGATAAAAATTCTAAAATTCAAATCAAATTCAGATTGGATTCGGACTAAAATTCAATCCATTGACAACCCTACATCTTTCATTTGGGTGGCCGAACCCAAAAATTCTTACTAAAACCTGCTCCTATTTAGGATGCAAACGAACCGAACCAATTCGCAAACCTGATGAGTTGACTCGAAAAGTGTTCGAGTTTGAATTCAAAAAATTCGAATTCCAACCGAGCTCAAGCCAAGTTCGCGTCAAATAATTATTGTTCTCAAGTTTGCAAGCCTATATTATTTTTCAAAAAATATTTATATATAAAAAATATAATAAAATATATTAATTTTATAATTTTTTATAAAATAATTTAACTTTTTGAGGTTGAGCCCAAACCTGAACTCGAGCTTATAGTTTGTTGACGAGCTCGAGCCAAGCTCGAACGTGAAAAAATGGCCAAAATTCGCTTGGTTCGACTCATTTGCATCCCTAACTCTACTAGAATCGGATAGTGTAAAACTAATTTCTTTAATTAATTAGTATTTTACAATAGTCCCCACTTTTAGTGTAGTGTTTATAGTTTTTTACTTTTTACTATCATTTATTTTTATCAAATTACGTTTTTCAAAATGATCTCAAACGATATCCGGTTTCATTTTATTTATTTTTTAATAATTTCTAAACAAAATCAAACATTTTACTCAAAATATATTTTTCTTTAAAATAAAAATAAAGAAATTAATTAGTATTGTATACTCATCAATAGTCCCTACTTTTAGCGTAGTGTTTATAATTTTTTTCTTTTTACTATCATTTATTTTTATCAAATTACGTTCTTCAAAATGATCTCAAACAATATCCCGTTTCATTTTTTTTATCATTTCTAAACAAAATCAAACATTTTACTCAAAATATATTTTTGTTTAAAATAAAAATTTTAATCATTTCAAGTCATCACATTATTAAAAAATATTTATATATTTTAATCAATTTATAATTTTAAATTATTATTTTATTATAAATAATATATAATAATATAAAAATTTAGATATAACACTCCTGATCGGACATAACTACATGAAATATATTTTCGATAAAATTTATTTCTTCAAAATAAAACCTAGAATCTTATTTGACTCTCTGTCCATTTTTTATTTCGATAGCAAAAGATATTTATTTAAATATTGAAAATAAAATCAAGCACTACATTAGGAATGAATGAACGATCATGTTGGCTAAGCTAAACGACATAAACATGGGCTGCTAGTTTAGGTCCAACTCATTAATCCAAAGTATGGTTGTTAACGAATCGAATTGAATCGAATATCTAAGGATTTGAATTTAACTCGATTTATTTTACTTGTATTCATATTCATATTTGAATTCGACTTGAATTCTAAATTAGGTTCGAATTGGATTCGAATGTTCAATTAATCCAAATTTTTACTTGAATTTTGAATTATTTATTAATTTTTTACCTTTTATTATAATCACAAAATAAAAATACTTGATTTACCCACAAAAAAAAATAATAATAATATAATAGTTGACACAATATTCAATGGCATCATTACTATAAATCATCAAAAATTTAAGTTTTTAGAAATAAAAATATTAATATATCTATACTATTATATATAGCACAATGGTATGGGATCCATAATTATGCAATCTTGATTCTAATAGTACAATTTTGGCCAAATAACAAATTTTTAGAATTTTGAGCATTTTAATTCATTTAAAAAAAATCATTATTTTATTAATTATTATCTCTAACCGATATAATTGTATCTTATCTCTAATTTTCTTTCATTCAAAATTTAAAATATATCTATCTATACTATTGTATATAGCACAATAATGTAAAAACCCATCATTGTGCAATTTTGACCAAATTTTGAATTCTTAGAATTTTGAGTTTTTTAATTAAATTTAAAAATTAATTTTTAGTTATTAAATTTGATATTATTTATTCTTTAAAAGATATTGGATTTTTTGGAATCATTTGCTTGATTAGAATAATATTCTTTATTTATCTCTAATATTAAAAAATAATTGCATTTTATCTACAAAATTTTTCCATATCTACTTTCAATATGTGAAATATTTATTAATCATTTGAACTCTATAATTTGATAAGTTTTTCATGATTTTTTTTCTTTAATAACTAATTTATATCTATACCACTGTATAAAGAGTATTTCAAAAGTCATTTCACTAATCATTATATTATTACGTTCTAGCATTTTTTCATTCTATTCTTTGTGTCCTCTTTATTTTCTAGCATTTTTTTTTCTTATATCTCTTTGTGTGCATCTTTGGT
This sequence comes from Jacaranda mimosifolia, assembly GCA_018894105.1. NCBI lineage: Eukaryota > Viridiplantae > Streptophyta > Magnoliopsida > Lamiales > Bignoniaceae > Jacaranda > Jacaranda mimosifolia. Next base: position 1,695,743 of record CM032126.1, read on the forward strand.
TCATTATTTAAAGTGTTTATTATTTATTTGATTTTATTGTTAACCTTTTTATTTTGTTTTCTTTTTTTCTTTTTGGTTTATTTTAGGTATATTACATGATGGAAGAGATTTTTTGAATTTTAATGCTATAATTTTCTTTCCAACCTAAATAAAGTCTATCATTTAGCTTTTATTACTATTAAATTTGTAAATTTCTATATCTTTTTTTTTTTACTACTTACAGGGTGTTTGGGTGAGCTTATAAGCTCCTCAAAACATCTTATAAGATGTTTAAAAGTTTATAAGTTGATAAAAAGTGTTCGGTAAATTAAAAAAAAATAGAGCTTATAAGATCCTAAAATAAGATGTTATGAGCTTATAAGCTCTTTTTAAAAAAAGTAAGGAGACCCTAACTTATTTTTAAAATCTTAACAAACTCCTTCATTTTTAACTATTTAAATTACAAAATTGTCATTATTAACATCTTATAAGCTCCAACATATTATTTTATCCAAACACTTCAACAACTTATTTTAAAAATAAGATCCAACAGTTTATAAGCTCCAAAAATATCTTATAAGAAGTATGAGCTTGTAAGATGTTTAAAATAAGTTTAGCCAAACACCCTCTTAGTTTATGTCATCAATTCATTTATTATGAGATTTATTAATTGCACTTAATATTTTTAATTTAATTTATTTTTATTAATTACATTTTTCTCCTTAATTATTGATAAATTTTGTTATTTAATTTTTATTTTATTTAAATTATTATACATTTAGCATCTTTTTACTCCTTTTTTGAATCAATTATTAATTTATTGTTAAATTTTGTAATTTATTTTTCAATTTGCTTTTTTTTTTTTTTTGCTCATCTAAGTTATAGTTTTATAAGATAAGATCTATTTTTTTGTTTTAATATTTTTAAAATTTATTTCACTTTTTCAATATTTATAATTTTAGAAGTATGTCATTTTATTTTATTTTATATTCATATATTTGTAATTATGTATGTATAAATATGTATAATCCGAACTCTTTTTAAAAAATTTATATACTACATCAATATATATTCTTAGATAATTTTTTATATATTTAAAAAAATAATGAGATGGTTATTTCAATAGAAAATACAGCTATTAACTTTTTAAGTTTATAACTCTAGATATTATGTAGTCTATCAAAAAATATATACATAAATATAACTTTATTTATTTATTTTTTTAATTTTGATTGTTTGAAAGGTTAACAACTTTTTTTGTTATTCACTTTTTTCTGCCATTTGCGAAATATAATTTGAAGATCCAATTACATTCATACAAAAAAAATTGAGAATGAACACAATAATTTATTATTTCCATAATTTATTTTATATTCTAATTTCATCCTCATATCCTATCACTAATTCCTATTTAAAATTAATTTTTGAGCTTATAATTACTTTATAAATTTACTATCATTTTAACTTTGCGTTACTAATATCAAACTTTTTTCTTCACTTAATAATTCGATAACTAAACTATGAGTCAAATTTAAAGGTTTCTGTAAACTTATATACTAATATTGATCTCAACTTTATAATTATTTTATATATTTATTTTAATTTTGTAATTTTTTTTTATCCTTACTATCATAGTTTTATCTTGATTAATTGATTTTTAATCAAAAACTAAAATTAAATGAGATTTTTCTAACCATTGGCAACTAATATATTATTTAATTCTTTATATTTTAAGTTATAACTTAATATATACTCATCATCTTTTAAGTCTAAAATAATCTTAAAGTATTATAATTTTAATTTTTTTCAAACAACTTTCAAGCCATCAATCTTGTGTTCTATATCATTCTCATATATTTTTATTTTTTAAAGCAACCATCTATTAGATTTTGATCATATAATATTTTCTTGTTTTTTTTTAATAAAGTATATAATCATATTCATAGATTTTATTTTTGGATGTTTTAATTTTTTTTTAATTTCTCGCTGAATAATTTTGAAATTTATTTTTTATGACACAATATGTATGAGGTGTCTTTATATTTTGCAAACTTTTAAATACTAAATTTTAAAACTTTAAACTTAATTTTACTAATTATTTGATATTTTTATTTTTATATCATTATTTTAGTTATATTTATAATTCAGTATTATATTAATATATAGTAATTTTAAAGAATCCGTACATAGCACGATGATAATGCTAGTAAATAATATATATAATAATATATATTTGAATACTTTATCGAATATCAAATTCGAATATTATCAGATTCGATTCGAATTTGATTATATATCGAATATTATATTAGACTCAAATTCGAATTTGAATATCAAATTATTTGACAAATATTTGATTCGTTAACAGCCCTAATGGGGGTTGGATAATCTTAGAAAATTGGATCCTTTAGACGAGTAATGTAGGCCAGATCAACCAAACTCTTTCTATTGCAAATAATTTATATTTGACATTTTAAGATATGCTATTTTTAATATTATTTCTATAATTTTTTATTTTTTTTTATGTCTATTGCCATTGTTGTCGAATTTTAGACTAATCAAAGAATTGAATAATTGTTGTTGGGTTCACTACTTTGCTTTGATTTTATAGAATTAAATTCTTATTCATACTTCAAAATAATTAAATTTGAATTGGAAGTAAAATTTGTCATATTCATATATTTAAATTAGTCTGCTGAGTGATATTTGATTCAATAATATAAAATTTATGTATAATTTTTTTTTATTTATACATATGCACATTATAAGTTTTGACCTCCCATATTATGTAAGAGACTTATGCCGCTAGGCCATATGTATAAAGTTAAAGTTGGATGTTCGAATATAAGGAAAACTTGACATGTGTATAAATAAAAAATATATTTAAATTAATCGAAAAAAATAGGTAAGGGCAAAAAAAGAAAAAAAAATTACATAGCAACAAATATTGGGAAAAAGAATTTTTCGTATATCTAGGAGGCTAAGCTCCAAGAACCCTCCATCCTCCCACGTGTTCTCCTGCATGAAACCAACGACCACACGCGTCACCACACCTTCCCTTCAGATCATCTAAATTCCCAAAGCTCACAGTCTCCCTCTCTCTCTCAAGTTTAAGTTTTCCTCGATCAACAATGGCGGATCGACAATACCCCGGAACGAGGCCCGCCAACAACGGCTCCTTCCTACAAAAACTGAAACACCATGTGCCCCACTCAACCCAGCTCCTCGGCCTCGCCACTCTCGTGATATCCGGCGGCATTTTGCTTCTCCTCGCCGGTCTAACCCTCACCTCCGCGGTCCTCGGCTTGATTTTTTTCGCGCCATTGCTTCTCATCTCGAGCCCCATATGGGTCCCTATTGGCTTTCTGATCTTCGTCGTCATTGCCGGGCTTTTGTCCTTTTTCGGGTTCGGGGTCGCCGCCGTGGCGGCGGTTTCCTGGCTTTACAGGTATTACAAGGGCTTCCACCCGCCCGGTTCGGACCGAGTTGATTACGCGAGAACCCGGATCGCTGACACGGCCGGCCATGTGAAGGACTATGCGAGAGAGTACGGTGGGTATTTTCATAGTAGAGTTAAGGACGCTGCTCCTAGTGCCTGAATTAGTATGCTGAAAAACAACTCCAAGTTTTGCATTAATTCTCTAATTTAATTTGCTTTTTCTGGTTTTTCCTGTTTTATCTACGTTAAAGCTGAGTGGTTCCTTAATTTGTTGTTTTTATAAATTATATTACATGCGGTATATACTTTTTTGTATTGAAATTGTGGGTGTGCTTAACTATTTCCTTCATAATCTCAATTTATGTTATAATTGTTAACAGTATACTTAAATTTGTAATACTTACAAATTTGCAAGTGGATAATTTAACCTAAGCAATTGTGTTGAGAAATGAACATTGGTCTTAATTTACTCCAAAAACCAGATGAGGATTGTTCAATACTAAATATATAGATATCACAATTTATTTATTTTACTAATGTGCATTCTAATATATCTATACATATTAAAAAATGTATGTATAAAAAATGAACATTTGGAGTGTGAAATTAAGCGTGGAGATAGATCAGATCGGGGCTAGGCTTTGACTTAAATAGGTCAAACCTGATATGCAAATGATGAGCCCGAGTCTAGTCTATTATCTATGTTTTTATTTTTTTTGGGTTAGAGCCTAGTTTTTTTAATAAATTCTAAAGCCTTAATCTAATTTGAAAATTTAATCTAAAAGTCTATATATTTTCTACTAAGATTTTAATTAAATTTAATTATATAAATCAAAATTTTTAATATGTTCAAATTTGTAATAAACGTTGGTAAGAAATAATCAAAATAATAAATAATAAATGCATAATTATTATGAAAGTAGATTTCATAAATGACTAATTAGCGAAATCAAATACAATTAGTTATTTAATATTATATCAGTATTATTGTACTTTTTATATGAAAAATGATAAACAGGTCGACTCGTTAGGCTTTACAAGCTTTTAAAATAATCTAATTTTAGCCTATTTATCTAAAAAATACTAGTTTTTAAATTTTGATCTAGCCTTTTTATTAAATTATAAATAAGTTAAGCCTAGATCGGTTATAGGCTAATATAAAATGGATAGTTTAATAATATTAGATATTCTAATATTGGGAATGGGTGGATGTGATATTATATTGAGGAATGAATTTTGACCTAACTCACACACTAGTTATTTATTTTACTAATGTTGACCTTAATAAATTGAAATTTAAAATAGATATGCATACATGCTTCTAATTGTTGAAAATTAATCAATATATTCGCATTTTCATGGGCATATGCTGGATGAGTGCAACAAATGAAGCTACAACCTTATTGAGTTGGTATTTTTGACAGGACAATGTACAATTGTAGACAAGTACAAAAATAAATGGGATGATGTGTGGATTTCGAGGGTATTTGACTACTTTATAAGTTTGTAGTTTGTAGACGATGGAGCTTATAAAATGGTGGTTTTATTTTGAATATAAATTGTTAATGAATGTTTTCATATATAAAACAAGAGTTTTGAGCTCATAATTAATATGGGTAAAATCAAAAAAATTGTTAAGATTTTAAAAAATAAATTGTAATGATTTTTTCGGAAAAATTGATAATATCTTAATATTATCTTTTGAGGGTTACTTATATAAAATATTTTTAAAAAAAATTTATAAGCTCATCCAAATAAAAAAAAGTTATTTTAATTAAGGTAATAAAATATGTAAGGTAAAAAGCTGGTTGCAATCAGCTTCACTACAAATCCAATTAAATATTTTGTTAAATTCATTTTACCCCCTGTGCTATGGAGTATGTATCAAATACCTCCATATACTTACAAAAATTTCAAATACCCCTCTCAAAATTATTTTTCGTTAATAAAATAGCTAATGGTGTCAAAACTCTACAATAAATTACTAATTTAACTTCAGAAATAATTAAATAGCATAAAAATTTAGGATACATGACATTTTTTTCTATGTAAACAAATTTATACTTAGCACCCGTACTACCAAAATCTTTAAATACCTTACTCAAACTTCTTTATCGTTAGAAAAGTAACGATTGTTTGCTGATAGAGCATTAAAATTATATTCCCTTTATACATGTGATTATTTAAAGTTTTTATGTCCAAAATACATTTGTGATTTACTATATAATGTTCAAATTTCTTACTTCAATTTTGTTACTTTCATTTTAGGACCTAAAGCATCATCTAACTTCTAATCCAACAAAAATATTAAATTATTTTTTTAAAAAAAAAAAATTAAACAACTCCATTCTAATACAAGACATATGGGACTAACAAAAGAGATGTTGCTTGTGCGGAAAAGTAGCCATGTATCCTAGGTTTTATGCTATTTAATTATTTTTATGAGGTTAAATAAGTAATTTATTGTAGAATTTTGACACTATCAACTATTTTACTAACATCATATGATTTTGAGGGGAGTATTTAAAGATTTTGAAAATATAAGGGAAACATTTGATACATATTCGATAGTACATGGGGTAAAATAAATTTAACCCTTAAATCTTTACTGTTAGCTGCATCCACATCATTCGGTAGGGGGTGAAGTAAAAGCTGCATTCGATACAATTAATGTAAATTTTAATGCAGCTCAAATAATAAGAGTGAATTAAGTAAAAGCTGCATTCGATGCTATTGCAACATAATGGAGCTCAAATAGCAATGCAAAAGCTTGGGCCCGTTTGGTTTTATTTTCATCATTTTTAAATTTTAAAAAAGTATTTAGTGAAAATAATTTAAAAATAAGTTTGTATTTAGATAGATTGTTGGAAAAGTAATAATTATGTTGGTTTTAGTAGGTTCACTACAAGAAAATCTTAAAGAGCTAGGAAGTAGGACACGTAGTAAAGGGAAACAATGGCTCCATACGAAATAAGGTAAGTCGTGAGGAGCTTAAGGAAGATTATAAAACAGTCTTTTTGAGGCTCCAATGGCCTATTTCAATGGTGGATTGAAACCGAGCTACCCTCGTCATTAAGAACGTGGTCTGGGGGAGCTTAATATTGGATTAAGCTCTTGGGACCACTCCCTTCATTAGCTCTTATAGCTCTTTAGGAAGCCCTGTAAGCTCCATTAAAGCCTCTTTAGTATCCGGGCAAAATCAATAGAAACAAATTTGTTCAATGAGCAAAAAAAGGAGAGAGAGGGATTTGAACCCTCGATAGTTCTTTGTTCAAAACTATACTGGTTTTCAAGACCGGGGCTATCAACTACTCAGCCATCTCTCCGAAAGACAATTTTG